>LFYR01000364.1:215441-292640 GCA_001185155.1 Zostera marina | reverse complement strand
CCAGAGCATCACTACGAAACTCGCCGATTCTCACTAGAATCGCCTAGTTTCCACTTGCAGGTATTTGACGTAGAGCGTGTGTCGTGGACTCCAAAGCCTCCGGCATCACCTCGCACCACCGCGAGCCCTGGTAGCAGATTCAGTGCTTCATCAGCTGGCGCCGTCTGTGGGACTACCGAACCACCGGTATCCCGTCGTAATCGCGATTTTTTAAAAATCCGGCTCGAGCTCTCCTAGAGGGTTCGCCGAGTTTGTTAAAAAGTCGCCGAGTTAGATCGTCCGATTCTCGGTTCAGGTCCGATTTAGCCTTAAATCGTCGACTTATCCTTGAGAATCGCCCGATCCGGATATCGTCTGCTAGCTAAGAGTGTTGATCACGACTTTGTTCGAAAAACACCTCGAAATCTAAAGTCGCCGAGTTTTCCCCTAACTCGCCGACTTATTTCTTTGTGTTTTGAACAAGCTCGGTCAAGTCATCCTTTGCTTTGGAACTTACGTCTTCGCATAGGTTCGATTTTTCCCAAGCAAAAATCGCCTATCTAGGGGCAAACTCGCCTATCTTGTGCAAACTCGCCTATCAAGGGGCAAACTCGCCTATCTTAGGCAAACACGCCTATCTTGGGGCAAACTCGTCCATTCGATCATCGTCTTCATTCATCGCTTTGGCTGAATAAGACCACTCATAGCCCAGGGCTTTTACCGAAACGAAAATCCATCGCCACGGTTGGAGCCTCGTCGTTTCGGTAAAAAAAAAAAAAGAGTATGGGAATTTTCGCCTTTTTTCACTTCCAGTGATTTCGTCGGTCCACCTCCGGAATACCCAGATCTGATTTTGGAATTCTACGACCACACTTCACGTGAAAAAAGTTTTCTCTACGAGTACAGAAGAGCAGAATTTTCCAACAGTGCGAGGAATCTTTTCTGGGATAGGTCTAAACAGGCATCCCGAAAACCACCTCCGGCAGCACGATTTTCTGCAGAAAAATTGCAAAAAATTTGCGACTAGTAGCACTGCTCAAGGGGGTCACAAAACTGCAAAGAAATATTATACGAAATTTTTTCTGTTTTGTGACACCCGGGGGGGCAGGTACCTACCCATAGCTCCCGACACTCGTAGTTTGTTGCTTCGACCCGATAGAAGCAACCATCCCATTTATGGCTCCTTTTACTAAGGATCATAAAAAGAAAGCTCTCGCCACTGCTACTGAGGTAGGAGCTTCTGGCAGAGGGGTTGGTCCTCGTACTGTACCAACCTCTAATGCACCATCACCTACACATGAGGTGTCCTCACCACTCCCACTAAATGGGGGTGTGAACTCAACTCCGACAACACAGGAAAGGCTTACACGCATATGCATGCTCTCATGTTGAAGTTGGACAAAAGGATAACCAACCTAGAGGCTTCAAGGAGTCGGACCACCATACAGTGTACGACAAGCAAGTCTAACCCACCTTTGAGGAAGACAAACTTAAGTACACATCATCGGTCCGAATCAAGAATATCCAAGGAGCTTCGAGAGCTCAAGGGAAAGAGTCCTGCAATCTCAGGACGACCCAAATCCAACTCGCATCACTCTCCTATGGGAGACAACCACGGTGAAACAAAGAGACACAAGCATCTCGGTTCTCACCACAGACCCGTAGTACATCACTCGGGTGTACCTTCGAGTTCCACGACTCGTGCGGGTTGCGATGCCACACTCATGAATAGGGTAATCAAGGAAATGCTTCGTAAAGGCAAGCATGATCAAAGGGACCCACATAATCTTCTCAGAATAGGAAGGTCACCCTTTCATAGGGACCTCCTGAGAAAACCTTTTCCGCAATCTTGGCGGTGTCCGAAGATAGACTCGTACGATGGAACGACAGATCCTGAGGATCATGTTAACCTCTACCTGAATATCTTGGAGCCGCAAACTACCGATAATGGGTTGTTGTGTCGGGCCTTCCCAGGCACTCTGAAAGGCAACGCATATCGGTGGTTTTCCGGTCTGCCGGTTGGCTCAGTCTCCAGCTTCACGGACCTCTCTTCCAAGTTCATCGCCCAACATGTTGGGATGATCAGAATAAAACACAGTGCCAACACACTACTGGCACTACGACAGAACAAGCTGTCTCTGAGGGATTACACGATTAAGTTCACTTCGATGATGATAGAAGTGAACGACCTAATCCAAAGTCTGGCCATAGCAGGATACGTGAGAGGGTTGGTACCCTTCTCCCCTTTGGCCCGGAATCTGATGCTTCATAAAGTGGAGACCCTGTCCGACCTCTTCCAACGAGCTCAATCGTATATTGAGATAAAAGAGGAGAACAATGACAAGCTGGACGAACTCGAGCCGTCCAGTCGGAAGAAACCTCGCTATGCTAAAGAAGATGCATACGAGGATACAAGTTCCCAATCCGAAACCTCGACTACTCTTCTTCGATACAAAGAGGAGTCTCCGGGTAGCAGTTATGGCCACCAAAGTCATAGCTCACACCCTAAATCCAGTAGCAGTTATGACCACCAAAGTCATAACTCACACTCTCAGTCTGGTAACAGTTATGACCACCAAAGCCATAGCTTACACTCTCAGTCCTATGACAGTGATGGAAACCAAAGCCACAGTTCACACTCACAGTCAAGTGTGTCACGCTAATAGTGGGTAACTATCATCTTTCAGAAGAAAGATAGGATTGCCCAAACTCAGTGGCAACCAAACATCAAAAGAACTCATCTACTCATTTGGTTGTCGCTTCTATTGTTCTATTAGTTGTCGCAATCTAACAGCGATTTTATTCTGCGATATGTATGCCACATTTAGAATAATCATTCATCATTTCAGACGGATCAATCACCCATCGCTTCGGCTGGGTGACATCCGTCGCTTCGACCTTATCTATCATCTGTTCGACCCACGAGTCAAGGTGATAGTTACGAAACCTAATTTACGATAAAGAGTCTAAATTACGATTACAAGTCTAGTTTACGATTTACGAGTCAAAATGCGACTTAAGAATCTAAATTACGACTCTCACGAATATTTGCGAATCAAACCCTAAGATTCCAAATATTTATGAATCTAAGTTCTCTTTCAAAATCTAATTTACGACAAAGAGTCTAAATTACGATTTGCGAGTCCAGTTTCGAGCCTACGTTACGATTCTAGGATTAATACAGCAAACCTACAAGGGATAATTTCATAGAGATCAATCCGTCGCCTTGGCCGGATGACACCCGTTACCCAGATCTAGCTCACGACCCACGAGTCTAAGTGATGATTACAAAATCTAATTTACGACAAAGAGTCTAAATTACGATTACAAGTCAAGTTTACGATTTACAAGTCCAAGGTGCGACTTAAGAATCTAAATTACGACTCTCACGAATATTTGCGAATCAAACCCTAAGATTCCAAGTATTTACGAATCTAAGTTCTCTTTCAAAATCTAAATTACGACAAAGAGTCTAAATTACGATTACAAGTCAAGTTTACGATTTACAAGTCCAAGGTGCGACTTAAGAATCTAAATTACGACTCCGATTTACGAATCAAATCATGAGATTCTAAATATTTGCGACTACAATCAATGGTACCCTGGTGTTAATTTTGTCGCTGTGGCCTTAATGATCATATCCCATCCTGTCGCTATGGCCTTGATCAGGATCGAGTGTCACTCTATCGCTATGGCTGGAGCTTGGCTAAAACACCAGGGTTCAAATCCAGAATTGTAGTCCTAAGTTGCGGATCTAACCCTAGGATTCCAAATAATATTGTGCATCTTAATTTTTGATTTATTTGTACTATTCTTTGCAACTCTGCGTTAATTTGGAGATATAAATTATCAGCAAATTTTACCAGCGACTGAACTACGATTCGTACGACCAAGCTTACGTCTAGAGTGGCTAAGCGAGGGTTAGCAGAGTCTAACTTACGTCCAGAGTGGCTAAGTTACGGCTTGTGAATCTAGTTTCGAGCCTAGGTTACAATTTAAAGATAGCTTATATGGAAGATTGGCAAAGAAAAGACAAAAGATAGTTCATTGATAATCAAAATAGAAAGATTGCAAAATATTCCGAAAAGTCATATGTCACGACGACATGATTCTCGAGGGGAGTATCACAAGCTCCCTCCAATACCTCCGTTACACCAATATTTTAAAAGTTGTCGGGTTGACATGATTTTCGAGGGGAGTATCACAAACTCTCCTCAATACTTCTATCGCCTCGGGCACAAACATCCAAAGCATAACTCTACAATCTGTCACAACGGCACAATTTCAGGGGGAGTATCACAAACTCTCTCCGACGCTTCTGTCACTCTAGCCGGAAGCCATCTCGCCCATCTTTGGAGGAGAGTATCATAAACTCTCATCAACACTTCTGTCGTTTTGGCTAGAAGTCGTCTCATTCCAAGTGGAGTATCACAAACTCTCCACGATACTTCTGTCGCTTCGGCCAGAAGTTGTCACAATTCGGGGGGAGTATCACAAATCTCTCCGACACTCCTACCACTTCAGGCAGAATATATTTTTATGCAGGTTTCAAAGGGGAGTATCACAAGCTCTCCCGACTTTTCTGTCGCTCCGGTCGGAAATTGTCAAATTTCGAGGGGGAGTATCACAAGCTCTCCCGACATTTCTGTCGCTCCGGCCAGTAATCGTCATATTTTAAGGGGAAATATCACAACTACCTTCAACAAACCTCCAGGTTCCTCAAAAAACAACCCCAATGCTAAGTCGGCGAGTTAACACCTTAAGTCGCCGACTTTGGATATTGTATAGTATCTTAGGGGGAAAATTACAAGCCCCCTTCCACAACATCGAGGGGGAGTATCACAAGCTCTCCCGACATCTCTATCGCTTCATCTAGAGATTGTCAAACATCGACCACAACATCGAGGGGGGAGTATCACAAGCTCTCCCGACATCTCTATCGCTTCAGCTAGAGATCGTCAAACATCGAGGGGGAGTATCACAAGCTCTCCCGACATCTCTATCGCTTCATCTAGAGATCGTCAAACATCGAGGAGGAGTATCACAAGCTCTCCCGACATTTCTATCGCTTCGGCTAGAGATCGTCAAACTTCGAGGGGGAGTATCACAAGCTCTCCCGACATTTCTATCACTTCGGCTAGAGATCGTCAAACTTCAGGGGGGAGTATCACAAGCTCTCCCGACATTTCTATCGCTTCGGCTAGAGATCGTCAAACTTAAGGGGGTAGTATCACAAGCTCTCCCGACTTTTCTGTCGCTCCGGCCGGAAATTGTCAAACCTCCAGGTTGGGGGGAGTATCACAAGCACATTGAACCTTAGTTGGGGGGGTACTGGCGATACACGCATGTTTCTTGTGCTCTCTTCAGGGGGGAGTACTGGTGAGACATGCCTGATTACGGCAGTCACTCCCAACAACGCCTTTCAACAAGGACTAGGGCTCCGTCGCTATGGCAGGACCCCCGGAGAGCTCCCACGGTGCGGAACACGTTCATCGTCCAGATCGTCGAGTTAGCCCGTAAGTCGTCCGATTGGACTACCAAGTCGCCGAGTTAAAGGATAAGTCGCCGTGTTAGGGCCAAGATCGGCAGTATGGTAGACTGCACATCTTGCCCCTGGAAACTCGGCGAGTTAGCCCTAAATCGGCGATTTCAATACCTGAATCGGCGACTTACGACCGCTACTCGCCGCCAGCCAACGTCATAAATGTTACCATATATGACCATAGGCGCGATGTCCGCCTTTGATTGCGCCCTCCGAGATCCTATAAAAAGGGTCTCAAGGGGACACTCAAAGGCACGATTCAAGTTCCTCTCTCACACCAGAGCATCACTACGAAACTCGGCGAGTCTCATTAGAATCGCCTAGTTTCCACTTGCAGGTATTTGACGTAGAGCGTGCGTCGTGGACTCCAAAGCCTCCGGCATCAACCTCGCACAACCGCGAGCCCTGCTAGCAGATTCAGTGCTTCATCATTTTCTTTTTTGCAGGTATTATTCTGTCGCTTTGGCCATAATATTTTTCTTTTTTGCAGGTGTTATTCTATCACTTCGGCCAGAATCAGACTCCAAACGTGAGTCGATCTATCTTGTCGCTTTTGCCTTGATAGACTAGAGATCGTTTTGTCGCTTTGGCCTTAACGATCTCAACCCATCTTGTCGCTTTAAGCCTTGAAGGGGGCCGTCGTTGCGGACTTTAAGTCGCTCTTGATCAGAGTGGACTATAACATTAGTTCTATCGCTTCGGCTAGAACTTGGTTCTATCGCTCTGGCTAGAACCCGATTCTGTCGCTCCGGCCTGAATCAGATTCCGTCGCTTTGGCCGGAATTTATCTTGTCGCTTCGGCCTTGATAAACACAGTGCAGTCGCCCTTGATCAGGGAAGGACTATAAACAGAGTTTCCGTGGCCTGGAACTCGATCCATTCTTGACGCTTAGGCCTTAATGGATCCGGAATCAGTACGTCACTGTGGGCGGAATGATTCGATCTCATCTTGTCGCTTCGGCCTTGGTGCGGATCACACACACTGAACCTTGGTTGGGGGGGGGGGGTACTGGCGATACACGCATGTTTCTTGTGCTTTCTTCAGGAGGGAGTACTGGTGAGACATGCCTGATTACGGCAGTCACTCCCAGCAACGCCTTTCAACAAGGACTAGGGTTTCGTCGCTTTGGCCGGACCCCCGGAGAGCTCCCACGGTGCGGAACACGTTCATCGTCCAGATCGCCGAGTTAGCCCGTAAGTCGCCCGATTGGACTACCAAGTCGCCGACATAAAGGATAAGTCGCCGAGTTAAGGCCAAGATCGGCAGTATGGTAGACTGCACATCTTGCCCCTGGAAACTCGGCGAGTTAGCCCTAACTAGGCGACTTCCATACCTGAATCGCCGACTTACGACCGTTATAAATGTTACCATATATGACCATAGGCGCGATGTCCGCCTTTGATTGCGCCCTCCGAGACCCTATAAAAAGGGTCCCAAGGGGACACTCAAAGGCACGATTCAAGTTCCTCTCTCACACCAGAGCACCACTAAGAAACTCGGCGAGTCTCACTAGAATCGCCTAGTTTCTCCTTGCAGGTATTTGACGTAGAGCGCACGTCGTGGACTCCAGAGCCTCCGGCATCACCTCGCACCACCGCGAGCCCTGGTAGCAGATTCAGTGCTTCATCACGATCCATCCTCATCTTGTCGCTACGGCCTTGATGAAGGTCATAAGTTACTCCGTCGCTACGGCCGGAGTTGAACTACGCATTATGATATAAGTCTAGAGTCTTAGGTTCTAAGTTTCTAGAATTAATTTCCCGATATTTTTTGTATTTCCAAACTTATTTTGTCAATTAGTTTTGCAAGTTTTTGGTTAATTGGGAAGTTTAATTTATTCGCGAGTTTAGTTGTAGCCTGAGCTACGATTCGTACGACCAAGCTTACGCCCAGAGAGGCTAAAATAGGGTTAGCAGAATCTAATTTACGTTCAGAACGGCTAAATTACGACTTGTGAATCTAGTTTCGGGCCTTAGCTACAATTCAAAAATAAATTACACAAACAATTAATTAAGAAAGCAAAATAATTCATTAAATAAGTTGCAAAAATTACAAAAAATATTATCAAAAAGTACAAGCTTAAGAATATAAGAATTAGTCTTCTCAGGCTTCTCTCTTCAGCTTGTCTAAGGCATCCTTGTTCTTTAGTTGTTCCTCGGGATGCTCCTCTACCCATGTCAGTATGTCAGAAACAAAGTCCTCGGGTAGAGAAGGGAACAAGGATGGACCAAAAAAACTAAGTTCTTGGAGTTGGTCAGTTTGATAATTTTTCTCAAACTCCAAGCCCTTAACTTTTTCTGTAAGCGCGGAATTCTCTTTCTCAGAATGGGAGAGTTGTTCTTTCATCTTCTCGCACTCGGTCTCAGATTGGGAAAGCTCCGTCTGCAAATCTTGAAGTCGGACTTCAGAAGCTAGAAGATTCCCAATCTCAAGGTCTAGTTGACTCTTTAGCTCGTCAACCACCTTCTTCGAGTTGACATTGCTATCCTTCAACTCCTTGCGAAGGCTCATGCTGGTCCCAACAGATTCATCGATCTCTTTCTTCTGAGATGCGATCGTCTTGTCTATCTTGGGAATAATATTGTCTCGACAGTTGTCGAGCCTAGCCTTCGCATTCCGCAGCTTGGCATTTTGTCGCTCACTCTCCTTGAACTTTGTTTCAAGCAAGTTGTAGCGCTCTTGCGCCTTAGTCAGATCATTCAGAGAGTCCATGCCAAAGCACGTATGGACCATGTAGCAAGCCTACAAAACAAAAAAATGTTAGTAAAGAAACATATAAAAAAAAGAGAGTTATTCCGAACACTAAGAGCTACTTACGGAATTCAAGGAATTAATGACCTCAGTTCGAATCCATCATCTTGGCTTCGCCATCAGAAGCGACGTCGCATCCGACCTAACTTGAGGGTCGGCCAGGAAGTCAGGAAGCTTCACACCACAGTGATAGGGCTCGAATCCGGTCTTCAGAGGCACGGAGCGAGAACTTGAGCCCTTCTCGAAAGTACTTTTGGGATCTGAAGCTTTGGACTTCTCAAGTCTAATAAATTTGGCCCTTTGGAATCTCTGAGCCATGTAGAGAGGTGCGGCGTCAAAATATAGAAGCGTACGCTTCTTCCCGGACTCAACCTCTCTAGGTGTCAGAGGTTTCCGAGCTTCCGCCACATCATCAAAAGTGAAGTCCTCGCGTTGGCAGAGGACAAATGGAACCCCACGTGGCAAGCCGTGCTTAGATAAATATTTGACGATCTTATTGGCTGCCATCACATCGTCATTCGCCATACCCAACATCGCTCTCAGATGCGCACGGTTGCGGTCTATCCATTCCTCCGACTCCCGGGAAGGAACTCCGAAGTAACAAAAATAAATTCTCTCTTCCACACCCCATGGTTGGAAGGCAGGTCGTCGACAAGGTTGTGATTAAAATGTCTTCGTGTGAAGCCGACATGACCTGACCCAGTCTTGCCATCCTTGCACAGTTTGTAATAGCTGAGAAACAAGCGAGCAATAGGCTTAATATTCAGACTCCAACAGATGTTGGAGAATCCTCTCAAAGTCACAAAAAATCCCGCTGGAAGTTGTGACAGCGAGACCTCAGTAGCAAGCAAAATTTCACTCATGATTTTCGGAATGGGGAGCTCAGTGAAATGCTTGAAGTACATCTTCGGAAGAGCCTGGAATCCCGGTGGTGGGAGACTTGCAGGCTGGTACTGCGACATCCAAAAGCGTAGATGTCATGTTATCTGCATCCCCCTCAAAAGATCACGAGCCTCGCTCGCACTGGTCACGGAAGAGGGATGCGTAGATCCATGATGCGACAGCGTCGCAGAAGTCATCACTTGTTCAAATTCTCTTCCCCCAGAGCGGTTGATGGGGAGCAAGATGATGTCACCATTGACATATTGTTCACAGTGTGCAAACCCGGTCGGGTTTGTGGTTCTGACATAGCTTGGGAAATCGGCGTCTTTCTCTAGAAGGGCGACCAACATTAGGAGCGGGGCCAGGAGTACCACGATCCACCATCAACTCCTCTTCAAAGTCTAAATTATGAGGGTTGTGGGTCCCCTCTTCCTCGCTAGGAACATGTATTTTTCCTTTTCCATGGCCTCGTCTCTTCTTCTTCCTCTTGGAAGCATCACCCTCCACCGCTCGCTTGTTAGGGTTCATCCCAGAGATGATCTGACCCTCAGAGTTAACAATAAGCGAGTCGGGATTATGTTCATTATTCAAAACAAAGTTATCATGGGGAATCGCCGACTCAACACCCGGAGTCGTCGATTCTGGTTGTTGAGTTTACGACTCATAGCGTATGCTCGACGCCTCGGGGTCATGAGTAAGTTTCCCCTTTCTCTTCTTGAACACGGCCTTCTTCTTGAGCCCGCTCGGAGTCGGTGACTACACAGAGGGAATCGTCGATCCAACAGCGTGCTCAAGAATTTCGCCTGGCTCAAGACTAGTCTCAGGCACAGTTTTAAGAACCCTGTCCGGAATCGTCGACTCCACAGGAGGAATCGACGATTCGGGCAGAGGATCAAACAACTCGTGCAACGAGGCACTCATGTTCAAGTCTGCGGGCGAAACAACCGGAGTTGCCAATACCAACTCCCTAGGAGGAGTCGGAAGGGGCGATTCGACGATGTTCATTGGTCTCAGCCTCCGAGAGGCGGGGAAGATTAGGGTTTGTTCGGGCCATTAGTTTCGGGAGTCGTCGATTCGTGAAAGAAAAATTGGGAAATCGGCGACAGAAAAAAAACTAGGGTTTTAGGGGATTGGGGAAGTAGAGTGAAAAGTGAGAAGGACTCGCCACTATTTATAGCCTTTGGGAAAATTGAAAAACCCACCAGCAAATCCCGAAATTACAAAGGAAGAGATCAGAAATTGATCTCCAAATCCACGAAATCACGCTGGAATCGACGATTCCACAGGGGAGTCTTCGATTCCGGTCACTAACTCGCAAAATTTGGCAGATTCATTTCCTTATTTGAGAAAATTTGCAAATATTCTCTAAATATCTCAAGGATCTTCTTAGAATCCGATGTTTTACAAAAGGAATCGACGATCCCCCAAGCTGAGTCGTCGATTCCGGTCACTGACTCGCAAAATTTGGCAGATACATTTCCTTATTTGGGAAATCTGCACATATTCTCCAAATATCTTAAGGATCTTCTAAAAGATCTGATGTTTCACAATAGGAGTCGTCGATTCCAAGAAGGAATCGCCGATTCAGGAGGGCAAAATTTCAGAATGGCCCTCACAGTCACCCAAAACTAAAGAGTGACTGATTGGGACAACCAATCGCCGACTCAGGGTAAAACATCTGTGATGAAGCATTGAATCTGCTACCAGGGGCTCGCGGTGGTGCGAGGTGATGCCGGAGGCTCTGGAGTCCATGACGTGCGCTCTACGTCAAATACCTGCAAGTAGAGACTAGGCGATTCTAGTGAGAATCGGCGAGTCTCTTAGTGATGCTCTGGTGAGAGTGGAACTTGTGTTGTGCCTTTGAGTGTCCCCTTGGGACCCTTTTTAAAGGGTCTCGGAGGGCGCGATCAAAGGCGGACATCGCGCCTATTGCCATAGATGGGAGCATTTATGGCGTTGGCTGGTGGCGAGTAACGGTCGTAACTCTGCGATTCAGGTATGGAAATCGCCTATTTAGGGTAAGCTCGCCGAGTTTCCACGGGCGATATGTGCAGTCTACCATACTGCCGATTTGGGCTCTAACTCGGAAACTTATCCCTAAAGTCGGAGATTTGGTAGTCCAATCGCGATTTTTGGGATAACTAGGCGATTTGAAGATGAACTTGTTCCACACCGTTGGATCCTTCTAGGGGTCCGGCATAAAGCGATGAAACCCTAGTCTTTGTTGAAAGGCGTTGCTGGGAGTGACTTCCGTAATCAGACATGTCTCACCAGTACTCCCCCCTGAAGAGAGCACAAGAAACATGCGTGTATCGCCAGTACCCCCCCCAACCAAGGTTCTGTGTGTGATCCGCATAAAGGCTAAAGCGACAAGATGAGATTGAATCTGGTGAGACATGCCTGATTACGTCAGTCAGTCCCAGCAACGCCCTTCAACAAGGACTAGGGTTCCGTCGCTTTATGCCGGACCCCCTGAGAGTTCCACAAATGCGGAGGAAGTGTCTACGTCAAGTACTCAGGGCAACACCTGGGAGTCGCCGACTGGGACTACCAAGTCGCCGACTCCAGGGGTGAACCGCCGACTCTAGGCCTCGTGGTCAGTTCTGGTAGACTGCCAATTTACCTCATGGGGAGTCGGCGACTCCCATACCTGAGTCGCCGACTCCCAGCCGTTACTTGAGTGGGCCCACGTCATTAAGGCACCCTTCAATAGGGTACCTTAATGGGGTGGGCCCCACGCTAATGAATGGGGAAATGTCCCCCAGGACCCTATAAAAGGGGTCCTTGGGGGTCCTCTACTCCCATGTCATTCCCACTTGACACACACCACACCAGAGCAATCCAAGGAGCCTGAATCGCCTACTCCCAAGAGAGTCGCCAATTCCCCTCCACTTCTGCAGGTACATTGACGTAGAGCGCACGTCGTGGACTCCAAAACCTCCGGCCCTCCTCGCAACCCCGCGAGCCTACTGGTAGCAGATTTCGTGCTTCATCAGCTGGCGCCGTCTGTGGGACTATCGAACCACGATATCCCGTCGTAATCGCGAAATTTTCTTCGCAAAGTTCCTCGATTCCCTTAGGGTGAGTCGCTAACTTTGTGTTAAGGAATCTCCGATACACACAAGCAATCGCCGACTCCACCTAGTGAGTCTCCGATTGCTGGTTATTCTGCTAGCTAAGAGTGTTGTCCACGACCAGACTCGAAAGAAAAACTACCTAAAGCAGTCCCCGATTCCACCATCGTGTGTCACCGATTCCACCTTGTAAATCGCCGACTCCACCTGGTGAATCATCGACTCCACTTGGTTTTTTCTCTCGAGCCTCGATTCAGCTCGAAAGTCAAAAAACCTAAGGCCAGTCGCCGACTCCACCTGCTGAGTCGCTGACTCCACCTGGTTTCTTTCGAATTAACTCGATCAATACTTGCGCTCCGGTTGAAATTCGCTTTTGTCATCTATGACATCGGAAAAACAAAAGCACAATTACCATCTGAGGAACAAAAGTAAATCCTCAGTGGTACCCGATGGGGCACACACTGAGCATCCTCAGCCAAACATACAAGTCGAGAGGTTCGAGGATGCTCAAACTGATCTGCCCCCTCGGACATCCATCTCTTCCGCTCTAGAAGCGAGGTTGATTAACTTCATGGATAACATGGAAAGAAGAGTTAGCAACCTCGAAAAAGCGAGGAGTCAGAGAACCATCACCCACGAGAGAGCGGGTGAATCGGCTTCTCACAACTCTCCGACTACGGAGAAAAAGAAAGGTCCAGAACCAGAAAAATCAAGAGCTGGACCCAGTAAAAGTCGCACTGAGAGGACTCTTACAACACGATTCGTAGAGGACCTCCGTCGGAAGCTGGCCGACAATCTAGTCATCAGCAGTCCGATCGAGTTCCTAAGAGTCAAAAGCGCTCCTTTCCAAGAGGACCTTTTGAAGGTGGCCTTTCCACCAACCTGGCGGGTGCCCAGAATAGAGTCGTACGATGGTTCGGGTGATCCAAAAGATCACGTCAACCTCTACCTCAATGTTCTGGAGCCGCAAACCACTGACAACGCACTGCTGTGTCGAGCATTCCCCGGCACTCTTAAGGGCAATACCTATCGGTGGTTTCCAGTCTGCCAGCTGGATCGATCTCCAGCTTTGCAGACCTCGCATCCAAATTCATCGCCCAACATGTGGGGATGATTAGGATCAAACACAGCGCCAATGCACTGTTGGCGCTGCGACAGGACAAACTGTCTCTGAGGGATTACACGATTAAGTTCACTTCAATGATGACAGAAGTGAGCGACTTAATCCCAAGTCTGGCCATTGCGGGGTATACAAATGGGCTAGTACCCTACTCCCCTCTGGCCCTGAATCTTACGCTCCATAAAGTGAAGACCTTACCTGATCTCTTCCAACGAGCTCAATCATTCATTGAAGTGGAAGAGCAGAATGAAAACAAGCTAGTGGAACTTGAGAACACTAGCTTCAAAAAACAAAAGTTCGAGAAGAAGAGCTACAATGACTCCTCGAACAGATACACTAGCGATGCGGCTGACTCCTTCAGAAAGGAATGGAAGCCTAAACACGATAACAAGGTGTATCAAACATCCACCAAACAGTCGCCAAGGGGTCCACCTTGGAAGGATCGGACCCCACTAACAATCAGCAAAGGCGAGCTGTTTGAAAAACTGAAGAACAGAGCGGATCTGCCCGCTCCTCGCTCTATAGACCCTGCAACCAAAGATAGCTGTCAAAAAGGTGGAAGATTCTGTAAATTCCACAAGGACTACGGCCATCCGACAGACTATTGCAGGGAGTTCTCACTTTATGTCGAGCAATTAATCTCGAACGACGAACTTGACAACCTGGTCAAAGGATCCCGAGGTCGAAATGATTACAAGTCTAACACTAAAGGAAAGCGCCCACGCTCTCCTTCACCAGACAGTGACAATAGCGAGGACCACCCACGGAAAACCATCCATATGCTATTTGGTGGTAGACCCACAGGAAGGCTAGCATAACTAAGAGGAATAGAAATAAGCTGTCACCCAAAAGTCCTTGCATCTGGCGCACATACAACATACAGCAACATCGCGCTTAGTATTGAGCACGTTAGAGCCTCTTAGTCTATATGTTAGTTTAAATTGCAAATTTTACTGTTGTAATTTATATTCTCAATAAAATTTAGATTTATCATCTACCTACGACTCTAGCTAGCACCCCACACTATGAATCTATTTTGTCGCTATTGCCGTAATAGATTAAAATCGTTTTTAATACATTACGATTCAACCCAATCTTGTCGCTTCAGCCTAGATATGGGTCCAAAAAGTTGCTCTGTTGCTACGGTCAGAGTTCAATCACACATTAGGGTCTAAAGGTAGAGTCCTAGGTAGTTGATAGGTGTAAGTGAACCCAACCACAAGAGGTTCTAAGTACCCACCACACATACTAGAATCTATTATATCACTACGGCCTCAATAGATTAGTAATCGTTTTGTCACTGTAGCCTTAACGATTTCACCCCATCTCGTTGTTACGACCTTGATGTGGGTCAAAAGTTGCTCCGTCGCTTCGGCCGGAGTTGAACTACATAGTAAGGAATCTAGAGTACAATTCTAGAGTCTTAAGGTTTATAGAAAATCATATCGACATTGCGATATTTTTGTTATCTTTTGTTATCTTCTCCGATATTTTTGTTTTCAACTTATTAATTGATATTGCGAGTTTTTATTAGTTGTGAAGTTTAATTTATTTTCGCGAATTTAATCGTAGACTGAGTTACGATTCGTGCGACCTAATCTACGCCCAGAGTGGCTAGCGATAGGGTTAGTCTAATTTACGTCCAGAGCGTCTAAATTACGACTCGCGAATCTAGTTTTGGGTCTTAGTTACAATTCAAAGGAGTAAAGTAAATAAAGAATTAATAAGAAAGCAAAAACGATTCATTAAGTTCAACAAAAAAGATTACAAAAGTGATAACAAGATTACAAAATAAATTTAAGGACTAATAAGTTGCTATTCTTGAGCGGCTTCGTCCTTCATCTTGTCCAGAGCATCCTTGTTCTTCTCAAGTTCCTCAGGATGCTGCTCTACCCATGCCATTATATCCGTAATGTAGTTAGGGGGAAGAGCGGGAAACACGGAGGGACCAAAGAAGATTAGTTCTTGAAGTTGGTCGGATTGGTATCGCACGTCCAACTCCAATCCTTCAGCTTTCCCGGAGAGTGCAGATTTGTCCTTCTTAAACGCCAAGATCTCCTCTTCCGCGCTAGCTAGCTCACCCTTCAGCTCAGTGTTCTCTCCTTGGTATTGGGCAACTTGCTTTCTCAAATCTGCTATGGTAGCCTCAAGTGAGACTATGTGCCCAATCTCACCAGCTAGCTGACTTTTCAAACCTTCAACCTCTTTAGTACGGTCAGCAGTGGTAGTTTTCAGGTCCTTGCTAAGTCCCAATATCTTCGCGACATATTCGTCTATCTCTTTCTGCTTGGACTCGATCGTCTTGTCCTTCTTCGGCAGAATATTGTCGCGCAGGTTCTCCATCCGGGACTTCACGTTCTTCAGGTTGTCCAGGGCTTTCTCGTTCTCCTTGAACTTTGTGTCAAGCTGATTATATCTTTCTTGAATCTTCTCGACATCGTGAATAGAGTCGGCATGATAGCACGCATGTGCCATGTAGCAAGCGGCAGTCATATGTTTGAGTAACTCGCTCCGACACCACTTCCCAGACTGGCCCATCAGGAGTGACATCGCTTCCCTCCTAGTTTCAGGATTAGCATTGAAATCAGGAAGCGACACACCAGAAGTATAGGGCACGTAACCAGTAGGGGGTGGCTGCGCAGAGCGAGAACTTGATCCCTTCTCGAAGGTCCGACGAGGCTCAGCACGCTTGCTCTTCTTCCTTAATCGAATGAGCTTGCCCTCTCGGAACCGCTTGCACATGTAGAGAGGAGCGACGTCGAAGTATAGAAGTGATCGCTTTTTTCCGCCCTCCAGCTCTTTCTCTGTTGGTGGCTCCTGAGTTTCAGCCATATCCTCAAAAGTAAAGTCTTCCCTTTGGCAAAGGACAAAGGGAACACCGCGCGGCACGGAGTATTCAGTCAGGGTCTGCGCTATCCGATTACAGGCTTCGATATCCCTCGTAGTCAACCCAATCGAAGCACTCATGTGCACTCGTTGGGGATCATTCCACGCTTCCCGACTCCCGGGAAGAAACTCAGAAGTGATGAAGAAGAATTCCTTCTTCCAGTTGGATCCAAAGTTCGTCGGCAGTTCATCGACGATATTCTTATCAAAGTGGCGTCGCGTAAATCCGACGCGACCAGATCCCGATTTTCCTTTCGTCAGCTTGTAGTAATGAAGGAACAAGCTGGCAGTCGCAGTAATCCTCAGGCCCCAACAGATATTCAAAAATCCCCGTAGGATCACAAAGAATCCCGCCGGAAGCTGCGACAGGGACACTTCAAAAGTAAGCAATACTTCACTGATTATCTCAGGAATTGGTAGTTCCGAGAAATGCTTGAAGTATACCCGTGGGATAGCCTGGAATCCCGGTGGTGGGAGATTCGCAGGCTGGTAACGCGATATCCAGAATCGCAAATGCCCAGAGATTTGAACCCCCGATAACAAGCCTCGAGCGTCGCTCGCGTTAAGGTTAGAGGGGGGTTCAGTCCATCAGATCCATCCAAGGTTGCATAAGTCATGACTTGCTCAAATTCGCCGTCCCCGGAGCGGCTTATTGGGAGCAACCTTGGTTCGCCATTCATGGCGACTTCACAGTGAGCGAACCCAGATGGGTTCAAAGCTCCAGAGTACGTGTCAAAATCGAGGTCCGGATCTCGATTGCTGTCCAAGTCTACGGGAGGTGGCGGAGTTCTTTCAATAGAGCGCCGGCTCGCCCTACGGCGTGGGTTGGGAGCACCACGGTCAACGAGCAAAGTCTCTTCAAAGTTTACATTAAGAGGCGGGGGGACCCCGTCATCCTGTTTGGGCACGTAGACTTTGCCCTTGCCGTGGGTGTGTCGTCTTTTACGTCTGATAGAGCCGTCACCCATAGATGACTCCTGGTTCGGGTTCAGTTCCGACACAATATGACCTTCCGCGTTCACGACCAACGGAGCGGTGTGGCGCGCTGAAGAGTCATCAATCTCCATGGGAGTCGCCAACTCAGGCCCTCGAGTCGCCGATCCAATGAGAAGGATTGACGAGTCACAGCTAGCAGTCGCCGACCCAGTGGCACTCGAGCCATGCCCTCGTCGCTTAAAAGATCTTCCCTTTACGGGCCCAGTCTGTGACGCCGACTCCACGATGGGAATCGCCGACAAAGAGGTCCCGGGAATCTCTCCCAGCTCGAGAGGACCCTCTGGCACGACTACAAGGGCCTTGCTCAGTGTCGCCGACTCCTCAAGAGGAATCGCCGACACCGGCGAAGCGCCAAGAAGTCTGTGCACAGAGGCACTCATGTCCATATTAGAAGGTGGAACTACTGGAGTCGTCGACTCAACCCCTCTGTCAGGAGAGGGAATCGACGACTCTACGGTGTTCAGCACCTCGTTTAGGCCCTCAGTGGTCATCTCAGCAACAAAGGCTGACGTTTCAGATTCATTTAGAAAGTGGGAATCGGGGGAAGACATAGTGTGGGAGTCGTCGATCCAAAAAAGTGCAACTCGGGAATCGGCGACATAAAAAACTAGGGTTTTAGGCGATTGAGAAGGGGAAAAGTGTTGTGAGGTTTTGGGGAGAACTCTCCACTATTTATAGCCCTTGGGAAAATTGCAAAGCCCCCCTAGAAAATCCGAAATTTACAAAATTTGATATCGGGAATTGATCTCCAAATCCCTCGTATCACGCCACTGTCGCCGACTCCAAACATAATCTCGCAGAACTGTGAGATACATTTCCTTATTTGGAGATTTTGCATATATTCCCCGCATATTCTCCAAATATCTCAAGGATCTCCTAAAAAGATCCGACGGTTACGCTAGGAGTCGCCGATCCCTAGAGGGAGTCGCCGACTCACAGGGGTAAAAAACAAAATGCCCCCTGCAGTTACCCGGACCATAGGTGTCGCCGATTGATGGCCTCCAGTCGCCGACTCTGGGTAAAATAACAGCAAAACTGCCCCAAGTGCATGTTTTCGAGGGGGAGCATCAAAAGCCTTCCCGACACTTCTGTCGCTTCGGTCAGAAGTCGTCAAAATTTAAGGGGGGAGTATCACAAGCTCTCCTGACACTTCTGTCGCTTCGGCCAGAAGTCTTCACATCTCAGGAGGGAGTATCATAAGCTCTCTCCATCGTTAGGGTTCCAAATTGCAAGGTAACCCTCGAGTGTCGAATATTTCCGATTCGTCGTCTGCTCTATCTCTGGTAACTCTATGTTAATCTGGAGGTATAAATTATCCGTAAATTTAACCGTAGGCTGAGCTACGATTCGTACGACCAAGTCTACACCCAGAGTGGCTAGCGATAGGGTTAGCAGAGTCTAATTTACGTCTAGAGCGGCTAAATTACGACTTGTGAATCTAGTTTCGGGCCTTAGTTACAATTTAAAGGGTAATTTATATGAAAGATTAGCAAAGGAAAAACAATAGATAGCTCACCGACAGTCACGTACTTCGAAAAACACTCATCCCAAAAATTTGTATGTCGCAAAGGCACGTTCTTCGAGGGGGAGTATCACAAGCTCTCCCGACACTTCTGTCAATTTGGATAGAAGTCGTCACATTTCGGGGGGAGTATCACAAGCTCTCCCGACACTTCTGTCAGTTTGAATAGAAGTCGTCATATTTCGGGGGGAGTATCACAAGCTCTCCCGACACTTATGTCGCTTCGGCCAGAAGATGTCACACTTCGGAGGGAGTATCACAAACTCTCCCGACACTTCTGTCACTCCGGCCAGAAGTCGTCAAAAATTGAGCACGGTAAGATATGTCGTTTCGGTCAGATTTACCAAGGATCAATTTGAGCAAAGGAGAGGCATCAGGGAAGGTAAAATCACAAGGTAAGTTCAATAAGTTAAATATGAGTTTTTGGACTGATCTAGTTGTTTTGCAGGATGTTTTCTTTTTTGCAGGAAAGGTTCTAATAGTGAACCAGGTTCTAATAGTGAACTAGACTCTGATAGTGAGTCAGACTCTAATAGTGAGTCGGTCTATCTCGTTGCTTCAGCCTTGATAGACCAGAGGTCATTTTGACGCTTCGGCCATAATGATCTCAAGGAGGGAGTATCACAAGCTCTTCCCGACACTTCTGTCGTTTCGGCCAGAAGTCGTCGAAATCCAAGGGGAGTATCACAAGTTCTCCCGGCACTTCTGTCGCTTCGGCCAGAAGCTGTCACATTTTTTAGCATGATAGATCTGTCGCTTCGGACAGATCAATCAAGGATTTATTGAGCATAAGGAGGAGCAGCATGAGAGTCAGCTCCACACGGCAAGGTCAGTAAATCAATAAATATATCATTTAGACTGATATAGTTGTTTTGCAGGTTGTTTTTTGTTTTGCAGGCATGATTCTGTCGCTTCGGCCAGAATCAGACCAAGAATTATGTTGTCACTTTGGCTTCAATAGTTCTTCAAACATTTGGAGATCATTTTGTCACTTTAACCTTAATGATCTCGACCCATCTTGCGCTTCGGCCTATGGGGTAACCGTCGTTACGGACGTAAAGTCGCTCTTGATCAGGGTGGACTATAAACATCAGTTCTGATAGTGAACTAGATTCTGTTGCTTCGTCCAGAATCAGATTCTAATAGTGAATCCACGCGATCTGTCGCTTCGGCCAGAACCCGATTCTGATAGTGAATCCATGCATTCTGTTGCTTCGGCCAGAATCAGATTCTAATAGTGAATCCACGCATTCAGTCGCTTCGGCCAGAATCCACACAGCAAAAGTCGCTCTTGATCAGAGTAGGACTATAAACATGTAGTTCCGTTGGCCTGGAACTAGATTCTGATAGTGAATCAGTCTATCTGATAGTGCATGGATCACGCGGAGTCATTAGTGTCGCTGTGAGCACAATGACTCAATCCCATCTTGTCGCTTTTGCCTTGATGCGGATCACCTTGCTTGGGGGGGGATACTGGCGGTACACGCATGTTTCTTGTGCTCTCTTCAGGGGGGAGTACTGGTGAGACATGCCTGATTACGTCAGTCACTCCCAGCAACGCCCTTCAACAAGGATTAGGGTTCCGTCGCTTTATGCCGGACCCCCGGAGAGTTCCACAAATGCGGAGGAAGTGTCTACGTCAAGTACTCATGGCAACACCTGGGAGTCGCTGACTAGGACTACCAAGTCGCCGACTCCAGGGGTGAACCGCCGACTCTAGGCCTCGTGGTCAGTTCTGGTAGACTGCCAACTTAGCTCATGGGGAGTCGGCGACAGCACCTCTGGATCTGCGACTCCCAGCCGTTACTTGAGTGGGCCCACGTCATTAAGGCACCCTTCAATAGGGTACCTTAATGGGGTGGGCCCCACGCTAATGAATGGGGAAACGTCCCCCAGGACCCTATAAAAGGGGTCCTTGAAGGTCCTCTACTCCCAGGTTATTCCCACTTGACACACACCACACCAGAGCAATCCAAAGAGCACGAATCGCCTACTCCTAAGAGAGTCGCCGATTCCCCTCCACTTCTGCAGGTACATTGACGTAGAGTGCGCGTCGTGGACTCCAAAGCCTCCGGCCCTCCTCGCAACCCCGCGAGCCTACTGGTAGCAGATTTCGTGCTTCATCAGAATCATTCCGCCCACAGTGACGTACTGATTCCGTATACATTAAGGCCTAAGCGACAATGGATTGACTCTGGCCGGATCGAACCGACAGAATCGAGTTCCAGGCCAATGGAACTACCTATTTATAGTCTAACCCTGATTGAGAGCGACTGTTCTGTGTTTATCAAGGCCGGAGCGACGAGATTGATTAGATATGGCCGAAGCGACAGAATCTGATTCTGGCCGAAGGGACAGAATCGAGTTCTAGCCAAAGCGATAGAACTAAGGTTTATAGTCCATCCTGATCAAGAGCGACTTTATGTCCGCAACGACGGTGAAACCCATCAATGCAAGTAAGTGGAATGATGGGTTCAGACCATTAAGGCTAAAGCGACAGAATGATCTTTCGTCTATCAAGACCAAAGTGACAAGATAGACCTGATTCTGGCCGAAGCGATAGAATTATACCTGTAAACAAGAAAACATCCTGCAAAATAACTAGATCAGTCTAAAACGTATATTATTATTGATCAATTGAACTTACCGTGCGATTTTACCTCTCGTGATATTCTCCTTTTGCTCGAACTAATCCTTGGTAAATCTGACCAAAGCGACAGATTTACCGTGCTTATTTTGACGACTTCCGGCCGGAGCGACAAAAGTATCTGGAAAGCTTGTAATACTCCTCCTCGAAATTTGATGATTTCCCGCCGAAGCGACAGAAATGTCGGGAGAGCTTGTGATACTCCCCCTCAAAATTTGACGATTTTCGGCCGGAGCGACAGAAATGTCGGGAGAGCTTATGATACTCCTCCCCGAAATTTGACGATTTCCGGTCGGAGCGACAGAAATGTCGGGAGAGCTTGTGATACTCCCCCCCCCCGAAATTTGAGGATTTCCCGCCGAAGTGACAGAAATGTCGGGAGAGCTTGTGATACCCCCCCTCGAAATTTGACGATTTCTGGCCGGAGCAACAGAAATGTCGGGAGAGGTTGTGATACTCCCCCCCGAAATTTGACGATTTCCCGCCGAAGCGACAGAAATGTCGGGAGAGCTTGTGATACTCCCCCCCGAATTGCAACAACTTCTGGCCGAAGCGACAGAAGTGTCGTGGAAAAGTTGTGATACTCTCCGTTTATTGTGCTGAAGGGAGCTTGTGATACTCCCCCCCTAAGATGCTATGTGATACCCTAAGTCGGCGACTTAATTTCTTAACTCGACGACTTGGCATCGGGGTGGTTTTGTGAGCAACTTTGATGTTTGCCTACCTGGATCGGCGATCCTTACTATGAGCTGGCGGATTTCTTAGAAAATCCTTGGGATCTTGGGGAATATCTGCAAATTTTCCAAATATAGAAGTTTCCCTTCCGTATCCCGTGATTTTTGCCTAAACTCGGCGAGTTTTGGGTAACTCGCCGAGTCTTGGAGATTCGAGAATCAATTAGCGATTTTTCTTCGCGTAATTTTTGGATTTTCCGATGGTGTTTTGCAATTTTTCCATGGTCTATAAATAGCGAATCGATTATTTTAATCCGCACATCACTTTCCCCAAATCGCCTAAACCCTAATCCCGAATCCCTAACCTAAGTCGCCGACTTTCTCTCAAAATCGCCGACTTATGGCAGACAAAACGACACTTCCTCAGCTCACTATGTCGGAGACCGAAACTCTGGTCGACGACATTCTCAATACTGACATTGACGAGAGCCTAGCGGTTGTGCTCAACACCGTTGAGTCTCCGATCCCCTCGCCTACGCGCGGTAGGTCGGAGATTCCGGTTGTTGATGCACAGTCGGATGCTAGGTACTGTGCCACTGCACGCGAGTTGCTAGGGCTCACTCCCGAGCAATCGCCGAGTTCTACCAAGAAATCGGCGAGTTTGGGACGTGACTCCGAGGCTCTAGTCGTGGCCGAGCCTTCTGTTGAAGTGGGCGAGATCCCCTCGACTCTTGCTCCTAAATCGGCGAGTCCCCTTGGGAAGTCATCGATTAAAGGCAAGGCGGGTGTCCCCATTTTCAAGAGACCTCGCCGAGTTATTAACCTGGGATAGGCGAGTTCTAAGCGAACATCAGCGAGTTTGACACCTAAATCGCCGACATTGCCCCAAAACTTGGGGGCTGAAGTTGAAGAATATGTGCCCCTTCAGGTGGTGGTACCTGATGTTTTGGTCACCCATACTGAGGGATGACCTCTACTGACCTGGGCAAGAGGCCGACTGTTGAATCTGAGAGGCCGAGTAAGAAAAGGAAAAGAAAACATCCTAAACATAGCCAGAACTCTTCTCGCGAAGGTGGCGAGGGTAGTACCTTCATTCCTCCTATTTATAGGATGGGGGGTATGGGAAAGACATACATCCCCACAAGTGTACGGGTTCCTGAGCCCTTTGACTACGATCAGGAATTGGAATTGGACCGCGGTCGAAGCCGACGTCGGCTTAATCCAGCTGAAGGATCAAAGACTCCTCCTCCTCCCATTGAAGTGGATAAGGATGGAGACCACATCAACCTTCCTTTTTATGAGGGAGTTGAGAACCACACCGGCTATGCTTACTGCGAAACTTTGCCGGGTGGTGAGATTAAGCTGCTGCCCCTAAGCGACACGAGCGAAGGGTCCTTTGAGGAAGTCTCTCTGAATGCTCCCCTTGTACCACAAACGGATACCGTGCACCCCTTTTCTGTCATATCTGCGCGCGAAGCCCGAGACATTCTGCGAAGGGTGCGAATCTCTGGGCGTTTGCGATTTTGGGGGTTGCAATATCAACCTGCTAACCTTCCTCCTACGGGGTTTCAAGCGATCCCCCGACTCTACTTCAGACACTTCTCCGTGCTACCCATTCCTTTGTTGATGAGTGAAGTATTGCTACAAGCTGGCGTGTCGCTGTCACAGATGCAGGAAGCTTTCTTTATATACTTGAGAGGATTCTCCAACATTTGTTGGAGTTTGAACATCCCTGCAACCGCTGCCTTGTTTTTCTGGTTCTACAAACTTGTCAAGGCTCCCGCTTCCGAATCTGGTCGGTTGGGGTTAGCTAAGCGGTTTCACGGACGCGAATTGATCATCGAACTCCCCACCAACTACGGACCGTAGTGGAAGAGCGAGTTCTTTTTTGTTGACTCGATGTTCGTACGCGGGAGTCGAGAGGGTTGGGCCAACACTCGGCGCGTACACTTGGACGTTCCTTGCGCACTGAGCAAGTAGGAACTTAAGGATGTGAAGAAGATCTCCTCAGCCCTTGCTGCTTACAAATGTGGTCAAGGGATTCTTTTCGCTTTGTGTCAGCGTGAGGATTTTATCTTCTCCGATGTGACACACTATCTGAAGTCGGAATATCCTTCTGGCAAGCCTACCAAGAAGAAGAAGGGGGCACATCTCTACCGCGAAGCGGTGCTCCCTCACTTGGCTGCGAGGTTGCGTAGTGCCAAGTTGATTCAGATCAGGAAGACTGAGGAATCTGGTCCTCGTGGCACGTTTGAACTTGGATCGTGCTCGAGGTCGGTACCAGAGTTTGCTCCTTTCCGATCCACCTTTGACTATCTGAGCCTGTTTGTGGATGCGGAGATGCGATCGAGGGCTGCCAAGATGTTATTGACGAAGCTTGGAGATTGGATACGAGAGGAGCTCACTAAAGCTCTATCTGCTGTAAGTGACCTAAACTCGCATCTTATTTGACTTATATATTTTTATGCTAATCTAATTGTTTTTTTTGTAGGCTGCGTATCTATCGAATGCTGCTGTTGGGATGCAGTCATGTAATGACACGCTTCGATCCCAACAGGAATATGATAAGCTTGATGACAAGTATCAAGCTGTCTGTAAAGAAGTGTGGTCAATGAAGAAAGTCTTCCAAAACAACAAGAAATTGGAAGAAAAAGCTGCTGAGCATGAGAAAGCGATGATGGCGAAGAATAAAGAGTGCGCCGCACATAGACTTGAGATGTCTACTCTTCGCCAAGAACGTGACTCTTTGGAGGAATCTCAATCACGTCTCACTGATGCTCTCAAACAGATTGAAGAACTGAACGCAGCTGAGTGCGGAGGCTGGCAATGCGATGGCTTCTGAATCACAAATTCAGAAGCTTCAAGTAGATCTTTCTATGTCCAACTCTGAGCGAAAGGATCTGAATGACCGCTTCTCTCAATCCACGGAGGAGTTGAGAAAGATAAGGGAAGAACTGGACGCTTCTTCCGAAAAAGTGAAGGACTTAGAGTTTGAAGTAGTTGGTCAATCTGACCAACTTCAAGACTTAAACTTTTTTGGTCCTCACGTGTTTCCAAGTTTGCCCGCCAACTTTGTGACTGATATAATGGCGTGGTTAGAAGAATATCTTGAAGTGCAGTTGGAGCAGAAAGAAGCTCTCGATAAGATAAAGAGCGATGTTCGAGAGGCGAGGAAAGAAGAAGACTAGAATTCCTTAGTTTTGTAGTGGATTTTTTTTTGTAATCTTTTTATCAATCAATGAACTATTTTGCCTTTCTTTGTTAATTTTTTGTATAAATATTTTTAAGTTGTAACCTAAGCTTGAAACTAGATTCACAAATCGTAACTTAGCCACTCTGGACGTAAGTTAGATTTTGCTAACCCCACTTAGCCGCTTTGGGCATAAGCTTGGTCGTATGAATCGTAGTTCAGTCGTTAGTTAAACTCGCAAATGATTTATACTTCTAAATTAACTTTTAGGGTTAAAAATAGTTGAGTGATAAATTGATGTAAAACCCACTAATTCCTAATTCGCACATGCGAATTAGGGTTGTGATCGTAATTCTAGGCTTGCATACCTAGATTGAACTTGTTCGTACTAACCCTGGATTGGACCCTGAAAGTGTAGTCTGACTCCGGTCATAGTGATGGAGTGACTTGTTGATCCGCATCAAGGCCGAAGCGACAAGATGGGATAGGATCATTGGGGCAGTAGCGACAGAATGATCCTTGATCAACTGAGGCCAAAGCGGACAAATAGACTTTTTAGGGTATCCTTGCGGGTTATAACATGAAGAAAGAATTCTATGATTGACTAACATACATACTAGGAAAATTAAAGAAAATAAACGTAATGCGATGAGTACTATGCGTAGTACTGTTGCATGTTGTCCGCGTGCCAGGTGTTTGGAACCATTGGTCCATCCTGTCGCCGTAGGCGATAAGTTCCTGGCCTTATCTCCTCTTCGACGATGTAGGGACCTTCAAAGTTGGATGATAGTTTATTTCTTGGTCTATTCATTTATGTTATGCTAGCTTTCCGCGTGACGAGAGTTCCTGGGAGGAAGACTTTTTTGCGTACTTGACAATTGTGGTACCATGATACGCTTGCCTTGTATGATTCGTTCCGCAGGTCCGCCTCGTTATGGGTTTAATCCCTCAACTCTAGCTCTGTAGCTAGGTTTTGGTCATTTGTTTATTCATCGTACTTCGAGACTCGATATGTTTGTATACTCATCTTGATCAGTACGACTGCTTCCACTCCATAGGTCATAGCGAAAGGGGTGTTGCCCGTGGGGTTTTTACTCGTTGTGCGATATGCCCATAGGATTTCGCACAACTTGTCTGCCCAAGTCCCCTTAGCTGATTCGATTTTTTTTTTCAATCCTTGTACGATGGCCTTGTTGGTGATCTCCACTTGCCCGTTTGCCTAAGGTCGGTAAACGGAGGCAAAGTGGAGTTTTATGTTTAGGCCCTCGCACATTCTTGAAAATTTCCCCCATGTGAATTGTGTGCCATTGTCCGTGACAATGTGTGGGGGAATTCCGAATCGACAGACTATGGAGCGGTAGACGAACTTGACTACCACATCCTGAGTGATTTTCGCTACAGCCTGAGCCTCGACCCACTTTGTAAAGTAATCTACTGCTACTAAGATGAACCGAGCCTGGGATGTTGATGGGGGGAATGGTCCTACGATGTCCAGTCCCCACCTTGCGAACGGGATCGAGCTCAGAATCGGAGTCATGTACGCGGATGGTTTCTGCTGCATGGGGTTGTGCAGCTGACATGCTCGGTACTTGCGGACGTAAGTGCGAGCTTCCAATCTTAGAGTGGGCCAATAATACCCCAGCCTTATGATTTTGAAGGCCAGTGTTCTTCCTCCCTCATGGAGCCCGCACAAGCCTTCGTGTACTTCCTGAATAACTTTATCCGTATCTGGTTTGGCCAAACAGCGTAGCAGCGGGCTATCGAATGACTTTTTGTAAAGCACCCCTCCGATGTCACAGTATTTTCCGCTTTATGTTTCAACTTTTTGGCCTCCCCTTTATTGTCAGGAGTACTCCATTCTGAATGAATGTCAATATCGGTTGCCTCCAATCCTCTTGAGGGTCGGAGGTAACAGTCAATACTTGGCATGTAGGCTGGAGTATGGAGCCTACTAATATCTCGCGCTGCCCTCCCTCCCAGACCGACGCTAAACGTGCCAAAGCGTCGGAGGGGGAATTTTGAATTCGAGGGATTTGCTCGATTCTGAACTCAGCGAACTGCTTGGTGAGTGTTACCATTGCCTCCACATATTTAATTATTTGTG
Source organism: Zostera marina (assembly GCA_001185155.1). Lineage (NCBI taxonomy): Eukaryota > Viridiplantae > Streptophyta > Magnoliopsida > Alismatales > Zosteraceae > Zostera > Zostera marina. The sequence continues at coordinate 265,272 of LFYR01000364.1, read as the reverse complement.
GTTCCATGCAAGCGAATTCACCAGTGGTTTGCCGAGCTACGAGCTGAGAGTTAGTGCGGAGCGTGATATTCTCAGCGCCGAGAGTTCTTAACAGCTTCAGGCCGTGTATGGCTGCTTCATATTCCACTACGTTGTTAGAGGTCGGGAAGTGAAGTTGTACCGAGTGTTCGTAGTTTTTTCCATCCGGGCTATGGATTTTCACTCCGATACCTGAGCCTGTGCTACAACTTGAGCCGTCTACTTCGACAACCCAAGGTTGGGTCAAATTGAGTGGTGTGAGTTAGACAATGAAGTCCACCACAGCTTGCCCCTTAATGGCAGTGGCTGGTCTGAAATCCAAGTTGAACTCACTGAGCTCGATTGCCCATTTAGTTAACCTCTCAAAGATATCTGGTTTGTGAAGTAGACGGCGTAAAGGACACGATGTTAGTACCACAATCGTGTGCGCTAAGAAGTAGGCTCGAAAACGACGACAAGCGTGGATCACTGCATATACGATCTTCTCGATAGGAGAGTATCATAGTTCAGCACCTTGCAGTCGCCTCGAGTGGTAGTATATAGGGACCTGATCCTTGTCCCTTTGTGCGATAAGGACTACACTCACGGCTTCTTCTGAGGCCGCTATGTATAAGTACAGATCCTCTCCTTCCTTGGGTGATGTCAGCATGGGGAGCGAGGACATATGTGTTTTTAACTTGGCAAATGCCTCCTCGCACTCCGGTGTCCAAGTGATATTGCCCTTAGCCACGGTTTTCAGTAATTGGAAGAACGGTTTACACTTGTCAGCCGTTTGTGATATAAAACGACTGAGTGCATTAATTCGACCGTTCAGCCTTTGTACTTCTCTGATTGTGCGGGGGGCTTCCATATCAAGGATAGATTGGATTTTGTCGGGATTAGGTTTGATCCCGTGCTGACCTACATAGAAACCAAGGAACTTGTCTTCCTTGATTCCGAATGCGCACTTAGATGGGTTGAGCTTCATTCCATATTGCTTTAGTGTATCAAGGGTCTCTCAGATCATCAGGGTGTTTTTCCATGCTTGACGACTTGACTAGGATTGGTGATACACCATGTTTCTTGTGCTCTCTTCAGGGGGGAGTACTGGTGAGACATGCCTGATTACACCAGTCACTACCCAGCAACGCCTCTCAACAAGGACTAGGGCTCTGTCGCTATGGCAGGACCCCCGGAGAGCTCACACGGGGCGGAACACGTTCATCGTCCAGATCGCCGAGTTAGCCCGTAAGTCGCCCGATTGGACTACCAAGTCGCCGACATACAGGATAACTCGCCGAGTTAAGGCAAGATCGGCAGTATGGTAGACTGCACATCTTGGCCCTAGAAACTCGCCGAGTTAAGCCCTAACTAGGCGACTTCCATACCTGAATCGGCGACTTACGACCGTTACTCGCCGATAGCCAACGTCATAATTGTTACCATATATGACCATAGGCACGATCTCCGCCGTTGAGTGCGCCCTCCGAGACCCTATAAAAAGGGTCCCAAGGGGACACTCAAAGGCACGATTCAAGTTCCACTCTCACACTAGAGCACACACTACGAAACTCGGCGAGTCTCATTAGAATCGCCTAGTTTCCACTTGCAGGTATTTGACGTAGAGCGTGCGTCGTGGACTCCAAAGCCTCCGGCATCAACCTCGCACCACCACGAGCCCTGGTAGCAGATTCAGTGCTTCATCAGCTGGCGCCGTCTGTGGGACTACCGAACCACCGGTATCCCGTCATAATCGCGATTTTTTAAAAATCCGGCTCGAGCTCTCCCAAGAGTTCGCCGAGTTTGTCAAAAAATCGCCGACTTAGATCGTCCGATTCTCGGTTAAGGTCCGATTTAGCCTTAAATCGCCGACTTATCCTTGAGAATCGCCCGATCCGGAATATCGTCTGCTAGCTAAGAGTGCTGTCCACGACCTTGTTCGGGAAAACTCCTAACTCGCCGAGTTAACCCCTAACTCGCCGACTTAGCTTCTGTTTTTCCAACAAGCTCAGTCAGGTACCTCTCTGCTTTGGTGCTTCTTCGCTTTTGTTTTCATGACAATCATCGAAAAGCAAAAGCACCCTTACGCCACAAGAAGTAAGGGAAAAATGCCAGCAACTGAGCTGGAACAGGGTGAGCAATCCCGACCAAAGGGACCCATCAATGCTCAACCTGTGGAAACAAACTTGGTTCCTCCTCCTGTCGAGGAACACATAGTGCCCAAGGTCCCACCCACCTTGGAAGAAAGGTTGTTCAGTTTCATGGACAACATTGAAAGAAGGATGACCAACCTCGAGCAACCGAGGAGTCATAGGACCACTACCATCCGTGAAAGAGCGGATGAATCTGGGTCCATATATTCTCCATCTGCGGAGAAAAAATAGAGTTCCCGTCCCAAGACGGGACTCAGTAAGAGTCGCTCCGAAAGGACTCTTACTACTCGGTTCGTAGAGGATCTTCGGCGGAAGTTGGCTACCGACCCAGCTGTCGGCAATCCGCACGAAATCCTGAGGGTCAAAAGTGCTCCTCTTCGGGAGGACCTTTTAAAGGGAGTTTTCCCACCCAACTGGCGGGTACCAAGAATCGAGGCATACGACGGTTCAAGTGATCCACAAGATCACGTGAACCTCTACCTCAACGTCTTGGAACCGCAAACCATCGATGATGGGCTGCTGTGTCGGGCATTTCCCGACACTCTCAAGGGCAGCGCGTATCGATGGTTCTCTGGTCTGCCAACTGGCTCAGTCACCAGCTTTGCAGACCTCTCATCCAAATTCATCGCCCAACACGTGGGGATGATAAGGATAAAACATAGTGCCAACGCACTCCTGGCACTGAGACAGGACAAACTGTCTCTGAGGGACTATACGGTCAAGTTCACCACAATGATGACAGAGGTGAACGACCTAATCCCGAGTGTGGCCATAGCGGGATACATTAGAGGATTAGTCCCCTACTCCCCTCTGGCCCAAAATCTGACTCTCTACAAGGTGAGTTCTCTGCCCGATCTCTTCCAACGCGCTCAATTGTACATTGAGGTGGAAGAGGAGGACGAGAACAAGCTAGCTGAACTTGGGACTCCTAGCTTCCAAAAGCCTAAGTTTGAGAGGAAGGGGTACAGTGGAAACAACAATTTCCACGACACCTCCAAAAAGTATACCAGTAACAAGGCCGAGACTTCCAAAAAAGAATGGAAGCCTAGGCATGATAACAAGGTATACATAGCCTCAACCAGCAAGCCAAAGGGTGTAATTCCACTATGGAAAAGAAACACCCCGCTTACTATCAGAAAAGGCCAGCTGTTTGAGAAGCTAAAGAGCCAAGCGGATCTACCTGTCCCTCGTTCTTTAGACCCTGCAGGCAAAGAGGGCCGCATGCAATCTGGGAAATACTGTGAATTTCACAAAGACTGCGGCCACCTAACAGATAACTGCAGCGAATTCTCGTCTTTCGTCGAGCAGTTGATCTCAAAGGGAGAACTTGGCAACTTCGTCAAGAACTCCCGAGGACAAGACAACTGCAAACCTGACACAAAGGGGAAGCGTCCACGCTCTCCTTCGCCAGACAGTGACAACAGCGAGAACCGCCAGCGGAAGACCATCAATATGATATTTGGTGGTGGATCCGTTGGCAAGTGGCACTAGGGAAGGGGTTACCCCCTGCCTTAAAAGCCAAGCTGTGACTGTCCTGGAGGAGCACCAGGGCAGGTTCGTTTGGGATGGTGAGGCACCGACACAGATTGCGCGCACAAACTAAACGTCGGCTCATCCATTCCAGCTCGACGCCAGAAGCATCAAACACTCACTCCTGACAGGCGGGAGGAACCTGGGCAGACAAGTTATGCGAAATCCTATATATGGGCATATCGCACAACGAGTAAGAGCCCTACGGGCTAGCATAACAGAAAGGAATAGACCAAGAAATAAGCTATCTTCCAACTCCGAAGGTCCCTACATCGTTAAGGAGGAGATAAGGCCAGGAACTTATCGGCTACGACGACAGGATGGAACAATGGTTCCTAACACCTGGCATGCGGACAACATGCAGCAGTACTACGCATAGTACTCACAAGCATCAAGTTTATTTTCTTTAGTTTTCCTAGTATGTATGTTAGCTAATTATAAAATATATTTGCGCATTCTAACCCGTATGGATACCCTAAATCTATTGTGTCGCTTTGGCCTCAGTAGAATAAAGATCATTCCGTCGCTACGGCCCTAATGATCCTATCCAATCTTGTCGCTAAAAAGCCTTGATATGGATCAACAAGTCACTCCCTCACTAGGAGTCGGACTAAATCGTCAAGGGTTCAAATCCAGGGTTAGAATAAATAGGTCCAATTCAGACACGCATTGCGACCACAACTCTTATTCGCACGAGCGAATCAAGAACTAGTGGATATCAAACCACTCTCGCCTATCGAGTTTAACTACGATCCATACGACCAAACTTACGTCCTAAGTGACTAAGAATCTAACTTACGTCCAAAAGCGACTAAGTTACGATTTGAGAATCTAGTTAAGTCGAGTTTGCCCAAACTTACGTCCTAAGTGGCTAAGAATCTAACTTACGTCCAAAAGCGACTAAGTTACGATTTGGGAATGTAGTTAAGTCGAGTTCTTCCAAACTCATGGATAGGAATCTAACTTACGTCCAAAAGCGACTAAGTTGCGATTTGTGAATCTAGTTTAAGTTCACGTCCTAAGTGGCTAAGTAAAGTTAAAAGAATCTAACATACGTCCAAAAGCGACTAAGTTACGATTTGGGAATCTAGTTAAGTCGAGTTTGCCCAAACTTACGTCCTAAGTGGCTAAGAATCTAACTTACGTCCAAAAGCGACTAAGTTACGATTTGGGAATCTAGTTAAGTCGAGTTTTTCCAAACTCATGTCCTAGAAATCTAACTTACGTCCAAAAGCGACTAAGTTACGATTCGTGAATCTAGTTTAAGTTCAACTAAACCTACGTCCTAAGTGGCTAAGTAAAGTTAACTTACGTCCAAAAACGACTAAAAGTTACGATTTATGATTCTAGTTTAGATCCAACTACGATTTGTAAGACTAAACCTATGTCCGAAAAATCTAACTTACGTCCAGAGCGACTAAGTTACGATTTATGAATCTAGTTTAACTCTAAAACACATTAGCAAAAAAGTAATTTCATTAACAAAATAATAAATTACATAATCCACTACAAAATGTTAAAAGGAAAGCTATTACATAGTTTCTAATCTTCTTCTTTCCTCGCGTTGCGAACATCACTCTTGATCTTATCTAAGGCTTCCTTGTGCTCCAGCTGCACTTCAGGATGTTCTTCTAGCCACGCCATAATGTCTGAAATGTAGTTGGCGGGCAGACTTGTAAACACGTGAGGTCCAAAAAAGTTCAAGTCTTGGAGTTGATCAGATTGGCCATCAACTTCGAACTCCAAGTCCTTCACCTTCTCAGAAGAAGCTTCCAGAGCTTCCATCATCTTCTTTGACTCCTCCGTGGATCGAGAGAAGCGATCTTGTAAATCCTTCAGGGCGGAAGTGGATTCAGAAACTTCAACTTGCAATTTCTGAATTTGTGTTTCAGAAATCATCGCATTTCCCACTTCCACGTCCAGCTGCGTCTTCAGCATATCAATTCGTTTTCGAGCAGCAGCGAGAAGCGACTCATTTTCTTTCAGAGAGTCGCAGCTTCGACGAAGATCAGTAATTTCAAGTCGGTGCACAGCGCACTCCTTGTTCTTCGCCGCTATCGCTTTCTCGTGCTCAGCAGCTTGTTCCTCCAACTTCTTGTTCCGTTGGAGGGTCTTTCTCAACGACCACACTTCTTTACAGACAGCTTGATACTTGTCATCAAGCTTGTTATACTCCTGTTGAGAACAGAGTGTGTCGTTTGCAGATTGCATCCCAATGGTTGCATTTGATAGATACGCGACCTACAAAACAAAACAATCGATTAGTAAAGTAAAATAAAACACATATATGTAAAAGCGATCGCGAATCACTTACAGCAGATATAGCTTTTCCAAGCTCTTCGCGTATCCAATCCCCAGGTTTAGTCAGAAGCAGCTGGGCAGCCTTCGTCCGCACCCCTTCATCGGCAAACAAGCCCGGATAATCAAATGTGGTGCGGAAGGGGGCGAATTCAGGCACAGACCTCGAGCTCGACCCAGTCTCGAAGGTTCTGCGGGGGCCAGTCTCTTGGGCCTTCCGTTCTCTTATCAGCTTAGCGCCGTAAAGTCTCACGGCCAAATGTGGAAGGACCGCCTCGCGGTATAGATGTGCACCCTTCTTCTTCTTTATTGGATTGCCAGAAAGGTCCACTGACCGCAGGTAGTGTGCCACGTCAGAAAAAGTGAAATCCTCTCGCTGGCACAAAGAGAAAGGAACTCCTTGCCCGCATTCGAAAGAAGCAAGAGCAGAAGAAATCTTCTTCACCCGCTTCAGCTCAGCCTTGCTTAGGGCGTAAGGAACATCTAGATGTACACGGCGAGCATTGGCCCACCTCTCGCGGCTCCCGCGTACAAATGTAGAATCAACGAAAAAGAACTCGCTCTTCCACTGGGGCCCATAATTAGTGGGGAGTTCTATGATCAGCTCACGTCCGCTGAACCGCTTTGCCAACCCCAACTGACCAGATTCGGAAGCGGGCGCCTTGACAAACTTAAAGAACCAAAAGAATAAGGCGACGGTTGCAGGGATATTCAGGCTCCAACAGATGTTGGAGAATCCTCTCAAATAAACAAAGAATGCTGCCTGCATCTGCGACAGCGACACCCCCCCTTGAAGCAGCACTTCACTCATCAGTTCAGGAATTGGCAGCATTGAGAAGTGTCTGAAGTAGAGGCGGGGGATGGCTTGGAATCCGGCTGGAGGCAGATTCGCAGGTTGATATTGCGATCCCCAGAATCGCAGATGCCCAGAAATACGAATCCCGCGCAGAATCTCACGGGCTTCAAGTTTTGAGAGTATTGAGAAGGGATGCACAGTCTCGTTCTGAGGCACGAGAGGTGCATTAACAGAAACTTCTTCAAAGGACCCCTCGTCCGTATCACCGAGGGGTAACAATCTGATTTCACCACCCGGCAAAGTTTCGCAGTGTGCATAGCCGGTGTGGTTCTCAACTCCCTCGTAGAATGGGAGGTTTACATGATCTCCGTCCTTGTCCATTTCCATAGGAGGAGGAGGAGTGTTCGATCTGTCATCGCGGCTTCGGCTCTGGCCGCGGTCAACTGAAATCTCCTGAGTATAGTTAAAGGGCTCAGGTACCCTTACATCTTCCGCAGGGGGGAAGTGGATCTTTCGTCTACCACCCATCCCATAAATATGAGGAATGGGGGCATTAGTATTGTCAGGCTTCCCTTGCATGTTTAGGGTGCTTCCTCTTTCTTTTTTTCGGCCTCTCAGATTCATCAATCGGCCTATCTTCAACTTCAACCCCCGAGTTTAGGGGCAATGTCGGCGATTTAGGTGCTGAACTCGCCGATGTTGGTACTGAACTCGCCGATCCAAGTTGAATTATTCGGCGAGGTCTCTTGAATGTGGGGACACCCCCCTTGCCTTTAGTCGGCGACTTCCCAAGGGAACTCGCCGATTTAATCGCAAGACTCGGGGGAATCTCGCCCAATTCCATAGAGGGCTCTACCACGACAAGAGCCAGGGAATCATCCGTCAAACTCGCCGATTTCTTTTGAGAACTCGGCGAGTTTTCAGGAGTCAGTCCGAGCAACTCGCGGGCAGTAGCCAAAAACTTGACGTTCTGCGGCGCGTCGGCCTCCGGAATCTCCGACCCACCGCGCGAAGGCGAGGGAATCGGAGACTCAACGGTGTCGAGCACCCCCGTCAAGCCTTCGTCAATATCCTCATTCAAAATGTCGGCGACCAGAGCTTCGGTCTCCGACATGGTCAATCTAAGGGGAGACGGTTCGTCTGCCATAAGTCGGCGATTTAGAGATAGACTCGGCGACTTGGTTAAAAGTTCTGGTGGTTGTGATGAGAGTCGGCGAGTTAGGAAGAAACTCGGCGACTTAAAAAAGGATTAGGGTTTAAGCAAAATCGGGGAAAGTGATGTGCGGATTAAAATAATCAACTCACTATTTATAGACCCTGGACAAATTGCAAAAACTCCCCGGAGAATCTACAAATTACGCGAAGAAAAATCGCTAATTGATCTCCAAATCCGCAAACTCGGCGAGCCTCTCGCAAACTCGCCGAGTTTGAGCAAAAATCACGGGATACGAGGAGGAAATTTCCATACTTGGAAAATTTGCAAATATTTCCCAAGATCCTAAGGATTCTCGAAGAGATCCGCCAGCTCATACTAAGACTCGCCGAGTTTATAGGAAAATCGCCGATCCAGGTCAGCGAACCTCCAGGTTTCTCAAAAAATACCTCCAATGCTAAGTCGACGAGTTAACACCTTAAGTCGCCGACTTAGGATATACACAGTATCTTAGGGGGAAAATCACAAGCCCCCTTCCACAACTTCAGGGGAGAGTATCACAAGCTCTCCCGACATTTCTATCGCTTTGGCTAGAGATTGTCAAACACTCAGGGGGGAGTATCACAAGCTCTCCCGACATTTCTATCGCTTTGGCTAGAAATCGTCAAAACTCAGGGGGGAGTATCACAAACTCTCTCGACTTTTCTGTCGCTCCGGCCGGAAATTGTCAAACCTCAGTGGGGAGTATCACAAGCTCTCCCGACATTTCTATCGCTTTGGCTAGAGATCGTCAACACTCAGGGGGGAGTATCACAAGCTCTCCCGACACTTCTGTCGCTCTGGCCAGAAGTCGTTATACATAAACACGGTCAGTCTGTCGCTTCGGCCAGATTCACTGAGGATTGGCTAAAGTAAGGAAAAGAGTATCGCAAGAGGTATTTTCGGTCAATAATCATATGCGTTTTCAGACTGATTTAGTTATTTTGCAGGATGTTTTCTTTTTTGCAGATATTATTCTGTCGCTTTGGCCAGAATGTTTTCTTTTTTGCAGGTATTATTCTGTCGCTTTGGCCAGAATAAGACTCTAATAGTGAGTCCAAGTATCTTGTCGCATTCTGCCTTGATACACGAGAGATCATTCTGTCGCTTTGGCCTTAACGATTCTCAACCCATCTTGTCGCTAAAAAGCCTTGAAGGGGGCCGTCGTTGCGGACTTTAAGTCGCTCTTGATCAGAGTGGACTATAAACATTAGTTCTATCGCTCTGGCAAAATCCCGATTATGTCGCTAAATAGCCTTAATCGATTCCGTCGCTTTGGCCAGAATTTATCTTGTCGCTTCGGCCTCGATAACACAGTGCAGTCGCCCCTGATCAGGGAAGGACTATAAACATGAGTTACCGTGGCCTGAAACTCGATCCATTCTTGACGCTTTGGCCTATGGATTCTGAATCATTACGTCACTGTGGGCGGATGGTTCGATCTCATCTTATCGCTTTGGCCTTGATGCTGGATCACACACATTGAACCTTGGTTGACGGCGGGGTACTGGTGATACACCATGTTTCTTGTGCTCTCTTCAGGGGGGAGTACTGGTGAGACATGCCTGATTACACCAGTCACTACCCAGCAACGCCTCTCAACAAGGACTAGGGCTCCGTCGCTATGGCAGGACCCCCGGAGAGCTCCCACGGGGCGGAACACGTTCATCGTCCAGATCGCCGAGTTAGCCCGTAAGTCGCCCGATTGGACTACCAAGTCGCCGACATACAGGATAACTCGCCGAGTTAAGGCAAGATCTGCAGTATGGTAGACTACACATCTTGGCCCTAGAAACTCGCCGAGTTAAGCCCTAACTAGGCGACTTCCATACCTGAATCGGCGACTTACGACCGTTACTCGGCGACAGCCAACGTCATAATTGTTACCATATATGACCATAGGCGCGATCTCCGCCGTTGAGTGCGCCCTCCGAGACCCTATAAAAAGGGTCCCAAGGGGACACTCAAAGGCACGATTCAAGTTCCACTCTCACACTAGAGCACACACTACGAAACTCGGCGAGTCTCATTAGAATCGCCTAGTTTCCACTTGCAGGTATTTGACGTAGAGCGTGCGTCGTGGACTCCAAAGCCTCCGGCATCAACCTCGCACCACCGCGAGCCCTGGTAGCAGATTCAGTGCTTCATCAAGGATGTTATCGACGTAAGCGGAAACATTGCGCCCGATCTGGTCCACGAAAACCTTGTCCATTAAGCGTTGGAATGTAGCCCCAGCATTCCTCAAGCCGAATGGCATTACTCTGTAACAGAATGTCCCTGAGTCCGTGATGAAGGATGTTTTTTCCTCATCAGGCTCATGCATCAGGATTTGGTTGCATCCTGAGTGGGCATCCATCATAGAGAGGAGCTCGTTACCGGATGCTCCATCGACTAGTTCGTCGATAGATGGCAACGGGTAACTGTCCTTGGGGCATGCCTTATTGAGATCAGTGAAATCAATACACATGCGCCACTTGCCATTGGGCTTCTTGACAAGGACGGGATTGGCCAACCAAGTCGGATATCGAACCTCCCGAATGTGCCCAGCATTCAGGAGTTTCGATATTTCCTCATTGGCTGCCTCCCGCCTGTCAGAAGTGAGTACTCGACGTTTCTGGCGTCGAGCTGGAATGAATGAGTCGACGTTAAGTTTGTGCGTCACGATCTGACGCGCAATTTGTGTCGGTGCCTCACCCTCCTAAACGAACCTGTCCTGGTGCTCCTCCAGGACAGTCACAAGCTTGGCTCTTAAGTCAGAGGGTAACCCCTTCCCTAATGCCACTTGTCCCCCCTCCAGCTGAAATACTTCAGTCTCGTTCACAGGTTGTAATTTCTCCCTTTCCTCAATGTCGGGCGGGGCATGGACGAGCATGTTGTTAAGCCTGGTCAGCTGGGTTTCCTTCTTATACCTTTGTCTAGAATCCTTTTGTGATCCTTTGACGGTTGCAACAAACCCGTTTGCTGGGTACCGTATGCATTGGTGATAAGAAGACGGGACCGCTTGGATTCCGTGGATGAAGAGACGTGCGAAAATGCCATGAAAAGTGGATTCTACTTCCACCACTATGAAATGACATGTTCGGCTAACCCTCCTTCGCTTGGAACCGATGAAGACTTTCAAATCAATAACATCGGCCACTGGGGCGGCGATGTTAGTGAAACCGTAGATGGCTTCCTTACAGGGAGATAGCTCCTCCCTTTAAAGGCCCATCTTGGTAAAAGTATCCATGTAGAGGATATTCGCAGAGCTGCCACTGTCGACAATCATCCTCTCGACTCGGGAATGAGGATCGATGTCTGCTTGGATCACGAGTGGGTCCTCGTGAGGTTGCTAGACATCGTCCAGGTCCTCTTCGAAGAAGTATATTGACTTCTCCTCGCGGACCCGCTTTCCGTTGTCTCGAGGTGTTGATTGTGACATCAGCACCTTTCGGGCATATCCCCTATTCTGGCCAACGGATCCACCACCAAATATCATATTGATGGTCTTCCGCTGGCGGTTCTCGCTGTTATCGCTATCTGGCGAAGGAGAACGTGGACGCTTCCCCTTTGGGTCAGATTTGCAGTTGTCCCGTCCTCGGGATTTCTTGACGAAGTTGCCAAGTTCTCCCTTTGAGATCAACTGCTCGACGAAAGACGAGAATTCCCTGCAGTGGTCTGTTAGGTGGCCGCAGTCTTTGTGAAATTTACAGTATTTCCCAGATTGCGTGCGGCCCTCTTTGCCTGCAGGGTCTAAAGAACGAGGGACAGGTAGATCCGCTCGGTTCTTTAGTGATGAAGCACTGAATCTGCTACCAGGGCTCGTGGTGGTGCGAGGTGATGCCGGAGGCTCTGGAGTCCACGACACGCGCTCTACGTCAAATACCTGCAAGTAGAAACTAGGCGATTCTAGTGAGAATCGGTGAGTTTCTTAGTGATGCTCTGGTGAGAATGGAACTTGTGTTGTGCCTTTGAGTGTCCCCTTGGGACCCTTTTTATAGGGTCTCGGAGGGCGTGATCAAAGGCGGACATCGCGCCTATGGTCATATATGGAAACATTTATGACGTTGGCTGGCGGCGAGTAACGGTCGTAAGTCGGCGATTCAGGTATGGAAATCGCCTATTTAGGGCAAACTTGTCGAGTTTCCAGGGGTGAGATGTGCAGTCTACCATACTGCCGATCTTGGCCCTAACTCGGCGACTTGGTAGTCCAATCGTGACTTACGGGCTAACTCGACGATTTGGACGATGAACTTGTTCCGCACCGTGGGAGCTCTCCGGGGGTCCGGCCTAAAGCAACGGAACCCTAGTCCTTGTTGAAAGACGTTGCTGGGAGTGACTGCCGTAATCAGGCATGTCTCACCAGTACTCCCCCTGAAGAGAGCACAAGAAACATGCGTGTATCGCCAGTACCCCTCCACCCAACCAAGGTTCAGTGTGTGATCCGCATCAAGGCCGAAGCGACAAGATGAGATCGAATCATTCCGCCCACAGTGTCGTACTGATTCCGTATCCATTATGGCCTAAGCGACAAGAATGGATTGACTCTGTAGGGTCGAACCGACAGAATCGAGTCCAGGCCAACGGAACTACCTGTTTATAGTCTAACCCTGATCAAGAGCAACTGCACTGTGTTTATCAAGGCCGGAGCGACAAGATTAATTCCGGCCAAAGCGATGGAACTTGATTCAGGCCGAAGCGACAAAATCGAATTCTAGCCAAAGCGATAGAACCGAGTTCTAGCCGAAGCGATAGAATTAATGTTTATGGTCCACCCTGATCAAGGGTGACTTTTATGTTCGCAATGACGGTTATCCCTTCAAGGCTTAAAGCGGCAAGACGGGTTGAGACCATTAAGGCCAAAGCGACAGAATGATCTCTAGTCTATCAAGGCAAAAGCGACAGGATAGATTAACTCACTATCAGAGTATGATTCTGGCCGAAGCGACAGAATAATTCCTGCAAAAAAGAAAACATCCTGCAAAACAACTGGATCAGTCTAAAACGCATATTATTATTGACCAATTGAACTTACCGTGTGATTTTACCTCTCGTGACATTCTCCTTTTGCTCGAAACAATCCTTGGTAAATCTGGCCGAAGCGACAGATTTATCGTGCTCATATTTGACGATCTCCTGCCGAAGCGATAGAAATGTTGGGAGAGCTTGTGATACTCCCCCACGAAATTCGACGATTTCCGGCTGGAGCGACAGAAATATCGGGAGAGCTTGTGATATTCCCCCTCGAGATTCGACGATTTCCGGCCGGGACGACAGAAATGTCGGGAGAGCTTGAGATACTCCCCCTCGAAATTCGACGATTTCCCGCTGGAGCGACAGAAATGTTGGGAGAGCTTGTGATACTCCCCCTCGAGATTCGACGATTTCCGACCGGAGCGACAGAAATGTCGGGAGAGCTTGTGATACTCCCCCTCGATATTCGACGATTTCCCGCCGAAGCGACAGAAAAGCCGAGAGATCTTGTGATACTCCCCCTCGAAGTCTGACGATTTCCGACCGGAGTGAAAGAAATGTCGGGAGAGCTTGCGATACCCTCCTTTTGTTGCTGAAGGGAGCTTGTGATACTCCCCCCCTAAGATACTATGTAATATCCTAAGTCGGCGACTTAATATCCTAACTCGGCGACTTAGCATCGGGGTATTTCTGTGAGAAACTTAGAAATTTGCCTACCTGGATCGACGACTTTCTTACAAACTCGGTGATCCTTAATATGAGCTGGCGGATTTCTTAGAAAATCCTTCGGATCTTGGGAAATATTTACAAAATTTCCAAATATGGAAGTTTCCTTTTCGTATCCCGTGATTTTTGCCCAAACTCACCGAGTTTACGGATAACTCGCCGAGTTTTGGAGATTTGAGAATCAATTAGCGATTTTCCTTCGCGTAATTTTTGGATTTTCCGAGGGAATTTTGCAATTTGTCCAAGGTCTATAAATAGCGAATCGATTATTTTAATCCGCACATCATTTTCCCCAAATCGCCTAAACCCTAATCCTTCACTAAGTCGCCGAGCTTCTCTCTATATCGCCGACTTATGGCAGACCAACCGTCACTCCCTCAACTCACCATGTCGGAGACTGAAGCTCTGGTCGACGACATTTTAAATACCGATATTGATGAGAGTCTAACGGCGGTGCTCAACACCGTTGAGTCTCCGATCCCCTCGCCTACGCGCGGTGGGTCGGAGATTCCGGCTGTTGATGCACAGTCGGATGCTAGATACTGTGCCACGGCCCGCGAGCTGCTTGGGCTCACTCCCGAGGAATCGCCGAGTTCTAACAAGAAGTCGGTGAGTTTGGAGTGTGATTCCAAGGCTCTAGTCGTGGCAGAGCCTTCTGTTGAGGTGGGCGAGATTCTCCCGATTCTTGCTCCTAAATCGGTGATGAAGCACTGAATCTGCTACCAGGGCTCGCGGTGGTGCGAGGTGATGCCGGAGGCTCTGGAGTCCACGACACACGCTCTACGTCAAATACCTGCAAGGAGAAACTAGGCGATTCTAGTGAGACTCGCCGAGTTTCTTAGTGATGCTCTGGTGTGAGAGAGGAACTTGTGTTGTGCCTTTGAGTGTCCCCTTGGGATCCTTTTTATAGGGTCTCGGAGGGCGCAATCAAAGTCGGAGATCACACCTATGGTCATATATGGTAACATTTATGACGTTGGCTGTCGCCGAGTAACGGTCGTAAGTCGGCGATTCAAGTATGGAAGTCGCCTAGTTAGGGCTAACTCACCGAGTTTCCAGGGGCAACATGTGCAGTCTACCATACTGCCGATCTTGGTCCTAACTCGGCGACTTATCCCTAATGTCGGCGACTTGGTAGTCCAATCGGCGACTTACGGGCTAACTCGGCGATCTGGACGATGAACGTGTTCCGCACCGTGGGAGCTCTCCGGGGGTCCGGCCAAAGCGACGGAACCCTAGTCCTTGTTGAAAGGCGTTGTTGGGAGTGACTGTCGTAATCTGGCATGTCTCACCAATCGGCGAGTCCCCTTGGGAAGGCGCCGACTAAGGGCAAGGGGGGTGTCCCCATCTTCAAGAGACCTCGCCGAGTTATCAATCTGGGATCGGCGAGTTCTGCTCAAACATCGGCGAGTTTGCCATCTAAATCGCCAACGTTGCCCCAAAACTCGGGGGCTGGTGTTGAATAGTATGTGCCCCTTCAGGTGGTGGCACCTGATGTTTCAGTCACCCGTACTGAGGGGTTGACCTTCACTAACATGAGCAAGAGGCCGATTGCTGAATCTGAGAGGCCAAGTAAGAAAAGAAAGCGAAAACACCCTAAGCATGCGAAGAACTTGTCTCGCGAGGGTAGTACCCCCATTCCTCCCACTTATGGGATGGGGGGTAGAGGAAAGACACATATCCCCTCCGCGGAGGGTGTATGGGTTCCTGAACCCTTCGCCTATGATCAGGAACTGGAACTGGACCGCGGTCAAAGCTGACGCCGCCCTGATCCGGCTGAGGGATCGAAAACACCTCCTCCTCCCACGGAAGTGGACAAGGATGGAGACCACATTAACCTCCCCTTCTACGAGGGAGTTGAGAACCACACCGGCTATGCTCACTGTGAAACTTTGCCGGGTGGTGAAATTAAGCTGCTGCCCCTAAGCGACGCGAGCGAGGGGTCTTTTGAAGAAGTTTCTGTTAATGCACCTCTTGTGCCGCAGACTGAGACCGTACATCCATTCTCTGTTATGTCTGCACGTGAAGCCCGAGACATTCTGCGAGGGTACGCATTTCTGGGCACTTGCGATTTTGGGGGTCGCAATATCAACCCGCGAACCTTCCTCCTGCGGGGTTTCAGGCGATTCCCCGACTTTATTTCAGACACTTCTCCGTGCTGCCCATCCCCATACTAATGAGTGAAGTGTTATTACAAGGGGGCGTATCGCTGTCACAGAAGCAGACAGCATTTTTTATATATTTGAGAGGATTCTCCAACATCTGTTGGAGTTTGAATATCCCTGCAACCGCCGCCTTGTTTTTCTGGTTCTTCAAATTTGTCAAGGCTCCCGCTTCCGAATCTTGTCGGTTGGGGTTGGCTAAGCGGTTTCATGGGCGTGAATTGATAGTTGAACTCCCCACTAACTATGGGCCGCAGTGGAAGAGTGAATTCTTCTTTGTAGACTCGATGTTCGTACGCGGGAGTCGAAAGAGCTGGGCAAATGCTCGTCGCGTACACTTGGATGTTCCTTGCGCTCTGAGCAAGGCGGAATTGAAGCATGTGAAGAAGATTTCTTCAGCCCTTGCTTCTTTTCAATGTGGTCAAGGGGTTCCTTTCACTTTGTGTCAGCGTGAGGATTTCACTTTTTCCGATGTGACACATTACCTGAAATCGGAAGACCCCTCTGGCAAGTCTATTAAGAAGAAGAAAGGGGCACATCTCTACCGTAAAGCGGTGCTTCCTCATTTGGCTGTGAGATTGTGTGGTGCCAAATTGATTCAGATGAGGAAGACTGAAGGATCTGGTCCTCGTGGCACGTTTGAAACTGGGTCGTGCTCGAGGTCGGTACCAGAGTTTGCTCCCTTCCGCACCAATTTTGATTATCCGAGCCTGTTTGCGGATGAAGGGGTGCGGTCTAAAGCTACCCAGATACTTTTGACGAAGCCTGGGGATTGGATACGCGAGGAGCTCACTAAAGCTCTATCTGCTGTAAGTGACCTAAACTCGCATTTAACTTATGTATTTTCGTGCTAATTTAATTGTTTTTTTTTGTAGGCCACGTATCTGTCGAATGCTGCTCTTGGGATGCAATCATGTAATGACACGCTTCGATCCCAACGACAAGCTTGATGACAAGTATCAAACTATCTGTAAGGAAGTGTGGTCAATGAGAAAGGTCTTCCAAAACAACAAGAAATTGGAAGAGAAAGTTGCTGAGCATGAGAAGGCAATGGTGGCGAAGAATAAAGAGTGCGCCGCACATAGACTTGAGATTTCCACTCTTCGCCAAGAACGTGACTCTCTGAAGGAATCTGAATCGCATCTCACTGATGCTCTAAAAGAGATTGAAGAACTGAAAGTGCAGCTGAATGCGGAGGTTGGCAATGCGATGGCTTCTGAATCACAAATTCAGAAGCTTCAAGTAGACCTTTCCAAGTCCACCTCTGACCTAAAGGATTTGAATGACCGCTTCTCCCAATCCACCGAGGAATCGAGAAAGATGAAGGAAGATCTAGACGCTTCTTCAGAAAAGGTGAAGGATTTGAAGTTTGAGGTTGACGGTCAATCTGACCAACTCCAGGACTTAAACTTTTTTGGTCCTTATGTGTTTTCAAGTTTGCCCGCCAACTATGTGACTGATATAATGGCGTGGTTAGAAGAGCATCCTGAGGTGCAGTTGGAGCACAAAGAAGCTCTCGATAAGATAAAGAGTGATGTTCGAAAAGCGAGGAAAGAAGAAGACTAGAATTCCTTAGTTTTGTAGTGGATTTTTGTAATTTTGTAGTGGATTTTGTAATAATTTTTTTATATATCAATCAATGAACTATTTTCTTTGTTAATTTTTTGTATAAATATTTTAGAGTTGTAACTTAGGCTTAAAACTAGATTCACAAATCGTAACTTAGCCGCTCTGGACGTAAATTAGATTCTGCTAACTCTACTTAGCCGCTTAGGGCGTAAGCTTGGTCGTACGAATCGTAGTTTAGTTGCTAGTTAAACTCGAAAATGATTTATACTTCTAAATTAACTTTTAGGGTTGAAAATAGTTTGATATAATATCCACTAATTCCTGATTCGCTCGTGCGAATAAGGGTTGTGGTCGCAATTAATTCTAGGTTCGCATACCTGAATTGGATCTGTTCGTACTAACCCTGGATTTGAACCCTTAGGATGTAGTCTGACTCCTGTCCTAGTGACGGAGTGACTTATTGATCCGTATCAAGGCCGAAGCGACAAGATTGGATAGGATCATTGGGGCCGTAGCGACGGAATGATTCTTGTTCTACTGAGGCCGAAGCGACACAATAGATTTTTTAGGGTATCCTTGCGGGTTAGAATATTAAGAAAGAATTCTATGATTAACTAACATACATACTAGGAAAATTAAAGAAAATAAACATAATGCGATGAGTACTATGCGTAGTACTGCTATATGTTGTCCGCATGCCAGGTGTTTGGAACCATCGTTTCATCCTGTCGCCGTAGGCGATAAGTTCCTGGCCTTATCTCCTCTTCGACGATGTAGGGACCTTCGAAGTTGGATGACAGTTTATTTCTTGGTCTATTCCTTTCTGTTATGCTAGCTTTCCACGTGACAAGAGTTCCTGGCAAGAAAACTTTTTTGTGTACTTGGCGATTGTGGTACATCGATACGCTTGCCTTGTACGATTCGTTCCGCAGGTCCGCCTCGTCACGGGTTTCATCCCTCAACTCTAGCTCTGTGGCTAGGTTTTGGTCATTTGTTTGTTTGTCGTACTTCGAGATTCGATATGTTGGTATACTCATCTCGATTGGTACGACCGCTTCCACTCCATAGGTCATAGCAAAAGGGGTGTTGCCCGTGGGGTTTTTACTCGTTGTGCGATATGCCTATAGGACATAGAAACCAAGGAACTTGCCTTCCTTGATTCCGAATGCGCACTTGGCAGGGTTGAGCTTCATTCCATATTGCTTTAGTGTATCAAGGGTTTCTTTCAGATCATCAGGGTGTTTTTCCATGTTTTACGACTTGACTAGGATGTCATCGACGTAAGCGAAAACGTTGCACCCGATCTGATCTGCGAAAACCTTGTCCATTAAGCGTTGGAATGTAGCCCCAACATTCCTTAAGCCGAATGGCATCACTCTGTAACAGAATGTCCCTAAGTCCGTGATGAAGGATGTTTTTTCCTCATCAGGCTCATGAGGAGCTCGTTACCTGAGTGGTTGTATCCTGAGTGGGCATCCATCGTAGAGAGGAGCTCGTTACCGAATGCTCTATCGATTAGTTCGTCGATAGATGGCAACGGGTAACTGTCCTTGGGGCATGCTTTATTGAGATAAGTGAAATCAATACACATGCGCCACTTGCCATTGGGCTTCTTGACAAGGACGGGGTTGGCCAACCAAGTCGGGTATCGAACCTCCCGAATGTGCCCTGCATTCAGGAGTTTCGATATTTCCTCATTGGCTGCCTCCCGCCTGTCAGAAGTGAGTACTCGACGTTTCTGGCGTCGAGCTGGAATGGATGAGTCGACGTTAAGTTTGTGCGTCACGATCTGACGCGCAATCTGTGTCGGTGCCTCACCCTTCCAAACGAACCTGTCCTGGTGCTCCTCCAGGACAGTCACAAGCTTGGCTCTTAAGGCAGAGGGTAACCCCTTCCCTAATGCCACTTTTCCCCCTTCCAGCTGAAATACCTCAGTCTCGTCCACAGGTTGTAATTTTTCCCTCTCCTCAATGTCGGGTGGGGCATGGACGAGCATGTTGTTAAAACTTGTCAGCTGGGTTTCCTTCTTATACCCCTGTCTAGAATCCTTTTGCGATCCTTTGACAGTTGCAACGAACCCGTTTACTGAGTATCGAATGCATTGGTGATAAGAAGACGGGACTGTTTGGATTCCGTGGATGAAAGGGCGTCTGAATATGCCATGAAAAGTGGATTCTACTTCCACTACTATGAAATGACACGTTCGGCTAACCCTCCCTCGCATGGAACCGATGGAGACTTTTAAATCAATAACACCGTCCACTGGGGCAGCGATGTTAGTGAAACCGTAGATGGCTTCCTTACAGGGAGATAGTTCTCCCTTTTAAGGCCCATCTTGGTAAAAGTGTCCATATAAAGGATGTCCGCAGAACTGCCGCTGTCGACAATCATCCTCTCGACTCGGGAATCGGGACCGATGTCTGCTTGGATCACGAGTGGGTCCTCGTGAGGTTGCAGGACATCGTCCAGGTCCTCTTCGAAGAAGTATATTGAATTCTCCTCGCGGACCCGTTTTCCGTTGTCCTAAGGCGTTGATTGTGACATCAGCACCTTTCGGGCATATCATCTATTTTGGCCAACGGATCCATCACCAAATATCATGTTGATGGTCTTCCGTTGGCGGTCCTCGCTGTTGTCGCTATCTGGCGAGGGAGAGCGTGGACGCTTCCCCTTTGGGTCAGATTTGCAATTGTCCCATCCTCGGGATTTCTTGATGAAGTTACCAAGTTCTCCTTTTGAGATCAATTGCTCGATAAAAGACGAGAATTCACTGCAATGGTCTGTTAGGTGGCCGCAGTCCTTGTGAAATTTGCAGTATTTCCCAGTTTGTGTGCGGCCATCTTTACTTGCAGGGTCTAAAGAACGAGGTGCAGGCAGATTTTCTCGGTTCTTTAGCTTCTCAAACAACTCGCCCTTACTAATTGTAAGCGGGGTGTTCTTTCTCCACAGTTGAGATGCACCCTTTGGCGGTTGACTAGTTGAGGATTGGTACACCTTGTTATCGTGCCTAGGCTTCCACTCTTTTTTGGATGTTTCAACCCTGTTGTTGGTGTACCTATTAGAGGTGTCGTGGAAATTGTTGTTTCCACTGTACCCTTTCCTCTCAAACTTTGGTTTCTTGAAGCTAGGAGTCCCAAGTTCAGCTAGCTTGTTCTCATCCTCCTCTTCCACCTCAATGTACGATTGAGCGTGTTGGAAGAGGTCGGGTAGAGAGTCCACCTTATGGAGAGTCAGATTCTGGGCCAGAGGGGAGAAGGAGACCAATCCTCTGATGTATCCCGCTATGGCTATATTTGGGATTAGATCATTCACTTCTGTCATCATTGTAGTGAACTTGATCGTGTAATTCCGAAGAGACAGCTTATCCTGTCGAAGTGCCAGAAGTGCGTTGGCACTGTGTTTAATCCTTATCATCCCCACATGCTAGGCGATGAACTTTGACGAGAGGTCTGCTAAATCGGCGACTTTAGATTTCGAGGTGTTTTTCGAACAAAGTCGTGGACAACACTCTTAGCTAGCAGACGATATTCCGGATCGGGCGATTCTCAAGGCTAAGTCGACGATTTAAGGATAAATCGGACCTGAACCGAGAATCGGCTATCGATCTAAATCGGCGACTTAGTTGACAAAGTCGGCGAACCCTTTAAGAGAGCTCAAACCGGATTTTGCAAAAAAATCGCGATTACGACGGGATACTGGTGGTTCGGTAGTCCCACAGACGGCGTCAGCTGATGAAGCACTGAATCTGCTACTACGGCTCGCGGTGGTGTGAGGTGATGCCGGAGGCTCTGGAGTCCACGACGCGCGCTCTACGTCAAATACCTGCAAGTAGAAACTAGGCGATTCTAGTGAGAATCGGCGAGTTTCTTAGTGATGCTCTGGTGAGAGTGGAACTTGTGTCGTGCCTTTGAGTGTCCCCTTGGAACCCTTTTTATAGGGTCTCGGAGGGCGTGATCAAAGGCGGACATCGCGCCTATGGTCATATATGGAAACATTTATGACATTGGCTGGCGGCGAGCAACGGTCGTAAGTCGGCGATTCAGGTATGGAAATCGCCTATTTAGGGAAAACTCGCCGAGTTTCCAGGGGCGAGATGTGCAGTCAACCATACTGCCGATCTTGGCCCTAACTCGGCGACTTGTCCCTAAAGTCGGCGACTTGGTAGTCCAATCGTGACTTACGGGCTAACTCGGCGATTTGGACGATGAACTTGTTCCGCACCGTGGGAGCTCTCCGGGGGTCCGGCCTAAAGCGACGGAACCCTAGTCCTTGTTGAAAGACGTTGCTAGGAGTGACTGCCGTAATCAGCCATGTCTCACCACAATCAATGTTAGTTACAAATAATATCATCATCATGTAATCCCTATTTAAGGGAACCAATATCCTAGTAATCAATTCAAGTTTCACATTTCATCAAGACTTAGTAAGTCTTATATGGTATCATTCGTCTTGTGATAATGATAACTGGGGCAAATTCCGCTGCAGATCATGGCCGGAAGTCGGCCGACGGGAGCTTCACACAATCGACGACGACGAAGATTGTAGTGAAGCCTATGAGATGTGTTCTTCTTGAAAAGAACAACTATTATTCATGGTAAGCACAATTCGCGGCGATGTTGCGCGGTTTTCGTTTATACGAGTATGTGACCTGCGAGGTGCTGCTACAAACGCCGATCCAGATCCAGCAGGACCAACTAATTCTCAGTTGGATTCCTACTGGAATTTCTACGACAATTCTTCCTCAGGTGGCGTCGTGCAAAACGTCGGCTGAAATTTGGGAGAATCTCTGACGTCTGTTTGCGTCAGCGACCCAGACTCGACAACTTTATCTTCGGTTGCATCTCCAGTCCATTCGGAAGGAGAGCATAAAGATGGACGGGTATTTGGCAAAAGTAGCGATCTTGAAGGATGCGTTGGCTACAACTGGTGAAGGATTGAAGGAATCAGAGATCGTGTTAATTACACTAGGAGGACTTGGCGATGAGTTTGAATCTTTTGTAACTTCTATAACCACTCGATTTGATCCTACACTTACGTTCTCAGGATTATCGGAGTTGCTCATGGACCATGACATGCGGTTGGAAAAATCAAGAAGCCAACGCATTGAGGCGGTGAACGTGGTGGAGAAATCTGGATATAATGCTAATTCGAAAACAGATAATCGACGGACTGGTGGAATTGGGTGTCAAATTTGCTCACGAAAAGGGCATGGTGCGACGGATTGTTACAACCGGTTAAATCTAACTCGATATCCTCCAAATCATACTCGTACTCTATCACCAATGGGTCCAAACGGGAAAAGTCGAGAATCTGCCAATCTAATGGCTCAATCATCCGGAACAACGACAACATGGTACCCTGATTTGGGTTCTACGTCACATATCATACCATCACCCACCAATATTCAGCATCTACTAACATTTAATGGTAATGACTCAATATTCTCCGCTGATGGTAATCCTCTTCCTATTACTCTTTCAGGTCATAGCGTTGCTCGAATAAATTCAAGATCCTTTCATCTCAAGGATATGTTTATTGTACCTTCCGCAACTAGGAACTTGTTATCTGTTAATCGATTTTGCATTGACAATTCAGTATGTCTTATATTTGATTCACAGAAAGTGCTAGTCAAAGACTCGGCTACTGATTCGGTTTTGGGAGAAGGAAGGGCGAGAGGAGGATTGTATGAGTTACCTTTGGAAATAAATCAATTCAAACAGGCGGCGAATACATATGGAGATCTACCTGCACACTATCTCTGGCATTACAGGCTAGGACATTTAAATTCATCATATATGTTCATTTTGGAAAAATAAGGTGTAATAAAATGTGGTGTAAAATCTTATAAATTGTGTAATTCATGCCAACTTGGGAAATCTCACGCTCTCGCTAATCTTTCACGCAAAACTATCTACGAACCTCTCGCCCTTATCTTCTCGGACATTTGGGGCCCAGCTCCGGTTACTTCAGTTGAGGGATATTCATATTATATAAATTTTGTTGACGTAGGAAGCAATTATAACTGGGTATATCCGGTTACTCGAAAGAGTGATATTCACTGGATTTTTGAAATATTTCGTGTTTGGGCAGAGACACAGTGTGGTAAAAAGATTCTGGAATTCCAATCCGACAACGGAAAAGAATATCAAAAATTAGGGAAGCAAAATCAATCTGATGTATTTTTATCGGATACTCAATGTCTTATAATTGTTATTTGTGTATGGATCCAAAAGAACGAAAAATATATACTTCAAGGGACGTTGTATTTGATGAAACAGATTTTTCTCAAAATAAAAAGTTGTTTGGGGACCAAATAGATATTAATCACTCAGAGTTTCAAATAGACTCTCATGGCAAATCCGATCAAGGGTCTGGTCATCTTGAATTGAGGATAGTGCATGAAATCGCCCGGGAAGAAATATCAAGAAATAATGAAGCAGTATCTGACTTGGGAACGGACCAAATTTCCGATAACTCAGAAGGAAATTTGGATTCACCAGTGGTACTTGGGTCAATGGCAGATGAGCTTCCCATAGAAGAAATTTCAGATGAGATCGAGCGGGTCTGAATATAATAAAAGCGAGCCTACAACGGACATTCCAACAACAAAGATGGTTACAAGGGGTTCGATTGGGGTCTACAAACCCAATCCACGTTTCACTTTGGCAATCGCGGCTAATATACCGGTTCCAAAATCAGCGAAGTATGCTTTCGGGTAATCCTCAATGGAAGGATGCAATGACAAAAGAATTCACAGCAGTACTCAAAGAAAATCAAATCTGGCCACTAGTCGACTGCCAACCAACAGATAATCTCATCAATACCAAATGAGTATTTAAGGTGAAATCGAATGAAGATGGAACGGTGGAGAGGTACAAAGCTCGGTTGGTGGCTAACGGCATGAGGCAAGTGCATGAGACCGACTATCTCGACACATTCAGCTCCGTTGTTCGACAATTATCAATTTGATTAGTGTTGATGCTAGCAGTAACACGGGATTGGATGTTGCACGAATTAGATATATCAAATGCGTTCTTGCACGGTAAACTCTCGGAACGGATAGTTACAACTCAGTCATTTGGGTTCACCGACACCGAGCATCCGGACCAAGTATGCGTCAAGATGTTATAGTCGTTATACGGGCTCAAGCAAGTGTCAAGATGTTGGTTCGAGAGATTACGAGAATTCTTGGTTTCGATCAAATTCAAGGAATCTGCCTTGGACCCATCATTGTTCATCTATCGACAAAATAAGGTAGTCGTTTACTTATTTGTTTACGTGGACGATATAGTAATTGTTGGGTCCAACAAAGGAGAGGTTTAAAGGTTAACTGATGAAGTCGGTAAAGAATTTTCAATGAGAAAGTTGGGAGACTTGTCGTTCTTCCTATGAGTACAAGTAAAACGACTAAAGGAGGGGTTGCACCTATCACAGACACAATATCTTGTGAATCTACTCCAGAGTTACGAGCCAGATAATACGAAGCCAGCCACAACTCCGATGATAGTAAATTGTGATCTTTCATCAGATGAAGAACTTATCAAGGATGCACGAGAATATCGCCGGATCATTGGCTCCCTACAATACATAACGTTAACGAGACCAGATGTTCAATTAACAGTCAACAAACTCTCTCAGTTTATGGCAACACCCAAGCCAATTCATGTGCTAGCAATGAAACGAATACTTCGGTATTTGTCGGGAATACAAAAGTACGGAATAGTAATCACAAAGATATGCGACTTCGGAATTACCGCCTATTGCGACGTCGATTGGGGAGGAGATACATTGGACCGAAAAAGTAGAATATGATTCCTAGTGTACGTTGGAGGCACATTAGTTTCATGGATTTCGAGGAAACAAAACACCCTAGCTCGATCAAGCACCTAGGCAGAATACCGAGCGGTGACTACAACAACGTAAGAAATAGAAGCAGTTCGATTAATGTTGCTCGAACTAGGGGTGGAGGTTCCAAAACCAATGGTAGTATTGACCGATAATTTAAGTGCAACATTCATCGCAAAGAACCCAATCGGTCATAGCAAGCTCAAACACGTTGCACTCGACTTACATTTTGTTCGAGAGAAAGTAGAGAACGGTGAGATCATTATAAATCATATATTTGGGAAGAAACAATAGGCAGACATGTTCACAAAGACTCTACCACCAAAAGCATTTCAGGTGTTACAATCCAACCTCGTCGGAGAAGCTTCACGAGCTTAAGGGAAGGGGTATATTGAATAACTACCATAGCCGTTGGTAGTTATGAATAGTAGTAGTTAGAATCAATCAATCAATGTTAGTTACAAATAATATCATCATCATGTAATCCCTATTTAAGGGAACCAATATCTTAGTAATCAATTCAAGTTTCACATTTCTTCAAAACTTAGTAAGTCTTATAGTGTTTCACATTAGTCTACTAAAACGTTTTGTCGGTGCTGAAAATGGTGACAACAATGGATTCTCTTCGGACTTGACAAACATCGAGGACGATGTTCAAACTGAGGGGGAAGGAATTGATATGGAATATCAGCTCTCTAGTAAATGACCTCGTCGAGATCCTCCGGCGTTAGATGATTACGTCTTCGGCATTCTCGTCGATTGATCCAAGAAAAAACTATTGCAGTATTTCCCCTACGTTTTTTTATTATTCCCTTAAGTTGTAATATTTTAATATCGCAAATAGCCCAATATGCATGGCATGCATGGGTGCAAACATTATTATAATTATGACACATGACATCACACGAACGTGACTTAGTGAGTTATAAAAGCTCTGGTGATTGAGATATAAAATATTATCCGTAATTTTACATTTTGTTAGTTAGAACCGTAAGTAGTATCTTTCCGACGAGAGTTGATCGGAGAGTATAACATACACCCTAGGCCTTAGCTTAGCTTACATAAATACTTTATAATTTAGACTACTATTAAACATTAACTTTAAAATTTAAATTTAATATTTTTTTTAAAATATATTTATTAAGTCAAAATCTGTAAAATTAATCATTTTCATTAGCGTCGTATATTTGTTAGTATCTTTGAAATACATTATTTTACGTCGTACATATGTTAATGTCTTATGCAGTATATTATTTAAGTCATTGAATACATTTTTTTTAACATCATTATATTAATTTTTTTAACGCTATTATACTAATGCATACCTATCTAAAATGTAACGTGGATATTAAATTATTATAGTTTTAAAGAGGTGTTTACCAAAAAATTTGCGCCACTACATTTCCAATACAAACATTTATTGCATTACTACCTTATAGGTTAGTTAGTTTCAGCATTTCAGTGGAATGCCTTCGACTGCAATCGGTTTTAGCATTTCAGTGGAATGTCCTCGTTAGTAGAGAACCTACTCCAGGTTCCGACGACGCAACGTATGATTATAGGCATCCGTGGGAAGAACTGCATCGATGTTGTTCTTGATGGGTACGTCAGACTTCTAGAGGCTTGTAATGTGATAAGAGAATTGCTCATGATGACAAAGGAACGTTCACAGGGACTCCACTCCGTTTTCCGACTAAAAGGGGCGAACAGAGCAACCACCTGCAGCATCGACGCTTTTGTCATCTCACGGGGGTCGAAGAAGAAGGTCGTGCACCAGTGTCTGAATCAATCAAACCAAGTGAGTGAAAATTGCTCCCGCTACAGCGAGCCAGAAAAAGACCCAGAGACTCTGGTGTTGTTGAAAGTGATGGGTGATGTGATAATCATATCGGCCTCTGTTTTATCCTATCTCCTGACTTACTTCTTGTCAAGCTGCGGAAATTGGTGCCCGTGGAAAGTGCCGACGAAATTCCTCCTGAAGAATAGAGTGAACAGGGGGAATGTGTTAAGCCAAGTCGATGATTCTATCCATGCTCTACGGATGCTTTTTTCTGGCAAAGGTGGTGGTGACGTCGATGGTGTGGCGATGAGGGAAACTCAGAGGAGATTGAAAGCGGTGGAAGAGCAAATGGATCATCTTGAGATTAGACTTGAGAATGTGTTCAAGGGGATGATTTAAAACAGAGTGTCGCTGTTAAATATAATTAGTAAATAGTTAATCAATAATTATTCCAATTTTTACAACACGATTTTGTAAATTTAAAACTACCTTTACTATTTTAACTCAAAATACTTAGCCATAAAGTTTTTAGAAATATTTATCTACTTATTCATTTATTTATATACAATTAGTTTCCTGCCCAACGACATTACGACCGGACATCATGACATCACGTGATGTCATTTTACATATCAATCCCAAAATTTCAATGAGAAAGACATCACATGCGAGATGTCCTTTCCGGAACCGTGATTCCGCGGTCCGCACAATCGTAATTCCATGCCGATCGTGATATAGAAACTGGTGATACAGTATCCCGAACCCGATCACAACCTACCAGCAACTAGAAGTCTGGATAGCCTAAGATGAGTTAAGGTACCTATTCTAGGGTTGGGGAGGTCCCAAGTCAAATCCTAGGAAGATCCACTTTCCTGAGGATCGACTTCCCTGGGATCGACTTCTGAATAAAGTCTATCACCAGGAAAGTCGATCCCCAGAAAGTCGATCTCTGGAAAGTCGATCTTGAGCCCCGATCTGATCAGTTAGGTAGTTAGGTGGTTACTGCCCAAATGACCAGATTACCCCCATAAGAACCCCTATAAATAGGAGGCATCCCCCACTCATTAAAGGCAGGTCATTTGGAGTGGAAGAAGTCCTAGCGAAGTAGAGCTCTGCGCACTTGAGTTTCGGTTCGGTTTCCCAAGGAGTTCCCCGCTTGGCGCTTGCTTGCGCGTCTTGGAGTACTGGTCGGGTTTCACCCCCATTAGTTGGCGCCGTCTGTGATTCAAAGATACTCACGACAAAAGCTCCTCGACTTTTTCGAAAAAAGGGATCGACTTTTTTCCAAGTCGCCAGCTAGGGAGTCTTGCGAGGAAATCAGCCAGCAAGGGATCGACTTTTCAGAAGATCGACTTTTTTTTCCAAGGGAAAAAGTCGATTCCTCAAGGAGATACGTTTTCAGGCTACGATTTCCAAGGAATCCTCCAAGTGCACAAGGGATCGACTTTTTGGAAGATCGACTTTTCTTTCCAAGGAAAAAAGTCGAACACTCCAGGATGGTGGTAACACGAAGTACTTTCCAAGGAGGAGCAAATTCTCAGGAGGCGCCAGAGCAGCAGCCTGGCAACTCAAAAACTAAAAGACCAGTGGGCCGACCACCCAAGGGCAACAAAAATAAAAGGACTCCCACGGGACCTGAGGCTGAACCCGAGGGTGAGCCCGAGCAAACTCCCCAAGTGTCAGCAGGAGGGGAGAATTTGAACATCACGGTACAAGCAATAGTTGAGGCCATCCGACTCCTTGCTGAAAAGGAGAAACCTTCGGAAGAACAACCTCAGAAGGAAAAACCTGCGAGCAGCAAGGAACCAAGGGCTGCAGCATCAGAAACCACTCACGGGTTCGTAAAGATGCCCATAGAGGAGCTGGAGAAGATGAAAGAAACCATAGAGAAAATGAGCGAGAAAATAAAGAATATTGAAAATCCAAAGCATCAATGTTTCATTCAAAAGCTCAAACCTCAAAGCAGGCTAAGGCACAATAGGAGGTGTCAAGCCATAAGGCAGCACACTCCAGCACGCTGCCACCCCGCAAACCAGAGGAGCAACCTAAATCTCCTCCTAAAAAACCCGTATATGAAGAAAGCACGGGAGACACAGAAGGAGAAGGAGGCGAAGTCCCGAACTGGCTAGTGGGTATGGATGCCCTGCATAAATCGCTAATGGTAAAACCAACACCTCTGAAGTTCAGGCTACCCAGGCTACAGATCTATGATGGGAAGATGGACCCAGTAGACCACATAAATATGTTCGTAGGGGCAATGCAATGGGCCACAGCAAGAGATGACATCTTATGCAGAGCATTCCCAGGAACACTGAAAGGGCCTACATACAGATGGTTCGTCGAACTGCAGCCAAGGAGCATAACAAGTTTTGAAGACTTGAAAAAGAAATTCATTGCCCAGCATTGTGGAAACACAAGGGTCAGAAAGGGCACGGAATCGTTATTTGCAATCAAACAAAATGGAGATACGCTCCGGAGTTACACAACCAAATTCATCGAAGCCATGCAGAAAATCTCCGACCTGAACACAACAATTGCAATATGCGCATACTCAAAAGGGCTAGACATGAACACACCCTTAGCAATAAAGCTAAATGTCAGTAATGTAAAAAGCATGGAAGATCTGCTAACAAAAGCCCAGAAGTACATAAATTCTGAAGAATATGAAAAAGAAAAAGAAAGAGGTATCATAAGTAATAAAAAAGCATATGAAGCACCAAAAAAGAAATTTCAGAAATTTGAAAAAGGAGAATCATCCTGGAGACCAAAACACGATGGAAAGGTCTACCAGACATCTGAGGAGTTTGGGAAATCAAGGTATCCAAAGTACAAAGACTTGGGATTCACGGTTTTCAGCACTCCAAAAGAGGAAATCTACAATAGGGAAAAAGGGAGAATAAGATTTCCTCAACCAGAAGAATTAAACCCCGCAACAAAAGAGGCCCGAACAAGGAGGAACAGATATTGCAAGTTCCACAAGGACTACGACCACAATACAGAAAACTGCAGGGAGCTAAACACCTTCCTATATAGACACACAAGTAAAGGAGGGAAAGCTGAAGCAATATATAAATAAAATAGAGAGGGGGCGACAAGGCTGCAAGGACCCAAAGAACAAGGGTAAGCGCCAACGCTCAAGAAGTCCCGACTCAGACACTGATCACAAAAGAAGAGTGATAAATTTAATCTTCGGTGGAGGATCAGTAGGAGAAAGCAGAAGTTACTCGCGAAAGGTAATGCAGACTACCACGGTACCAAAATCTAAGAAAAGATCGTACCCAAGCGAGGAAATAAGCTTCTCTGAGTTAGATCTGGACAACGTGGTCAGCCCGCACGAAGATCCGCTAGTAATACAGGTGGACATCGGGGATGATTTAAGTCTGAATAAAGTAATGGTGGACAATGACAGCTCGGTAGACATACTATACCTAGCTGCATTCGAAAAAATGGGCTACAAGGTGGATCAACTAACCCCGGTCAAGGAAGCCATTTATGGGTTCACAAACACAAAGGCCCCAGTAGTAGGAGCCATCGATTTACAGATATCCCTGGGAAAAAGAAACGGGAGAGTCTCACGCACGGCACACTTCATCGTGGTCAACATAGATTCTCCGTTCAATGGGATCCTGGGCAGACCAAACATTCACGGTTTCAAGGCGATACCATCATCTTACCACCAATGCTTCAGGTATCCAGGAAAAGATGGCAAAATGGCAACAGTTTTCGGAGCACAGAAAGACTCCAGAAACTCGTACAGGAAGGCAACTAAAATAAATGGCCAAACCAATAACCCTGTACTTCCAGGAAAGAGAGGAGGAAGAAGACACAACCTCAGCCAATCAAGTTGAGAAAGTCAAACTCTCAAAGGGAGGAGTCTTGATAGGCACATCGATATCCTCCGAATTAAAAAATCACTACTGCAGCTGTTAGAAACTCATGTGCACACGTTTGTATGGGAAGGGGAAGCACCCTCACAGGTACAACGCACTATAACATGCCATGAACTCAACATAGACAACAGCTTTACTCCTATACGGCAAAAGCGAAGAATACTCGCAGCTGAAAGAAAGGAAGCAGCACAGGCTGAAATCGAAAATTTAATCAAGACTGGGCACATCCGGGAAGTTAAGTACCCAAGATGGCTAGCAAACCCAGTCATGGTTAAAAAATCCAATGGGAAATGGAGAATGTGCGTAGACTTCACGGACCTCAACAAAGCGTGTCCAAAAGACAGCTATCCACTCCCATCCATCGACAGATTAGTAGATGCAGCGTCAGGAAATGAATTGCTATCTATGATGGATGCACATTCAGGGTACAACCAGATCCTGATGAAAGAAGATGATGAAGAGGCCACATCATTCATCACAGAATGGGGAACATACAGCTACAAAGTCATGCCCTTCGGGCTACGAAATGCAGGAGCAACCTTCCAAAGGCTGATGGACAAGGTTTTCAAAAAGCAGGAAGGAAGAAATGTCCTGGCATATGTAGATGACATTCTGGTGAAATCCAAAAAAGCAGATAAACACCCAAATGATCTGAAAGAAACCCTGGAAACTCTGCAGAGTTATGGGATGAGGTTAAACCTTGCCCAATGCAGTTTCGGAATACAAGAAGGAAAATTTCTTGGATTCTATGTAGGGCAGAAAGGGATAAAACCAAATCCAGATAAAATAACAGCAATACTAGAAACAACACCACCTCGAACAATAAAGGAGGTACAAAAGCTAAATGGAAAAATCAACGCCTTAAGTCGGTTCATTTCCAAAACAGCAGACAAATGCAAACCCTTTTTTCAGTTACTGAAAACTAGTCAAAAGGGGGCAGTAACATGGCCTTCAGAGTGCGATGAGGCGTTTCAACAGCTCAAAGCACATTTAGCTTCACTACCACACCTAGCTTCACCAAAGATAGGGGAGGAATTATACGTCTATGTAGCAGCTTCAGAGGAGGCTATCAGTGCAGTTCTAATATGTCAAAGGGACAACGAACAAATCCCGATATATTATCACTCTAAAAGGCTACAGGGGGCAGAAACTAGATATCCTCCAGTGGAGAAAATAGTCCTGGCAGTAGTACATGCAGCACGCAGATTCCGAGCATACTTCCTGGCTCATATAATTAAAGTCTTAATAGAACATCCACTGCGCAGAATACTCCACAGGCCAGATACTTCCGGAAGATTGACGAAGTGGGCACTGGAGTTAAGCGAGTTCGATGTAGATTTTGTTCCTGCCACAGCCATCAAAGGGCAAGCAGTAGCGAACTTCATTGTAGACATGACCCAGGAAAGCAAGGAAACACCTTGGATAGTAGAGGTTGATGGCTCAAGCTGCAGTACAGGTGCAGGAGTGGGAATAAAGATAATCACTCCAGACCAAAGGATATATGAACATTCTATCAGATTGCAGTTCTCAGCTACAAATAATATAGCAGAGTACGAAGCTGTAATCCAAGGCATGAGAATCCTCAAAAGGTTGGGAGCCTGTTCAGTAATCATTAGAACAGATTCCCAACTAGTAGCTCGACAATACACAGGAGAGTTTACAGTTAAAGAACCTCTGATCGTACAGTACGCAACTACACTAGAAAAAATCAAAGAGCAATTCACCAAGGTGGAGGTAGAACAAATTCCAAGGAGTCAGAATAACTCAGCTGATGCCCTGGCAAAGCTAGCATCTGCTTTCGAGGAGGGCAGAGAGAGATACTAGTTGACTCAGCATCTACACCTTCATGTAACTTGGTCACAATACAGGCAGAAGACTGGAGGAAACCCTTAATAGAGTACTTTGAAGGGCAGAAACTTCCTGAAAACAAGAATGAAAGGCGTAAATTACAAACACGCATTTCAAGATTCTGCCTGATCGGTGACATTCTGTATAAGAAATCCTACGATGGACCTCTAATGAAATGTGTCTCAACAGACGAAGGGCAATTCATTGTAGAGGAGATTCATCAGGGGGTATGCGGAATACATCAAGGGGGGAGATCTCTAGCCTAAAGAATAATAAGGCAGGGATACTTCTGGCCCACACTGAAGAAAGATGCAGTCTTATTCGCAAGAAAATGCAAGGCCTGCCTAATACACAAAAACATACAGAGAAATCCCGCAACTCAACTAACAGGGGTAGAAAGCCCCATCCCCTTCACAATGTGGGGACTAGACATTGTGGGACCATTTCCAGTATCGACAGGTCAGGCTAAATTTATATTTGTGGCTGTTGATTACTTCACAAAATGGGTCGAGGCACTAGCCGTACCCAAAATAACTCAAGGAGCAGCAACAAAGTTTGTCTTCAAGTGCATAATGTGCAGATTCGATGTTCTAATGCACATAGTGACAGATAATGGGATACAGTTTACCGGTGGGGAGTTTACGAGATTGTGCGAGAACATGGGCACTAGAATCCATTTTTCATCGGTATACAGACCACAGGGTAATGGGCAAGTAGAAGTCACAAACAGAGCCATTGTTCAGGGACTGACGAAAAAGGTCGACCAGGCCAAAGGTTCGTGGGCAGATCTACTACCAGAGATCCTGTGGGCATATAGAACCACTGAAAAGACACCCACCGAGGAAACCCCGTTCTCACTAGCATACGGAATGGAAGCACTAATTCCGACAGAGCTAAGCATACCAACAGTCAGAGTATTATCCTATGACATGGAAGAAAACATGAGATCATGCGCGACAACTCTAGACTTGGTGGATGAGCTAAGGAATAATGCACAGGCAAAGAATGCAGCTTACAAACAGAGTATCGCTAGATATCACGACAAAAATGTCAAGGATAAAGCGATAAGAAAAGGAAGCCTAGTATGGAGAAGAGCAAGTGTCGGCAGAAAGGACTGCTCTAAAGGCAAACTAGGCGCAAACTGGGAAGGACCATATGTGGTGGAGGAGGAACTCCGACCAGGCACGTACAAGTTAAAACAGGAAGATGGAACATGCATTCCCAACACTTGGCACGCGGATAACCTATAGTTGTATTTTTAACAATCAAGTAGGACTATGTGTTACTCGTTGTAATAGTTTGAACTACTTAACTAATATGTTGTTTAGTTAACTATTAATAATCAGAGCCAAACACAAAATAAAAGTACATTCCATATATTGATATTCAGTAAAAAGTACAAGGGAATGTGAAAAAATACAAATTACAAGATAGAGGGTTTATCACTAGGAGGAAGGGATGAGTCTTTGAAACCCGCTGCACCATTGTTATCTTGATCTTCAACAGAAAAGTCTTTGTCAATGGTAGTAGTGTTGTCTCCCGAAGCCTCCTCTTCATCTTCATCCTCATCTTCCGCAAGCGCCCGATCCCGGATCTCAGTAGCTTCTTTCGGGCCCAGCGGTGGACATCTTCAGCCTCAAAACCATGATATACATGAGGACCCAGATCCACCAGATCATTATAATCCCGCACGTTAGCGAGAAATTCAGTTTGGATCTGGCCCATATGCTCGTTCATATTTTGGAGATCCTCAGTCTTCTTCTGGTTTTCTTCTGCCAATTGCTTAATCTCAGCTTCACGGTCACTCAGCAACTGAGAAATCTTCTGCCTTTCCTTTTCCCCTTCATTCAGTCGTTCAGTAAAAATGGCGTTTTGCTCCATGACAGAACGAAGGGTCTCTTTAATTGCCTCAGATTGCTTAGTGATCCCTTCGATTATAGCTTCTTTTATTAGGATCCTGGCCCGCTCAGCATCACGTTCTAACTGCATAGCTCCCAACTCCCCATGAACTTTGGAGAGTTCCTGTTCCTTGTCAATCACAAGTTTTTGCTTAGCAGACCAGTCCTCATCAGCCAACTTCTTATTCGTGGCAGAAAGAGTAGAGACATCCGAAGTCCTCTGCGCAACCTCGCCTTCTAAATCTTGACATTTGCGCTTTACCCTCTTCAGCTCGTCTTCCAGGGATTGGCAATCACGAAGACGAGACAAAGAAGAGAGGCGGCCTTGAAACAAATAGGCGAGCTGTAAAAGGAAAAAGTAAGTAAGAGCAGGCTCATCATAAAAGTAAAAACAAGAGCACTTACGTTGCTTAAATTTTGTCCGACTTCCTCGATAGTTCGATCCATCGGATAAGTAGAGATGACCCACAACGTAGCTCGAGCAGCATCCGTATCAGCAACGGGTGGAAACTTCGTCCCATAATTGTGAGGATGGGAACCTCGGTACCTCGGCATCTGAGTTTCCCGGGTAGTGGCATACGAGTATCGACCCCGAGAGGACTCCCCAACATGATATCTCCGTCGAGGAGGAGTTCGTCGCCGAGGGGAGTGTCTCCTCGCTTTCTTCGGAGGAGAGGAGTCAGTCCTTGGTGGGGGGTCTTCCTCTTCCCTCCGATCTTTCCGGCTGGACTCCCTTTCCAGCATCTCTTTCCCGCTCTTCTTCCGGCGTACGGAAGAAGGAGGCAAGTCTAGCAGCAGCGGACTGCGCAGGGGGAGTCTCCACGGGTACCTCCTCTTCATCAGCTTGGCCTTCACCAGGAGGAGTAGGGGTAGGCGCTCTCGTGTAGGCATTCTCGTGGGCGCGATGCCTCAGATATTGGGCGTCGGAAGGCTTTGAGGCAGGTGCATAAACCTTGGTGCCCGTTTCATTTTGTCCCACGCGTTCAGGGACACCTCCAGGATTATGCATATAAAAATCTGCGAGAAATTAAAAACAGAGTTAGTAAAAATGCACATCAATAGAAAAGTTGAAAAACAAAAGAGAACCTTGTCGGTTGAAAGTATCGTCTATCGCGTGACCGACAGGCACAACGATGGGGTGAAGGAAGGCCAGCCTTTGTACAAAAGCTCCCTCGTCCGAGGTCAAAACAGGACGGGGAGTGGGCCTACGATCACTACTGGATGCAGGAAGAAGTCGGCTACCGGGACATAGCCTGCAATCCACAAAAATAAACTCGCTCTTGTTCCGCCTAGTCGGAGGATCTTTCAAAAGAGCAGAGTGTTGAACACTAGAGGCACGGTTGGCACATGCAATGAAATGGCTGCCCTTCTTTGGATTTGAAAGGAGAAGAAGTGGAAGAACAGCCGAGCAGTTTGAATTATACCAGCATCTCTAAGGACATTCATAAAGCCCCTAACATAAAAGAAAAAGGCGGCAACCATTTGAGAGATGCACAACCCAGAATACAAAAGAATTTCACTAACCAAGGAAGGGATCGGAAAGTTAGTGAAGTAGATACGGTGAAGTGCCAGCATAAAATAGGGGGGCACATTACCGGTGTTCTCAGAAGGATAGGCCCAGTACACTCTCTCTCTAAGCTCTAACCCTCGTAAAATTCTTTGAGCAGCATCTAAAGAAAGGGTATTAGAGCATCTGCCTGCATTCGAGGACAGAGGGTAGCCCGGAATGTCAGTCAGGGAGACAGAGCAGAAGGAGCCATACCCAGTCCCATATTCGCCCCGGTCGAGGATAGGGACAACATGAAAACCGTTTCGGAGGAGAACGGACCATTGACGCCAAGAGCCATCCATCTCCCGATAGAAGGATGGGGCGCCTTTCTCCTCAAGGGGAGAAGGAAAAGGGTACTTCTCCTCTGTCTCAGGAGGATAACCTAAGGGAGAGTCCTCTAAGATATGGAGATTCTGACTACAGACTTCGGGAGAAAGTTGAGTAGAATTGTCCATAGCTAGGGAGGGCGACTCAACAACAGGGACGTCCTCAGGAATGGGAGCCAAAACAATGGCAGTAGGCGGAGGAGTCCTAGTAATAGAAGGAGGAGTGCCCCCAACTTCTACATCCCGTTCAGGAGAAGAGGAACTACAAGAGGAGGAACCCGAACTCCCAGAACTGGATGTAGAAGAAGATCCTGAGCTAGAGGAACTCGAACTCGAGGAGGAAGAGTGGGAAGAACCTACAAACAAAAAACAAATAAAAGGTAAGTTACAAAAAAGAAAAAAAGTAACTTACTAGGTACAGACTTTCACGTACGACGAGCAGAAAGAACTTTTCGCTTACTTCCAACAGGGGAGGAGGAAGGCGGCTCAGTTCTAGGCTCGACCACAGCGGTACCAGTCTCAACCTGAGGGCCAACAATAATAGCCCGCTCCTCATTAGGAGGAAGGTCTTGCTGGATGTTCTTGTCAGAAGACATAGTCACAACCTGCGCAAAAAACATAACCGTTAGTTAAATTGTGTGAAGGTTGCAAAAGTCGATTCCCACGAGAAAGTCGATCCAGACTTCAGGAAATCGCACTAATGCAAGGGAAGTCGACTTCAGAAGTCGATCTCAGGGAAGTCGATCTTCAGAAGATAAAAGTCTCAGGAAGTCGATCCCAGCAAATCCGACCCAAGGAAGTCGACGATAAAAGTCGGACTCCAGGAAGTCGAACCAAGGGAATCACTTCGGGAAAGCAAAGGCTAAACCCATGGAAGTCGATTCCAGTAAAAATGGATCCAACTTTGGAAAGTCGATGACAAGGAGTCAAACTTCACAAAGTCGGACCACAGTCCAAAGGGGAACAACTTCGAAGAAGGACCGACTTTAAGAAAAGTCGGACCTCAAGGAAGTCGAACCCGGTGCAACCTCAGAAGAGCCCGACGACAAAAGTCGGACCCCAGAAAGTTGCACCTCCAAGGCTCAAGTCGAAGCCTTACGCGCGCTGGAAGTCGAAGCGGAGAAACTGGAAGTCGATACGAAGAAAGTCGATCACTCGGAGCGAAGGAAGTAGGTGGGAAACAAATGAATCCCCCTCCGCTATTTATAGGGGAAAGTCGAAGACGAACCGTCGCGGGCACTGTTCATCCAGGTTCACCCATTGGGCCGAAAAGCCCACGGGCCCGGCAGGCCCAAGACTACCCAGTCCGCGAAAAACCCTAAAATCCGACCAAATGACATCGACATTCCACAGAAAAGTCAGATCGACATTCCCAGAAGGGGGATAGACGTCGACATTTATCAAGGAATTCGAAACCGTCAAAAGAGAAGGGCAGGATCGACATTCCAGCACTATTCAGATCGACATCCTCAGGAAAAGATGAGATCGACTTTTGTACAACGTCGACATTTCCAGAGAGAAATGAGATCGACTTTTTGAACAAACTTCGACATCTTCAGGAAAGGATAGAGTCAACAACCACACGACATCGATATCCTCAGAAAAAGATGGGATCGACTTTTGTACGACGTCGACATCTCCAGGGAGAGATGAGATCGACTTTATGTATAAACCTCGACATCTTCAGAAAAGGATGGTACTGACCAAAAGAAAGCATCGACTTGATGAAACCAAAATTCTAAAGAGTCGATAATCTCGAACTACACCGACGTACTTCAGAGTAAAGGTGTAAGTCAAGTAAAAGAAAAGGTGAAGTATCTTTATTCAAAATTACAAAAAAAATGATGATGAATGAAAAAATATTATTACAGATTCCTAATTAAAGTTGATACGGCGACGCAAACGGCGAGGAACCTGATCCAGCGGGGAAACACCGCGGCGGGGACGCCTCCGACGTCGACCACGAGGAGGAACAACAGAAGGAGAGGCAGACGGAAGATCGCCACCAGACCATTCTTCAAAGATTGATTCCCTAGCAGCAACAGCAACACTCTGCCTCTCAACGATAATTTGGCGCAGAGAAGGAAGATCCAAGGCCGACGACCGAGGATCCAAAATATTCAGAATTCGATCCAGCTCTTCAATTTCTCCCTGAATAAAATTAGCAAAGAGACTCACAAGAAGAGCCATGGATGAAGGAGAAGGAGGACCTAAGGGCTCTATTTATAGACCCAAGGACCGCACAAAAGGACAAAAAAGGCTAAGACCGACTTTTTGACACAAGGACTCGACTTTTGGGCCAAAGCGTCAGGAGTCGATTTTTTAGCAAAGGAAGCAATACAAGGACCCAAGGAATCGACTTTTTGACAAAAGTCGACGGGCACTACTGAGATCGACATTTCACAAAAGTCGATCAGATTCAACAAGGAGATCGACATTCGTATAGAAGTCGACCAGATTCAACTGGAG
This sequence comes from Zostera marina, assembly GCA_001185155.1. Classification (NCBI taxonomy): domain Eukaryota; kingdom Viridiplantae; phylum Streptophyta; class Magnoliopsida; order Alismatales; family Zosteraceae; genus Zostera; species Zostera marina. Next base: position 226,291 of record LFYR01000364.1, on the reverse strand, counting down.
GATCGACTTTTTCTTCCCACACAGGAGGGACGTAGAAAAAAGAGCCCTGACAAGTTGGAATTGCGAAAGTACTCCAAGGTAGGAGGGAGTCGACTTTTTCTTCCCACAAAGGAGGGGTGTAGAAAAAAGAATCCTGACAAGTTAAAGTGGCGGAAGCACACCAAAAGGAGGGTGTAACATAAAATGCTCCTGAGGAATCGTGGAAATCCACACAAAAAAAACTCGGGCTGCGATACGGCAATAAAATGAACTGAGCCATGCTAAGATATTTGAACTCCTACAATTACTCGACGCAGTAACAAAGTAGGACGCCAAATTAACTCCACCTACGGAAGAACGTGGGCGGAGAAAGTCTTAATGGTAACAGAGTCAGGATGCGTATCCCACCCAACGACAAGAGTGAACCTCACCTACGGAAGAACGCAGGTTAGACGAGGGATGTACTCAAGAGTGAACCTCACCTACGGAAGAACGTAGGTTAGACGAGGGATGTACTCAACAGTGAACCCCACCTACGGAAGAATGTAGGTAGACGGGGGACACGTCGGCTAAACATACACCCGTTCTACAAAAAACGTAGACAGAGGGGTAAGTGTTCAAAAGTGAACCTCACCTACGGAAGAACGTAGGCTAGACGAGGGACGTACTCAAGAGTGAACCTCACCTACGGAAGAACGTAGGTTAGACGAGGGACGTACTCAAAAATAATCCTCACCTACGGATGAACGTAGGTAGACGAGGGATCACGCTAAACCTCAGTCGCAGAAACGGCGAGCAAAAGGAGGGGGCAAGTATTCAAAACATAATCCTCACCTACGGATGAACGTAGGTAGACGAGGGATCACGCTCAACCTCAGTCGCAGAAACGGCGAGAAAAAGGAGGGGGCAAGTATTCAAAAAATAATCCTCACCTACGGATGAACGTAGGTAGACGAGGGATCACGCTCAACCTCAGTCGCAGAAACGGCGAGCAAAAGGAGGGGGCAAGTATTCAAAAAATAATCCTCACCTACGGATGAACGTAGGTAGATGAGGGATCACGCTCAACCTCAGCCGCAGAAGCAGCGAGCAAAAGGAGGGGGCAAGTATACAAAAATAAACCTCACCTATGGAAGAACATAGGTAGATGAGGAAGCACGCTCAACCTCAACCGCAGAAACAACAGATTGGGGGAGGCAAGAGACCTCAAAAGAGAGAGCTTCACTTATAAAAATAGGTAGAAGAGACAACTCTCAAACCCAGCCATAGGGAAGGGGACTCGAACATTGCTCGGAGATAGCTCAGGCAAGGCGTCAAGGTGGGCAAGCAGGGTTCCGCACGGAAATCGGGCTAGGCAGGTGCGCAAGGAGTATGCTTCAGCTAGGAAAAACCAGATAATAGTTAGCAAAAGCGCGTGACAACCTCCGTGGAAGCATAGATACAACCTCGCAGGCGTAGAAGGGGGGGGAGAACTGGTGAGAGAGGATCTCGCATCCTGGGACATCACCAAAAACCCACACCCCAGCACGCAAAGAGGGGGGAATACTGATAGTACAAGGTTCAACACACATACCATAGTACTAAAAGACGTATCCCAAAGTACCTAATACGCAGAGGAGGGGGGAGTACTGGTGATACAGTATCCCGAACCCGGTCACAACTTACCAGCAACTAGAAGTCCGGATAGCCTAAGATGAGTTAAGGTACCTATTCTAGGGTTGGGGAGGTCCCAAGTAGAATCCTAGGAAGATCGACTTTCCTGAGGATCGACTTCCCTGGGATCGACTTCTGAATAAAGTCGATCACCAGGAAAGTCGATCCCCAGAAAGTCGATCTCTGGAAAGTCTATCTCGGGCCCCGATCTGATCAGTTAGGCAGTTAGGCGGTTACTGCCCAAATGACCAGATTACCCCCATAAGAACCCCTATAAATAGGAGGCACCCCCCACTCATTAAAGGCAAGTCATTTGGAGCGAAAGGATTCCTAGCGAAGCAGAGCTCTGCGCACTTGAGTTCCGGTTCGGTTTCCCGCAGAGTTCCCCGCTTGGCGCTTGCTTGCGCGTCTTGGAGTACTGGTCGAGTTTCACCCCCATCACCGCCCAATCATCGTGATATTGGAACCACGATTCCGCACGGGTTGTGCCGGTCACAATGACGGAACCACGATTCCGTAGACGACGAATCTCGCGAGTTACCTCCACTTAAGACGGACGACGAAATCGGATGAGGTGGGACGTGGACGGTGAGATCGGATGTTCGCACCGAGTCATGATGCAGACGTACCGTATATATCCATTTTTATTTCTTGCACAGTTGCACCTGCTATTTCTTTGTACATCTTCTTCTTGCAGTTCTGCTTATACTTCTTCCCGACCCAACAGACCGAGACCATCAGACTCAACCTGGCTAAATAAGTCCATACAAGCCCAATAGTTTTATTGTATAAATAAAGTGATAGATGAAATCTTTTATAATTGTAAAAAATACTACCTTTTCTTCTTCCACTTTTACTTATGCAGTTCTAACCGTTGCTATTTCGTTTTACATCTTCTGTTTCTATGTAACAATTGGGCTAGATCTTGACGAGGTGGTGTACTGACTTATGAGGTGGGGACCATGAACCCAACGTGGAGCAACCACAAGGACAGGAAACAAGGCTAAGAAAGGAGAAGATTCTATACTTTATATATTTATTAGGTGGAATTAGGGTAGTGACCAAGTTGTTAGTTTGTTAATTTTCAGCTTTAGTTTGTTATAGTTTCTATTTAGACATTATCCTTAGGCTATAAATAACACAGAATAGGATGATCACTCATCCAACATTGAAAACAACAATCTATCTTGCCTCCGGCTCCTCCAAAACTTCCAACCTCCGGCCCATCCTTGGGATTTCATCTTCGGCTCTCACCGAAGAGTGTTACATTGGTGCTTTCTTTGAGTTCTCGCACGGACGCTTAGGGATCAACAGTCGGTAACGACTCAAAACATTCAAAATCATTCCAGGGCTTGTTCTACGCCTAAAGTAGATCCTGATCAGGAACGTGTTCAATTCTTAATTGAATTTGTTATTTCCTTCTTTGAAATATTGTTTTCTGTAATTTGGTGATCATGAACAGTGAAACAGAAAATAAGGAGGAGACCTTGGAGGATATTCGCCTAGCTTTGGGAGTAATCATAGCGGAACAAACAACTCGTCAAACGGAGGTGACACAATAACAAAACGCGGCAATTACAGCGGTTGCTGAAAGTGTATTAAAGATGACGAAGGAAGGTGATTGAAGTGGGACTTTCTTCGATCCGTTTAGAGGTGAATCATCGCACGTCAAACTGAGAGCGATAAAGTTGGATTTCCCACGATTCTCCGGCGATCATCCGGAAGGATGGCTGTATCAAGCCGGGGAGTATTTCGCCTACTACGGTATAGGCGAGGAGGGGAAAGTGCAAATCGCCGGGTTCCACATGACCGGGAAGGCGCTCACCTGAATCAGAGGACTCCGTCATAATAAATTAATTTCAACCGGGAAACGATTCATGGAGGATATGAGAGAGCAGTTTGGGAAAGCCGAGTATGAGAATAAACTCGAAGAATTGTCACACCTACAGCAGTCGTCGTCGCTGGAGGAGTACCTGAATAAATTTGAAGATTTGATGAACATGTGGATGAGCAGTTCGAGCAAACATTGATCACTTACTTCGTTGGAGGATTGAAACTAGAGTTAAAAAGTGAGCTGAAGATATTGAAGCCAACCACATTGCGATAAACATTTTCGGCAGCAAAGGTGTATGAAGCGCACCTGGGTCGGTGACACTTCGCGTGGCGGACACCGTATCGGCCGAGCACAGAAGCGGCTAATACTGGTCCATTGATTAAAACCCCACCGGACACAACACGGGCACTACAAATCATGCGGAAAATTTTGACGGTCGAGGAGCGACGCATTTAGACAACCAAGGGATTATGCTTCAATTATTACGAAGCATTTTCTCTGGGCCACCGTTGCAAGGGAAAATTATTTCGGATGGATGGAACAAGGATGCTTGGTGGAGATGTGCGAGGACTGCCCGGAGGAGGAGCCGATTGTCGTGGTGGAAGAGGAATATGCTTTTGCATATTCCTTTTTTAATTTTGAATGATAGTGAAGTTTAAACAACTTCATTCTTATAGTAAAATTAAATAATAATCAATAGAATTACATAATACTATGTAAGAATAGGTTCTTTAAGAACCAATTTAAATCTTGGTCGTTCATCCGAATAAAAGTCGATTAGTTCTGCAAAGTCGGATCAGATCATCCAAATAAAGTCAACCAAGATAAATCTGAATGCCTTTATGGAAATCTTATAAAAAAGGTCAACCATCCGAATAGAAGGTTGTTACGATATAAATTTAATAATTTATCCAAAAAAAAAAGATAAAATTCTAATAGATTATAATTTATAATCAATCATTTGTATTCATTATCATGTAATTGAAAAAATAACACAAAAATCCATTATCTAAGGTTACAATTTAATTTACTTGATGGCTCACAATTTGTCATTTAACAATAGTTTATCTATCTTTGATGAGTTATTTTTTCGTATTTTAATAACGGTAATCAACTGATTATGTCAGTTTTCAATCGTTAATCGTTATAATATGATCGATAATATTAAAGTTTTATTTTTTGTATCCACAAGTACACAACACCAAATATACAGAGAGATTAACTTAACTCTTCATAATTTAATAATAGATTAATAATAAAGGAATTAAATGCTAAATCATAAGAATTAACACTATAATACTTTAATTCTGTAATACTGCAATTTCAGGACTTATATCATATTTTTTTTATATGAGATTACTATGCAGGCAAATAACCCAAGGCAAGCATAAGTTATAATAAAGAAACTTGAGGCGAACACCGCAATGTTTTCAATAAAACTTATACGGAAGTAATAATGACAAAGCTTGAGATAAAGACTACAAATGTTTCAAAAAATTACAATGGGTTAATTCAGTAACGGGCCAAAAATCAATTCAGTATCTACAAGTACACATACCAAATATACAGAGAGATTAGCTTAACTTTTCATAATTTAATAATAGATTGTAACAAAAATTGATAAATTTAATAATTTATCCAAAATAACAAGATAAAATTTTATTATATTGTAATTTGTAATCAATCATTGTTCATTCATTATTATTTAATTGAAAAAAATTCACGAAAATACATTATCTAAAGTCTGACAATTTAATTTACTTGATCGTCCAAAATTTATCATCTAACGATACTTTTTTTTTGAAACATAAATACTATCTAAAGATACTTTGTCTATTTTTTATTAGTAATTTTTTTATATTTTAATAACTGTAATCAAATGATTATTTCAGTTTTCAATCGTTAATATTTTTGATATGATATGGTCGATAATATCAAAGTTTTATTTTTGGTATCCACATGTACACTACACCAAATATACATGGAGATTTGCTTAACTATTAAGAATTTAATAATTGATTATAACAACAATCGATAAATTTAATAATTTATCCAAAACAACAAGATAAAATTCTAATAGATTGTAATTTATAATCAATCATTGTTCATTCATTATCATTTAATTGAAAAAATTACACGGAAATTCCTTATTTAAAGTTTGACATTTTAATTTATTTGACACCAAAAATTTCTCATCTCACGATACTTTGTCTATTTTTTATATGTTAGTTTTTTGTATTTTAATAAATGTAATCAACTGATTATGTCGGTTTTCAATCGTTAATCATTATGATATGATCGATAATATCAAAGTTTTTTTTTTGGTATCCACTTGTACACAACACTAAGTATATTTGAATAATAGATCGTGACAATAATCGAAGATAAAATTTTAATAGATTGTATTTGTAATCAATCATTGTTCGTTCATTATCTTTTTATTGAAAAAAATTACATGAAAATCTATTATTTAAAGTCTGACAAATTAATTTACTTAATCGCCACAATTTCTCATCTAACGATACTGTCTATTTTTGATTGGTTATTTTTTTAATATTTTTGATATGATAGATAATATCAAAGTTTTTTTTGTATCCACAAGTACACAACATCAAATATACAAGGAGATTGCTTTCAAAAAAAATATATACTGAGATATTAGTTTAACTATTCAGAATTTAATAATATATATTGTAATTTGTATTCAATCATTATTCATTCATTATTATTTAATTGAAAAAAATTCACGAAAATACATTATCTAAATTCACGAAAAATACAATTTAATTTACTTGATCGTCCACAATTTCTCATCTAACGATACTTTTATTTTGAAACATAAATACCTTCTAAAGATACTTTGTCTATTTTTGATTAGTTATTTTTTTGTATTTTAATAACTGTAATCAAATGATTATTTCAGTTTTGAATCGTTAATATTTTTGATATGATATGGTCGATAATATCAAAGTTTTATTTTTGGTATCCACATGTACACTACACCAAATATACATGGAGATTTGCTTAACTATTTAGAATTTAATAATTGATTATAACAACAATCGATAAATTTAATAATTTATCCAAAACAACAAGATAAAATTCTAATAGATTGTAATTTATAATCAATCATTGTTCATTCATTATCATTTAATTGAAAAAATTACACCGAAATTCATTATTTAAAGTTTGACAATTTAATTTATTTGACCGCCAAAAATTTCTCATCTAACAGTACTTTGTCTATTTTTGATGGGTTAGTTTTTTGTATTTTAATAAATATAATCAACTGATTATGTCGGTTTTCAGTCTTTAATCATTGTGATATGATCGATAATATCAAAGTTTTATTTTTGGTATCCACTACTAGTACACAATACCAAGTATACTGGGAGATTACCTTAACTCTTCATAATTGAATAATAGATTGTAACAATAATCGAAGATAAAATTTTAATAGATTGTATTTGTAATCGATCATTGTTAGTTCATTATCTTTTTATTGAAAAAAATTACATGAAAATCCATTATTTAAAGTCTGACAATTTAATTTACTTAATCGCCACAATTTCTCATCTAACGATACTGTCTATTTTTGATTGGTTATTTTTTTGTATTTTAGTTACTGTAAGTGTCTGTAACAAATGATTATTTCAGTTTTCAGTTGTTGATATTTTTGATATGATAGATAATATCAAAGTTATTTTTTTGTATCCACAAGTACACAACACCAAATATACAAGGAGATTGCTTTCAAAAAAAACTATATAGAGAGGTTAGTTTAACTGTTCAGAATTTAATAATATATTGTAACAACAATCGATAAATTTAATAATTTATGAAAAACAAAAGATAAAATTTTAATAGATTGTAATTTATAATCAATCATTATTCATTCATCATCATTTAATAGAAAAAATGACACAGAAATCCATTATCTGAAGACGTCTGACAATTAAATTTATTTGACCGTTTACAATTTCTCATCTAACAATAATTTTTATTTATTTTTGATGGGTTATTTTTTTGTATTTTAATAATTTTGATCAAATGATTATGTCAGTTTTCAGTTGTTAATCGTTATGATTGATATGATCGATAGTATTAAAGTTTTTTTTAGGTATCCACAAGTACACAACAACAAATATACAAAGAGATTATATCAATTGTTCAGAATTTAATAATAGATTGCAAATACAATCGATAAATTTAATAATTTATCAAAAACAAAAGATAAAATTTTAATAAATTATAATTTGTAATCAATCATTATTCATTCATCATCATTTAATAGAAAAAATGACACAGAAATGCATTATCTAAAGTCTGGCAATTAAATTTAATTAAACGTCCACAATTTCTCATCTAACAATAATTTGTTTATATTTTAAACGATCCTAGTGAGAACCGGGTATGTGAGAACTCTGTGAGAATCAAATCACAACGTTGAAATGTATATATGGGGATCTTCGCCCTAAATGATTTAAACAATAAATTATATAAATCATCATTAGATCTAGATGCAAGGGTCAAGATGCAAAGTTTTCATATAGTTCTCACTAGAAGCTAACCCTATTTTAATAATTTCGATCAACTAATTATGTCAGTTTTCAATCTTTAATCGTTTACATATAAACGATAATATCAAAGTTTTCTTTATCCACAATAAGTACATAACAACAAATATAGAAGATTAGTTCAACTGTTTAAAATTTCTGAGATTCTAATTTAAGTTATATTTGAAATTAAATCCTAATTTAACCCTTAAAATATATTAATACAATGTAAAAATTACATTTAACCCCCTATAAAATTTAAAATTACATATAGGTCCTTGGAATTTAACCAAATTTCGGGGGGGGGGGCAATTGCCCTCTCTTGCCAAATGCTATTATAGTCTTTCTGTATAAAGCCTTTGGCTACAAGCCTTGCTTTATATCTCTCTACTTGACCATCTGGTTTGTATTTAATTTTGTAAATCAATTTTGAATCAATGGAATTTCTATTTTTAGGAAGGTTTGTAAGAGTCCATGTATTGTTTTCTTTTAATGCCTTCATTTCATTTTCCATTGCTTCAATCCATTTTGGATCCTTTGAAGCTTCATTATATGAACATGGTTCATCATTTAGTGTTATTTGTTTTAAATATTTTTTATGATTTTTTTTTTTTTTGATATGAGACATAATTGCTCATTGGGTATTTTGATTCATGATATTCCTTTTGATTTTGTAAAACAAAATCTTGAAGGTATTTTGGTTGATTTATTTTCCTTCAATATAGGCTTATTTTATGGTTTCCAAATTCTGATTTTTTTTCAGAATTTTGTAATTGGTTTAATCTGTGGTCTGCTAGTGCTTAATTATTTCCACATTCCTGTGTTTCTGAGTTACTTTCAATATTTTGTGATTGATTAATTTGGTCTATTTCTATGTTACATGCTGTCTCTGAATTGTTTGCAAAATTCAGTGCATTTTGTGATTGATTTGGTCTATCTTTATGTATATCTTCTATGTTTCCTTCTATCTCTGAATTATTTTCAGAGTTCATTGTATTTTGTGACTGATTTACTCTCTTTTTATGTAAATTTTCTATGTTACCTTCTGTCTCTGAAATATTTTCAGAATTCAGAGTGTTTTGTGAATGATTTACTCTCTTTTTATGCATGTTTTCCATGTTACCTGCTATTTCTGAATTGTTTTCAGAATCCATTTCATTTTGTGAACCAGACCTTTTTTTGGTCTTGTTCTGAGGTATCCCTTGGACTAGTCTTTTGACTGTTTTGGCTATTTTTTCCAAGATTTACATTTTGGTTTGTTATTTCAATATTTTTTCTTTTTGCTAATGTTCTTTCATTTTCAGAACATCTATTATTAGACTCAAAATTAAATTTTTTATTTGCTTGATTTAAGACTTCTATTTCTGAAGATCTTTCTTTAAAAAAAATTATGTTTTGATCTGAATTTATTTTATCATTAGTCTGATCATTTTCAATTATATCTAATGATCTTTTATGAATCCATGTTTCAATTATCACAGGAATTTCTGAATTTTTATTTATTTCAGATACAATTTCAGACCTTATGCTGGTCTGTTTCTTAATTTTGCTATTGTTGGAATTTTGATTCCTTTCTGATTGTGTTTTTGTTTTATTTTTACATTCGTCATAGTGAATTATTTGATTATAGAAGTTTTGTAGAGGTTTATTTATTTATTTTCCAATTATTTTCATTTTCAATTATTTCCTTGAATGGGAAAATATTTTCTCTAAAAACCACATTCTAGATATATGAAATTTTTTATTTTCTATATCTAGTATCTGGTATCCTTTAGTATTTGCTGGATAACCCATAAACATTTCTCTAAAAGTCCTAGATGAAAATTTGTGTTCTCTATTGTCTGTGGTTGCATAGCATAAACACCCAAAAGTTTAAAAAAAATCATAATTGGGTGTTTGTTTATATAGTGTACGTTTCATAGGGAGTTTTGTTTTCTTAAACCATTGAAGGTGTTTTATTTATTATGTGAGTGGCTGCTAAAATGCATTCTCCCCAATCACTACAAAAAACCAGCGCAGTTCTGACGGCAAATTCCGGCGGCCTGGCCGCCGGTATAATGGTTCCTGGCGGCCAAGCCGACGATATTCCATCGCCGGAAGTAATGTCGCCGGAATTGTGAAATACCGGCGGCCAATTTTGGATTCCGATTTTAACAGAAAGGCATTTTTTTTTTGAAAATTATATCCCGGCGGCCAGGCCGCCGGCTGTTATTTTTGGAAAATAATTTTCCGGCGGCCTGGCCGCTGGCAGTTATTTTTGGAAAATAATTTTCCGGCGGACTGGCCGCTGGTCAATATTTCCCGGGAAAAAATTTCTGGCTGCCAAGCCGCTGGTTCACTTTTGAAAAAAAAAAAAATTGAAATTAATATGAAATTGAAAATAAAAATGAAATTGATATTGAAATTGATATTGATATTGATATTGAAATTGAAATTGAATTTGAAGTTTAATATTTAATGTAGAACAAAAATAAACTTCGATAATCACTAATGTAACTTCTTTTTTTCGCTCTTTTTCTATTTTTTAGTTCCGACCACCTTTCGTAATGCCTCTTTCGTGAATATCATCGATCTTCCTCCGCGCGGTTGTGGAGTGGTGTGCTCCTCTTGTGGCGTAGTTTGTAGAGGCGTCGTAGTTTCTTGCGTTGGTAGTTGAGTAGGCGGTGCGGCTCTAGAAGATGACGCTCCAGGAGTATAAATGTTCTGCGCTGCATCGTTGTTGAAGATTGGCGGAAACTCCGGTAAGCGCAAGTTCGGATTTTGAGCGAGTATTGCGGTGTTGTATTTTTGGAAAAACGCCATTTGACGAGCCATAAACGCTTCATTCT
>LFYR01000364.1:134273-211073 GCA_001185155.1 Zostera marina | reverse complement strand
AATATTTAACATAAACAAACACAAAATCAATAAACCCCAAATCAAAAAAAGAAGATTACATGAAGAAGAAGATGAAAAACGAGAATAAGAAGAAGAAGAAGAAGAGGAAGAGGAAATAAATCAAAAAGAAGAGAGAAAGATGAAGAAGAAGATAAAGACAATATTTACCTTTGATATAACAAAAAACCGACCGGAGGACGCCTAGATCGTCGGAGGAGACTTGGGGAAGATTAGGGAGGAGTGGGAACGATTTGGGGGGAAATGAAAGAATCTGGAATTTTTTTCTTATATAAAAATTTCCCGACGGCCAGGCCGCCGGGAAATACTTAAGTTTCGTTTGACTATGTTTGACTGTACGGGGGTCCACGGCGCCGCAAGTGGTAAAAATTAGGGTTTCCAAAAAATCCTGGCGGCCAGGCCGCCGGCTACTGAAAAAAAGAAGCGGGAAAAAGTATCCAGCGGCCAAGCCGCCAGCTATTTTTCTCCCGACCGTTGAGGGTTTTAGTATGCCGCCGGCCAGGCCGCCGGATCACTTCTTCCCGACCGTTGGGGAAATTGGAGCTGGCGGCCAGGCTGCCGGATCACATCTTCCCGACCGTTGGTGAAATTGGAGCTGGCGGCCAGGCCGCTGGCATTTTTTACAAAAAAATATTCCGTCGGCCTGGCCGCCAGCTCATTTCTCTCATTTACGAGGGAAAATTATGCAGGCGGACAAGTGTAACCTTCCGTCGGCCTGGCCGCCGGGAGATGGGCGCCAGAACTGCACTGGTTTTTTGTAGTGAATATTTAAGAAGAATTGATCCTTGAAAATGTAATGTCATAGCAACATCTATTAGATGCCTGTGTTTTCTTTCTACTATGACATTTTGTTGTGGTGTATATGGGCAAGAATACTGATGGATTATTCCCTGTTTTTCTAAAAAAAGTTTGAAGTGATTTGAGGTAAATTCACCTCCATTATCACTTCTTATTATTTGTATGTTTTTGTTAAATTTTTTTAACTTTGAATATGAAATTTTTAATGCAATCTAAAACCATGTTTTTGGTTTTTAATAAGAAAATTCAAGTTAGAAAATAATTAAAGCCATCATGTGTTGTTATTGGGAATTTCCCCCAAACACCTACATGGATTAGATCAAATAAATGTTTTGATTTTGTCATGCTTTTTGTATATTTTAGTATAGCTTGTTTAGCTAAAAGACAAATACCACATTTTTCTTTTATTGAAGTAAAATTCTTATTCATATCTGGAAAAAATTGTTTATTTTTGGAAGAAAAATTTATATCATCTACTGTATTACAATTTACAATCATTATTACAAACATGATTTGAATTTGAAAAACTACATTTTATATTTTTATTTATAATAAGGAGCTTTCTCTTTTCTGTTGAGATGTGCCCCAATCTTTTATGCCATGTCTCAGAGTCATGGAGGTGTATGCAAATTCAGGAAAATCATGTAAATGGGACTTTAGATAATAGAGTCTGTTTTGGGATCTACTCTGCTCAATCACTCTCCTTGATTTGTTTTCCTGAAAATCACATTTCACTTCATTAAAAATGATACTTAAATTTGCATCCAAGGAATTGTGGAATGTATAAAATATTTTAAAGCTCAATATCCTTGGAAATTGTGATATCTCCTGTTGAGGTTACTTTGCATGTTTCACCACTTGGTATGATGATAAAATGCTTAAGATCCTCTTTAGGAGTTTTATCAAATAGTTGGATATTCCCAGTCATATGTTGGGATGCTCCAGTGTCTATTATCCAAACATTTTATTAATTTGATAAATAAAAATAATAATTCAGACCAGAGGATTTGTTTAAGAAATCCTTGAGCATTAGCAATTTCTCACTGGTCAGATTTTGCATAGTTGTGGATTTCTTTAAACCCACCCCTACACTGATATGGAAGAGCTCCCTAGTAAACGACCTCGTTGAGCTCCTCCGGCGCTAGATGATTACGTCGTCGACATTCTCGTCGATTGATCCAAGAAAAAAGACTATTGTAGTATTTCCCCTACGCTTTTATATTATTCCCTTAACCCAATATGCATGGCAAGCATGTGTGCAAACATTATTATGATTATGTCACATGACATCACACGACGTCACATAACGTGACTTAGTGGGTTACGATGTCGTGACTTATTACCGTCGAGCCTATAAAAACTCCAATAACTGGTGATTGAGATATAAAAAATTATCCGTAACTTTACATTTTGTTAGTTAGAACCGTAAGTAGTATTTCTCCGAAGAGAGTTGATCGGAGAGCATAACAGTCGGTGCTTTCAATCGAAAAACTCATGACGGAAGAATGTCAAATACCGAGGAGACCAACAATCAGACGTTGGCCAGAAGGATTGATGCAATCGCAGCTATGCAGATCGAGTTACAAACGTCTTCGGCCAGAGCTATAGCACGACTAGAGGAAGGTATGATGGCAGTAGTGGCTCATCTAGATTCTCAAACGCGTCCACCAGACTTTGCGTCACCTCCTGCCTACTAGACCGTTCGTCCGAATATGCATACGTCTCCGCCGATGACACCTCATCACGTTTTTCCGTCGTCACGTCCACCGTTCACACCGGTTCCTTTCCACCTGACCAGACCGCAGCTCACACAGCACCAGATGGGTGCCAATCCAACAACTGAAAATGTGACGGTTAACACCCCGGCAGTTATACTGTCTCAAGCTCAACTGCAATGTCTTCCACCTGCACCACAACCGGAACCACACCATTTGCTGGCCAACCACTTCCATAACGAAAATCAGGTTGCTCAGATGATGCCGATCAAATGGAAATTCGATTTTCCGAAGTTCAACAGAGAGGATCCTTATGAATGGATTCAAAAGTGCGAAGATTTTTTTTTTCACAACACCCCGGAACATCTAAAGGTATACTCAGCAGGGTTTAATATCGAAGGTGAGGTCGGGAAGTGGCTTTGACACCAACGTGCGGAGAGGCCTATCCATGCATGGGGGGACCTATGTACCTTGATCTTAGGCAGGTTCGACTCTGAAGAAAAACACGTCGGTCACCTAAGAAGGTTTGCAAGGGTGCAACAAACATCGTCAGTTAAGAAATATATAGAAAAGTTCGAGGAACTATCCAATCGAATGCATGGTTTCAACATTCAGTTTAAGGTGGAAACATTTCTGGCAGGTCTGAGAGAAGATATAAGGAACAAAATGATTCCATTCAAACCAACGAGTTTCTTGGACGCGAAGGAGATGGCGGAAATCCAAGAAACCAAGCTAGTTGATAGCCGTAAAAAAACCAATGGAACTTCCGATCAGATGAGAATATAGTCATGCAGAAACGCGTTCCTCCATCGGGAGTAAAGAGACTCACCATTGAAAAACAATGGCTTCGTCGAGAAGCGGGACTATGTTACAACTGTGACGAGCGTTACCATCGCATACACTCATGCAAGAAACCAGCTAGGATGTTGCTTCTGGAATCCACACCGCTAGAAGTGGAAGATGAAGACGAAATCATTTGTGACGAACACAACCAACTAAAGGAGGCAGAAGAGTACGAGGAAGAAGTTCCGGTGATATCGTTGCATGCGATGGCCAGAGATTCGCCATCAATTCAGGTACAAGGCTTTATTAAAAACTATCAGCTACGTATATTGATGGATTCCGGCGCGAGCTTGAACTTCGTTCATGGAAGGTGGGTGAGGCAACTTGAACTACCTATCGATACGCCACAACGCTACAATGTTGTGGTGGTTAATGACAATACGATGTCTAGCCAAGGTGTTTGCAGAGACGTCAAACTACTGTTGAGACCAATGACATTTACGGTGGATTTGCATGTAGCTCCATTTCATGGAACGGATGTTATACTAGGTGTAGACTGCCTAAAAACTCTCAGTCAGGTGACCTTTGATTACTCTCAATGATCTGTCATCTTTGTTATCAATAACCACCTGCATAGAATCTCGGCAACGAATACCTCCATTCCAACTCCAGTACGATGTCTAGCCAAGGTGCCTTTTATTTTTTGTTACAGTCAGCCAATCTGAAGATGCTCTTCCACAAAAGAAAAAGAAAGTGTACCATCCAGCCGTTCAGATTATTTTGGACCATTTTTCTGACTGCTTCTCACCACCGAACGGCATGCCACCACCAAGATCCACGGATCACGAGATAGTCATACACCCAGAAGCAGGTTCAGTAAAGGTTCGTCCTTACCGATACCCACACCATCAGAAAGCGTAGATGACAAAATTGGTCAATAATAAGCTAGATGAGGGAATAATTCAACCCACCCGTTCTCCTTATTCATCTCCAGTCATCCTCATCAGGAAGAAGCATGGATCATGGCGTTTTTGTGTTGATTATCGACAACTAAATGAAATAACAATGAAGGATGCATATCCTATAACGATCGTTTATGAAATCTTTGATGAACTGCATGGAGCGAAGTATTTTTCAAAGATCGACTTAAAAACCAGTTTCCACCAGATCCGTCTCGATCACCACCGAGTCAATCAGTAAATCTGCCTTCCGTACTCACGATGGTCATTACGAGTTCAAGGTAATACCATTTGGTCTTTGCAACACACCCTCTACTTTTCAATCCATTATGAATGTAGTGTTCAAGAATCAACTACGCAAACACATTTTAGTTTTTTTCGACGATATTCTTATATACAACAAGGATTGGTCGACACACCTCAGTCATATCCGGCTCACTCTTGCGATGTTGGCACAACATTCACTAGTGGCAAATGAGTCCAAGTGCGAGTTTGTAATGTCGTCGATATCGTATCTCAGACACAAGATCTCAGAGGTTGGAGTGGAAGTTGATCAAGATAAAATATCAGCAATTACGGAGTGGCCACTACCTTCCAACATCAAGCAACTTCGAGGGTTCTTAGGATTGTCGGGATACTACCGAAGGTTCGTCAAGAATTATGCAACGATGGCTTCTCCACTATCTAACATGCTTTGCAAGGATAACTTTAAGTGGACAGATCCAGCAAGGGAGGTTTTCGAAAAATTAAAGGTAGCTCTATCATCCACTCCGATTTTGAGGCTGCCAGATTTTAGTGAGACCTTCTCTGTTGAATCGGATGCATCGGGATACGCAATGGAAGCAGTTCTTTCACAAAAGGGAGGTGCAATTGCATTTTTTAGCAAACAGTTTACACCAAGCATCCGTCATGTGTCAACATACGTGAAGGAAATGGTAGCTATAATTGAGGCGGTACGAAAATTTTGTCACTACCTTTTCGGTGAGCCATTTATTATCATCACCGATCATGCAACACTGAGACATATATCTTAACACAAACGGTTCACACCCCAGAGCAACAGAAGTACCTCCGCTATTTGTTGGGGTATAAGTTTACGGTGTCATACTGACATGAGAAACTAAATGTTGTAGCAGATGCATTGTCACGTCGAGAAGACATGAAACCTCAAGAGACAGATTTAAACGCAATTTCCACACCCATATCTGAGTTTGTGGAATCTGTAAAGGTTGCGGCATCTAGAGACAATACATACCTAGCTTTCTGGACACAAGTGTTGACAGATCCAACCAACACAAATCATTTTTCTATTCGTCGTGACTTACTGCTTTATAAAGATGCTGTCGTCGTACCAGAGGATGCATATCTTCGTTGGGCAATATTTGAGGAAGCACATGCAACCTCGATGGGAGGACACTCCGGTCACAAGGGAACTATTTCAAGGATTGCACGATCCTTCAACTGGAGAGGAATGTCATCGGATATTAAAGAATGGATTAACAATTGTGTTATATGTCAACCAGCAAAATCTCCAAATAACAAGAAAACGGGTCTACTATAACCTCTTCCGGTACCCATGCATGTGTGGGAGGATCTAACAATGGATTTCATATCTAACCTACCGGTATCTTCAGGAAAATCAACAATACTGGTAGTGGTGGATCGTTTGAGTAAGGGCGCTTACTTCATGGCATTAAAATCACCGATCTCGGCCCAATCCGTCGCTGAATCGTTCTCCAAGGAAGTGGTACGTCTGCATGGTTTTCCCAAGACGTTACTTTTAGATAGAGATCCCATCTTCGTGAGCTCGTTCTGGAAAACATTATTTAAGGTGCATGGCACAAAGCTCCTGAGAAGCTCAGCTTACCACCCACAAACCGACGGACAGTCGGAGGTGGTGAATAGAAGCTTACAACAATACTTACGTTGCTTTTATATGGATAGATCCAAGGACTGGTCCAAGTACTTACACCTGGAAGAACTATGGCAACATGCAAACATTCATCAACCGGTGTGACTCCCTTCGAGTTGGTTTACGGAAGACAAACTCCACCGCTCCTTCGATGGTCCGATAGCCCGCTAGAAGACGTCGATGTACAAATGACTGTGGATCTACGGGAGGAGGTACTAGAAAAGGCCAAATCAAATCTCATGAGGGCTCGTGAAAGAATGAAGAAACAAGCAGATTCTAATAGGAGGGACGAGTCTTTCGAAGCAGACGATCTGGTGTTAGTGAAGCTTCAGAAATATAGGCAGAATACGGTAGCTAAACTCAAGTCCAACAAATTAGAAAGAAGGTATTTCGGCCCGTTCAAGGTACTAGAGAAAATCGGAGTTGTGGTTTATCGAGTGCAATTACCAACAGAAGCAAGGATACATGAGGTGTTTATTGAATAACTACCATAGCCGTTGATAGTTATGAATAGTAGTAGTTAGAATCAATCAATGTTAGTTGCAAATAATATCATCATCATGTAATCCCTATTTAAAGGAACCAATATCCTAGTAATCAATTCAAGTTTCACATTTCATCAAGACTTAGTAAGTCTTATATGGTATCATTCGTCTTGTGATAATGACAACTAGGGCAAATTCCGCTACAGATCACGGCCGGGAGTCGGCCGACGGGAGCTTCACACAATCGACGACGATGAAGATTGTAATGAAGCCTATGAGATGTGTTCTTCTTGAAAAGAACAACTATTATTCATGGTAAGCGCAATTCGCGGTGATGTTGCACGGTTTTCGTTTATACGAGTACGTGACCTGCGAGGTGCTGCTACAAACGCCGATCCAGATCCAGCAGGACCAACTAATTCTCAGTTGGATTCCTACTAGAATTTCTACGACAATTCTTCCTCAGGTGGCGTCGTGCAAAACGTCGGCTGAAATTTGGGAGAATCTCCGACGTCTGTTTGCATCAACAACCCAGACTCGACAACTTCATCTTCGGTTGCATCTCCAGTCCATTCGGAAGGAGGGCATAAAGATGGACGAGTATTTGGCAAAAGTAGCGATCTTGAAGGTTGCGTTGGCTGCAACTGGTGAAGGATTGAAGGAATCAGAGATCGTTTTAATTACACTAGGAGGACTTGGCGATGAGTTTGAATCTTTTGTAACTTCTATAACCACTCGATTTGATCCTACACTTACGTTCTCAGGATTATCGGAGTTGCTCATGGACCATGACATGCGGTTGGAAAAATCAAGAAGCCAACGCATTGAGGCGGTGAACGTGGCGGAGAAATCTGGATATAATGCTAATTCGAAAACAGATAATCGACGGACTGGTGGAATTGGGTGTCAAATTTTCTCACGAAAAGGGTATGGTGCGACGGATTGTTACAACCGGTTAAATCTAACTCGATATCCTCCAAATCATACTCGTACTCTATCACCAATGGGTCCAAATGGGAAAAGTCGAGAATCTGCCAATCTAATGGCTCAATCATCCGGAACAACGACAACATGGTACCCTGATTCAGGTGCTACGTCACATATCACACCATCACCCACCAATATTCAGCAACTACAAACATTTAATGGTAATGACTCAATATTCTCCGCTGATGGTAATCCTCTTCCTATTACTCTTTCAGGTCATAGCGATGCTCGAATAAATTCAAGATCCTTTCATATCAAGGATATGTTTATTGTACCTTCCGCAACTAGGAACTTGTTATCTGTTAATCGATTTTGCATTGACAATTCAGTGTCTTACATTTGATTCACAGAAAGTGCTAGTCAAAGACTCGGTTACTGATTCGGTTTTGGGAGAAGGAAGGGCGAGAGGAGGATTGTATGAGTTACCTTTGGAAATAAATCAATTCAAACAGACGGCGAATACATGTGGAGATCTACCTGCACACTATCTCTGGCATTACAGGCTAGGACATTTAAATTCATCATATATGTTGATTTTGGAAAAATAAGGTGTAATAAAATGTGGTGTAAAATCTTATAAATTGTGTAATTCATGCCAACTTGGGAAATCTCACGCTCTCGCTCATCTTTCACGCAAAACTATCTACGAACCTCTCGCCCTTATCTTCTCGGACATTTGGGGCCCGGCCAGCTCCGGTTACTTCGGTTGAGGGATATTCATATTATATAAATTTTGTTGACGCAGGAAGCAATTATAACTGGGTATATCTGGTTACTCGAAAGAGTGATATTCACCAGATTTTTGAAATATTTCGTGTTTGGGCAGAGACACAATGTGGTAAAAAGATTCTGAAATTCCAATCCGACAATGGAAAAGAATATCAAAAATTAGGGAAGCGACTTGCAGAACTCGGGATCAATCACTGGATGTCTGCACCGTACTATCACCAACAGATGGGCTCGGTCGAGCGGCGACACCGACACTTGATCGATACCACGGTTACGCTTCTACGTCACGCCTGTTTACCGAATATGTTTTGGGACTATGGTGTGTTAACATCATGTTATTTGTATAATAGAAATCCAACACCACTTCTGAATGGGAAATCGCCTTTCAAGATACTTCTGGGAAAAATACCAGAATATACAAAATACAGAGTATTCGGTAGCACATGTTACCCCTGCCTCAGGCCATATCGCTGGAACAAACTAGAAACAAAATCAATCCGGTGTATTTTTATCGGATACTCAATGTCTTATAATTGTTATTTGTGTATGGATCTAAAAGAACGAAAAATATATACTTCAAGGGACGTTGTATTTGATGAAACAGATTTTTCTCAAAATAAAAAGTTGTTTGGGGACCAAATGGATATTAATCACTCAGAGTTTCAAATAGACTCTCATGGTAAATCCGATCAAGGGTCTGGTCATCTTGAATTGAGGATAGTGCATGAAATCGTCCGGGAAGAAATATCAAGAAATAATGAAGCAGTATCTGACTTGGGAACGGACCAAATTTCCGATAACTCAGAAGGAAATTTGGATTCACCAATGGTACTTGGGTTAATGGCAGATGAGCTTCCCATAGAAGAAATTTCAGATGAGATCGAGCGGGTCTGAATATAATAAAAGCGAGCCTACAACGGACATTCCAACAACAAAGATGGTTACAAGGGGTTCGATTGGGGTCTACAAACCCAATCCACGTTTCGCTTTGGCAATCGCGGCTGATATACCGGTTCCAAAATCAGCGAAGTATACTTTCGGGTAATCCTCAATGGAAGGAGGCAATGACAAAAGAATTCACAGCACTCAAAGAAAATCAAATCTGGCCGCTAGTCGACCGCCAACCAACAGATAATCTCATCAATACAAAATGGGTATTTAAGGTAAAATCGAATGAAGATGGAACGGTGGAGAAGTACAAAGCTCGGTTGGTGGCTAACGGCATGAGGCAAGTGCATGAGACCGACTATCTCGACACATTCAGCCCCGTTGTTCGACAATTATCAATTTGATTAGTGTTGATGCTAGCAGTAACACGGGATTGGAGGTTGCACCAATTAGATATCTCAAATGCGTTCTTGCACGGTAAACTCTCGGAACGGATAGTTACAACTCAGCCATTTGGGTTCACCGACACCGAGCATCCGGACCAAGTATGCCTATTGCATATAAGTCACAAAGGCATGCGACTTCGGAATTACCGTCTATTGCAACGTCGACTGGGGAGGAGATACATTGGATCGAAAAAGTAGAATATGATTCCTAGTGTACGTTGGAGGCACATTAGTTTCATGGATTTCGAGGAAACAAAGCACCCTAGCTCGATCAAGCACCGAGGCAGAATACAGCTAGAGAGGTGGCTATAACAACGCAAGAAATAGAAGCAGTTCGATTAATGTTGCCCGAACTAGGGGTGGAGGTTCCAAAACCAATGGTAGTATTGACCGATAATCTAAGTGCAACATTCATCGCAAAGAACCCAATCGGTCACAGCAAGCTCAAACACGTTGCACTCGACTTATATTTTGTTCGAGAAAAAGTAGAGAACGGTGAGATCATTATAAATCATATATTTGGGAAGAAACAATAGGCAGACATGTTCACAAAGACTCTACCACCAAAAGCATTTCAGGTGTTACAATCCAACCTCTCCGGAGAAGCTCCACGAGCTTAAGGGAGGGGGTATATTGAATAACTACCATAGCCGTTGGTAGTTATGAATAGTAGTAGTTAGAATCAATCAATGTTAGTTACAAATAATATCATCATCATGTAATCCCTATTTAAGGGAACCAATATCTTAGTAATCAATTCAAGTTTCACATTTCTTCAAAACTTAGTAAGTCTTATAGTGTTTCACATTAGTCTATTAAAACGTTTTGTTGGTGTTGAAAATAGTGACAACAATGAATTCTCTTCGGACCTGACAAACATCGAGGACGATGTTCAAACTGAGGGGGAAGGAATTGATATGGAAGATCAGCTCCCAAGTAAACGACCTCGTCGAGATCCTCCGGCGTTAGATGATTACGTCGTCGACGCTCTCGTCGATTGATCCAAGAAGAAAAACTATTGCAGTATTTCCCCTACGCTTTTTTATTATTCCCTTAAGTTGTAATATTTTAATATCGCAAATAGCCCAATATGCATGGCATGCATGGGTGCAAACATTATTATAATTATGACACATGACATCACACGAACGTGACTTAGTGGGTTATAAAAGCTCTGGTAACTGGTGATTGAGATATAAAATATTATCCGTAATTTTACATTTTGTTAGTTAGAACCGTAAGTAGTATCTTTCCGACGAGAGTTGATCGGAGAGTATAACATACACCCTAGGCCTTAGCTTAGCTTACATAAATACTTTATAATTTAGACTACTATTAAACATTAACTTTAAAATTTAAATTTAATATTTTTTTTTAAATATATTTATTAAGTCAAAATCTGTAAAATTAATCATTTTCATTAGCGTCGTATATTTGTTAGTATCTTTGAAATACATTATTTTACGTCGTACTTATGTTAATTTATATTATTTTACATTTTTTTTAACGTTATTATATTAATTTTTTTAACGTTATTATATTAATGCATACCTATCTAAAATGTAACGTGGATGTTAAAAAATTTGCGCCACTACATTTCCGATACAAACATTTATTGCATTACTACCTTACAGGTTAGTTAGTTTCAGCATTTCAGTGGAATGCCTTCGACTGCAATCGGTTTCAGCATTTCAATGGAATGTCCTCGTTAGTAGAGAACCTACACCAGGTTCCGACGATGCAACGTATGATTATAGGCATCCGTGGGAAGTACTGCATTGATGTTGTTCTTGATGGGTACGTCGGACTTCTAGAGGCTTGTAACGTGATAACAGAATTGCTCATGATGACAAAGGAACGTTCACAGGAACTCCACTCCGTTTTCCGGCGAAAAGGGGCGAACAGAGCAAAACCACCTGCAGCATCGACGCTTTTGTCATCTCACGGGGGTCGAAGAAGAAGGTCGTGCACCAGTGTCTGAATCAATCAAACCAAGTGAGTGAAAATTGCTCCCGCTACAGCGAGCCGGAAAAAGACCCAGAGACTCTGGTGTTGTTGAAAGTGATGGGTGACGTGATAATCATATCGGCCTCTGTTTTATCCTATCTCTTGACTTACTTCTTGTCAAGCTGTGGAAATTGGTGCCCGTGGAAAGTGCCGACGAGATTCCTCCTGAAGAATAGAGTGAACAGGGGAAATGTGTTAAGCCAAGTCGATGATTCTATCCATGCTCTACGGATGCTTTTTTCTGGCAAAGGTGGTGGTGACGTCGATGGTGTGGCGATGAGGGAAACTCTTAGGAGATTGAAAGCGGTAGAAGAGCAAATGGATCATCTTGAGATTAGACTTGAGAATGTGTTCAAGGGGATGATTCAAAACAGAGTGTCGCTGTTAAATATAATTAGTAATTAGTTAATCAGTAATTATTCCAATTTTTACAACACGATTTTGTAAATTTAAAACCACCTTTACTATTTTAACTCAAAATACTTAGCCATAAAGTTTTTAGAAATATTTATCTACTTAACCATTTATTTATATACAATTAGTTTCCTGCCCAACGACATTACGACCAGATATCATGACATCACGTGATGTCATTTCACATATCAATCCCAAAATTTCAATGAGAAAGACATCACGTGCGAGATGTCCTTTCCGGAACCGTGATTCTGTGGTCCGCACAATCGTAATTCCGTGCCAATCGTGATATTGGAACCACGATTCCGCTCGGGTTGTGCCGGTCGCGATGACGGAACCACGATTCCGTAGGCGACGAACCTCGCGATTTACCTCCACTCGAGACGGACGACGAAATCGGATGAGGTGGGACGTGGACGGTGAGATCGGATGTTCGCACCGAGTCATGATGCAGACGTACCGTATATATCCATTTTTATTTCTTGCACAGTTGCACCTGCTATTTCTTTGTATATCTTCTTCTTGCAGTTCTGCTTATACTTCTTCCCGACCCAACAGACCGAGACCATCAGACTCAACCTGGCTAAATAAGTCCATACAAGCCCAATAGTGTTACTGTATAAATAAAGTGATAGATGAAATCTTTTATAATTGTAAAAAATACTACCTTTTCTTCTTCCACTTTTACTTATGCAGTTCTAACCGTTGCTATTTCGTTTTACATCTTCTGTTTCTATGTAACAATTGGGCTAGATCTTGACGAGGTGGTGCATTGACTTATGAGGTGGGGACCATGAACCCAACGTGGAGCAACCACAAGGACGGGAGATAAGGCTATATAAGAAAGGAGAAGATTCTATACTTTATATATTTATTAGTTGGAATTATGGTAGTGACCAAGTTGTCAGTTTGTTAATTTTCAGCTTTAGTTTGTTATAGTTTCTATTTAGACATTAGCCTTATTCTATAAATAACACAGAATAGGATGATCACTCATCCAACATTGAAAACAACAATCTATCTTGCCTCCGGCTACTTAGGGAGATCTCCTCCAAAACTTCCAACCTCCGGCCCATCCTTGGGATTTCATCTTCGGCTCTCACCGAAGAGTGTTACATTGGTGCTTTCTTTGAGTTCTCGCACGGACGCTTAGGGATAAATAGTCGGTAACGACTCAAAACATTCAAAATCATTCCAGGGCTTGTTCTACGCCTAAAGTAGATCCTGATCAGGAACGTGTTCAATTCTTAATTGAATTCGTTATTTCCTTCTTTGAAATATTGTTTTCTGTAATTTGGTGATCATGAACAGTGAAACAGAAAATAAGGAGGAGACCTTGGAGGATATTCTCCTAGCTTTTGGAGCAATGATAGCGAAACAAACAACTCGTCAAACGGAGGTGACACAATAACAAAACGCGGCAATTACAGCGGTTGCTGAAAGTGTATTAAAGATGACAGAAGCGGCCAATACTGGTCCATTGATTAAAACCCCACCGGACACAACACGGGCACTACCAATCATGTGGAAAACCTTGACGGTCGAGGAGCGACGCATTCAGACAACCAAGGGATTATGCTTCAATTATTACGAAGCATTTTCTCTGGGCCACCGTTGCAAGGGAAAATTATTTTGGATGGATGCGGAACAAGGATGCTTGGTGGAGATGTGCGAGGACTGCCCGGAGGAGGAGCCGATTGCCGTGGTGGAAGAGGAATATGCTTTTGCATATTCCTTTTTTAATTTTGAATGATAGTGAAGTTTAAACAACTTCATTCTTATAGTAAAATTAAATAATAATCAATAGAATTGCATAATACTATGTAAGAATAGGTTCTTTAAAAACCAATTTATTAAATCCTGGTCGTTCATCCGAATAAAAGTCGATCAGTTCTGCAAAGTCCGATCAGATCATCCGAATAAAGTCAACCAAGATAAATCAGAATGCCTTTATGGAAATCTTATAAATAAAAGATCAACTATCCGAATAGAAGGTTGTTACGAAATAAATTTAATAATTTATCCAAAAAAAAAGATAAAATTCTAATAGATTATAATTTATAATCAATCATTTGTATTCATTATCATTTAATTGAAAAAATAACACA
This sequence comes from Zostera marina, assembly GCA_001185155.1. Lineage (NCBI taxonomy): Eukaryota > Viridiplantae > Streptophyta > Magnoliopsida > Alismatales > Zosteraceae > Zostera > Zostera marina. The sequence continues at coordinate 196,824 of LFYR01000364.1, read as the reverse complement.
AAATTCCATTATCTAAGGTTACAATTTAATTTACTTGATGGCTCACAATTTCTCATCTAACAATAGTTTATCTATCTTTGATGAGTTATTTTTTCGTATTTTAATAACGGTAATCAACTGATTATGTCAGTTTTCAATCGTTAATCGTTATAATATGATCGATAATATTAAAGTTTTATTTTTTGTATCAACAAGTGCACAACACTAAATATACAGAGAGATTAACTTAACTCTTCAGAATTTAATAATAGATTAATAATAAAGGAATTAAATGCTAAATCATAAGAATTAACACTGTAATACTGCAATTTCAGGACTTATATCATATTTTTTTTATATGAGATTACTATGCAGGCAAATAACCCAAGGCAAGCATAAGTTATAATAAAGAAACTTGAGGCGAACACCGCAATGTTTTCAATAAAACTTATGCGGAAGTAATAATGACAAAGCTTGAGATAGAGACTACAAATGTTTCAAAAAATTACAATGGGCTAATTCAGTAACAGGGCCGAACTGGGCCAAAAATCAACTAAGCTTTATCAATGCAATTAGTTAATGTAAAATAGAGTTAGTTGATTTCAGTTATTGTAATTAGATTATAAATAAAAGAAATTTGTAAAAGATAATTAATTAATTAATTCAATATACACAGTTAATTTTCCTAAACTCTTTCTTAATCGCCTTTCAACGGATTCTAAGTGATCGGTAAGTCGAAGAACCCTAGAATCCACCCTCTTCCGCTTTGCACTTCCGGCCACATTTTGTGTTAATTCTGCACTAGCTGGAAGTCTTTCACGCATAGGTTTAATATGGTATCAAGGAGATCAATATCACGTTGAATTGTTCCTCTGCTTTGGTAACCTTCTGCAAAGGCCGCATATCTTACCACCTTGTTCCCAGCCAAGTTCATTATGTATCTAGCTATTACTCGCGGAGGAAGCTTGTTTATAATATCGAACTCCAAAAAAACACGAGCAGGAAACTTGTTCGGGGACATGGTCAGATATCCCCGCCAAGGATACCATGGTCAGATGTCTCTCGCCAATCGTGACTTTTTGCTTTTTGTCCACTTCACCCTTTAACTTGTTAATTGTCACCTCGATATTATTTAATTTCTTCACCCCACCTCCTTCAGGGTCTCTCTCTCTCTGAAATCCCCACTTTTTAAAAAGGTTGAACGCTTTGGTTTTCCTCTCAATTGCAGAGAATTTAGCGAGAAACAGATCAACTGTCAGGTTAGTCACAATCGGAAAGGTCACTATTTTTTTTGGTATCTACAAGTACACATACCAAATATACAGAAAGTGAGAAAGATTAGCTTAACTTTTCATAATTTAATAATAGATTGTAACAAAAGTCGATCTAAAATAACAAGATAAAATTTTATTATATTGTAATTTATATTCAATCATTGTTCATTCATTATTATTTAATTGAAAAAAATTTACGAAAATACATTATCTAAAGTCTGACAATTTAATTTACTTGATCATCCACAATTTCTCATCTAACAATACTTTTTTTTTGAAACATAAATAGCATCTAAAGATACTTTGTCTATTTTTGATTAGTTATTTTTTTGTATTTTAATAACTGTAATCAAATGATTATTTCAGTTTTCAATAACTGTATTTTGTCGTTCGCATCGGGTTTCATAGTCGAAAATAGCAACCCAACCCCGGACCCGACATGTTCGGGTTCGGGTTTAACCCGACCCACGCCCAACATTTTTTTTAAGTTGATAAATAAAAATAATAATTCAGACAAGAGGATTTGTTTAAGAAATCCTTGAGCATTAGCAATTTCTCACTGGTCAGATTTTTTATAGTTGTGGATTTCTTTAAACCCACCCACGCCCACCCATACACTGATATGGAAGAGCTCCCTAGTAAACGACCTCGTCGAGCTCCTCCGGCGCTAGATGATTACGTCGTCGACACTCTCGTCGATTGATCCAAAAAAAAAGACTATTGTAGTATTTCCCCTACGCTTTTATATTATTCCCTTAAGTCGTAATATTTTAATATCGCAAATAGCCCAATATGCAATGCATGTGTGCAAACATTATTATGATTATGTCACATGACATCACACGACATCACACGACATCACACGACGTCACATAACGTGACTTAGTAGGTTACGATGTCGTGACTTATTATCGTCGAGCCTATAAAAGCTCCGGTAACTGGTGATTGAGATATAAAAAATTATCCGTAACTTTACATTTTGTTAGTTAGAACCGTAAGTAGTATCTCTCCGGAGAGAGTTGATCGGAGAGCATAACAGTTGGTGCTTTCAATCGAAAAACTCATGACGGAAGAACGTCAAACCACCGAGGAGACCAACAATCAGACGTTGGCTAGAAGGATTGATGCAATCGCAGCTACGTAGATCGAGTTACAAACGTCTTCGGCCAGAGCTATAGCACGACTAGACGAAGGCATCATGGCAGTACTGGCTCATCTAGATTCCCAAACGCGTCCACCAGACTTTGTGTCACCTCCTGCCTACTAGACCGTTCATCCGAATATGCATACGTCTCCGCCAACGACACCTCATCACGTGTTTCCGTCGTCACTTCCACCGTTCGCACCGGTTCCTTTCCACCTGACCACACCGCAGTTCACATAGCACCAGATGGGTGCTGATCCAACAACTGAAAATGTGACGGTTAACACCCCGGCAGTTACACTGTCTCAGGCTCAACTGCAATGTCTTCCACCTACACCACACCATTTGCTGGCCAACCACTTCCATAACGAAAATCAGGTTGCTCAGATGATGCCGATCAAATGGAAATTCGATTTTCCGAAGTTCAACGGAGACGATCCTTATGAATGGATTCAAAAGTGCGAAGATTTTTTTTTTCACAACACCCCGGAACATCTAAAGGTATACTCAGCAGGGTTTAATATCGAAGGTGAGGTCGGGAAGTGGCTTTGACACCAACGTGCGAAGAGGCCTATCCATGCATGGGGGGACCTATGTACCTTGATCTTAGGCAGGTTCGACTCTGAAGAAAAACACGTCGGTCACCTAAGAAGGTTTGCAAGGGTGCAACAAACATCGTCAGTTAAGAAATATATAGAAAAGTTCGAGGAACTATCCAATCGAATGCATGGTTTCAACATTCAGTTTAAGGTGGAAACATTTCTGGCAGGTCTGAGAGAAGATATAAGGAACGAAATGATTCCATTCAAACCAACGAGTTTCTTGGACGCGAAGGAGATGGCGGAAATCCAAGAAACCAAGCTAGCTGATAGCCGTAAAAAAACCAATGGAACTTCCGATCAGATGAGAATATAGTCATGCAGAAACGCATTCCTCCATCGGGAGTAAAGAGACTCACCATTGAAAAACAATGGCTTCGTCGAGAAGCGGGACTATGTTACAATTGTGACGAGCGTTACCATCGCATACACTCATGCAAGAAACCAGCTAGGATGTTGCTTCTGGAATCCACGCCGCTAGAAGTGGAAGATGAAGACGAAATCATTTGTGACGAACACAACCAACTAAAGGAGGCAGAAGAGTACGAGGAAGAAGTTCCGGTGACATCGTTGCATGCGATGGCCAGAGATTCGCCATCAATTCAGGTACAAGGCTTTATTAAAAACTATCAGCTGCGTATATTGATAGATTCCGGTGCGAGCTTGAACTTCGTTCATGGAAAGTGGGTGAGGCAACTTAAACTACCTATCGATACGCCACAACGCTACAATGTTGTGGTGGGTAATGACAATACGATGTCTAGCGAAGGTGTTTGCAGAGAAATCAAACTACTGTTGGGACCAATGACATTTACGGTGGATTTGCATGTAGCTCCATTTCATGGAACGGATGTTATACTAGGTGTAGACTGCCTAAAAATACATTTTTTTAACGTTATTATATTAATTTTTTTTAAGTTATTATATTAATGCATACCTATCTAAAATGTAACTTGTATTATAAAAATACATATGAGGTGCCTAAGAATGTTAAATTATTATAATTTTAAGGCGGTGTTTACCAAAAAAATTGCGCCACTACATTTCCGATACAAACATTTATTGCATTACTACCTTACAGGTTAGTTAGTTTCAGCATTTCAGTGGAATGCCTTCGACTACAATCGGTTTTAATTTAAAACCTTATAAATACCTTCGACTGCAAACGTATTCAAATTATATTCAATTTCAAAGGAAGTCTTTTCGTCATCTCCGACGTGTTTTATTCCACTTCCTTCCATCAGTCTGCCGACGCGATTCAACCATCTCGCTGAAACTGTCGACGTTAGTCTGCAGAAGCTAAAGTCATGGCTATAAGCCTCCGCGGCTTCCACTTCCTCCGATAACTCACTTTCCAATGGCCTTGCCGAGCTTTCCCGTGTGTCCTCGTTAGTAGAGAACCTACTCCAGGTTCCGGCAATGCAACGTATGATTATAGGCATCCGTGGGAAGAACTACATCGATGTTGTTCTTAATGGGTATGTCGGACTTCTAGAGGCTTGTAACGTGATAAGAGAATTGCTCATGATGACAAAGGAACATTCACAGGGACTCCACTCCGTTTTCCGGCGAAAAGGGGCGAAGAGAGCAACCACCTGCAGCATCGACTTTTGTCATCTCACAGGGGTCGAAGAAGAAGGTCGTGCACCAGTGTCTGAATCAATCAAACCAAGTGAGTGAAAATTGCTTCCGCTACAACGAGCCGGAAAAAGACCCAGAGACTCTGGTGTTGTTGAAAGTGATGGGTGACGTGATAATCATAGTATTTTGAGTTAAAATAGTAAAGGTGGTTTTAAATTTACAAAGACCGATATGATTATCACGTCACCCATCACTTTCAACAACACCAGAGTCTCTGGGTTTTTTTCCGGCTCGTTGTAGCGGAAGCAATTTTCACTCACTTGGTTTGATTGATTCAGACAATGGTGCACGACCTTCTTCTTCGACCCCCGTGAGATGACAAAAGCGTCGATACTGCAGGTGGTTGCTCTGTTCGCCCCTTTTCGCCGGAAAACGGACTGGAGTCCCTGTAAATGTTCCTTTGTCATCATGAGAAATTCTCTTATCACGTTGCAAGCCTCTAGAAATCTGACGTACCCATCAAGAACAACATCGATGCAGTTCTTCCCACGGATGCGTATAATCATATGTTGCGTCGCCGGAACCTGTAGTAGATTCTCTACTAACGAGGACACACGGGAAAGCTTGGAAAGGCCATTGGAGAGTGAGTTATCGGAGGGAGTGGAAGCCGCGGAGGCTTGTAGCCATGACTTTAGCTTCTGCAGACTAATGTCAACAGTTTCAGCGAGATGGTTGAATCGCGTCGGCAGACTGATGGAAGGAAGTGGAATAAAACACGTCAGAGATGACGAAAAGACTTCTATTGAAATTGAATATAATTGAATACGAATGCAGTCGAAGGTATTTATAAGGTTTTAAATTAAAACCGATTGCAGTCGAAGGCATTCCACTGAAATGCTGAAACTAACTAACCTGTAAGGTAGTAATGCAATAAATGTTTGTATTGGAAATGTAGCGGCGCAAATTTTTTGGTAAACACCGCCTTAAAACTAAAATAATTTAACATTCTTAGGCACCTCATATGTATTTTTATAATACACGTTACATTTTAGATAGGTATGCATTATTATAATAACGTTAAAAAAAATGTATTTAATGACTAAAATAATATATTGCAAAAGACATTAACATATGTACGACGTAAAATAATGTATTTTAAAGATACTAACAAATATATGACGCTAACAAATATACGACGTAAAATAATATTTTTCAAATAATGTATTAGAACCACTGTTGCGTCGGCGAGGAGAGGTCCGGCGACGGCGAGGAGAGTTCCGGCGGCCGACGAAGGTGAGGAGAGGGCCGACGAAGGTGAGGAAAGGGCTGGCGACAGTGAAGAGAGGGTCGGCCACAGTGAGGAGAGGGCCGGCGTCGGCGAAGAGAGAAAATGAAAGTGGAAAAGGACAGGGAAATAAAATTAAGGTTTAAATTTTAGGATGTGAAATTAACTAATTAAAGTTTATAAAAGACGAGAAATTTATAATTATGTAATATTAATTTTTTTATAAAGTGTTTTTTATGAAATTATATTAATTATTTATATTTTAATGATTTTTTTATAAATTTCTTCGGGTTTCGGGTGAGTCGGGTATGGTTCGGGTCAAACCCGAACCTGACCCCAAAAAATCGGGTAAAAATTACTCGGGTTCGGGTCGTTCGCATCAGGTTTCATGGTCGAAAATATCAACCCAAACCCGGACCCGACATGTTCGGGTTCGGGTTTGACCCGACCCACGGCCACCCCTAGTTCCTTTCGCCGGAAGTATTAAATTTAAATTTTAAAGTTAATGTTTAATATAGGGTTGTCAACGGGTCTGACCCAGACCCGGTCCGGACCCGACCCAGATCTGTATTTTTTATGAGTCTGGGTCCAGCTCAGTCGTCCCAGACCCGGTCCATTTACAGCTTTAGTTGCACCTGTTATTTCTTTGTACATCTTCTTCTTCTGCTTCTACAGTTCCACATTTTGCAGCTGCTTATACTTCTTCCTGACCCAACAGACTGAGACCATCAGACTCAACCCGACCTAATAAGCCCATACAAGCCCAATAGTGTTATTGTATAAATAGAGTGATAGATGAAATCTTTTATAATTGTAAAAAATACTACTTTTTCTTCTTCCACTTTTACTTACGCAGTTTTATTTCCTACAGTTGCTATTTTTTTACATCTTCTGCTTCTACAGTTCTGCTTCTTGTATTTGTTTATACTTCTGGTGATACTCTCGGCTCAACAGACCGACCATTATATTCAATCTGGCCTAATAAGTCCGTACAGATCCAATAGTGTTATTGTATAAATACCTTTAAGAGCGATACTTAAATGAGATATTTTATCATTGTAAAAAATACTATTATTTTCTTCTTCCACTTTTACTTCTGCTTCTGCGGTTCTACTTCTTACCGTTGTTAAATCTTTTTACATCTTCTTCTTTTACTTCTGTTTCTTGTAGTTGTTTATACTTTTGGTGATACTCTCGGCTCAACAGACCGACCATTAGATTCAATCTGGCCTAATAAGTCCGTACATACCCAATAGTGTTATTGTATAAATACCTTTAAGAGAGATACTTAGATGAGATATTTTATCATTGTAAAAAATACTACTGTTTTCTTATTTCACTTCTGCTTCTACAGTTCTACTTTTTACAGTTGATATTTCATTTTACATCTTCTGCTTTTACCTCTGCTTCTACAATTCTGCTTCTTGCAGTCGCTTATACTTTTGATGATACTTCCGGCTCAACAGACCGAGACCATCAGACTCAATCCGGCTTAATAAGTCCGTACATGCCCAATAGTGTTATTGTATAAATACCTTTAAAAGAGATACTTAGATGAGACATTTTATCATTGTAAAAAATACTACTGTTTTCTTCTTTCACTTCTACTTGTGCTTCTACAGTTCTACTTTTTACAGTTGATATTTCATTTTACATCTTCTGCTTTTACCTCTGCTTCTACAATTCTGCTTCTTGCAGTCGCTTATACTTTTGATGATACTTCCGGTTCAACAGACCGAGCCCATCAGACTCAATCCGTCTTAATAAGTCATCCGTACATACCCAATAGTGTTATTGTATAAATACCTTTAAGAGTGATACATAGATGAGGCATTTTATCATTGTAAGAAACACTACTATTTTTTCCTTCCACTTGCGTAATGAATAATTTTTTCACTTACATAGTTACATACTGATAGATTTTGATATAGATGATATGATCAAATAATCATATAGATATGTAATACTTAAGCAATGCAATTGAATGATGAATGAAATATATGATGCTTAAGTATATGTATGTAAAGATATTGATATTGTTGGATGATCGATTGATTGGAGTGTAGCTCGATTATCCAACAAATGATTTGCAGGTTTGATGATGGAGTTGTGAGGAAGCGTTGAGAAGCAGAATGTGTTGATGAAGATCAGTATGTGTGTATTGTGAATTATAGATTGTAAGAACGTGTTTATGATGGAGGCTTGGATAGGTTTAAATAGTAAACACCCAACGGCTATGTTGGTGTTTGGTATTAAATCCTAATATGGAATTAACTATGGTGGATATGGGAATTAATTATCTATGAGAATTCCTAGAAAGGAATGTGAGGAGTCAATAGATTAAAATGAATATACATAAAAGGTTATATATATAATATCTGTGTAACTTAGGTGATGAAGCACTGAATCTGCTACCATGGCTCGCGGTGGTGCGAGGTGATGCCGGAGGCTCTGGAGTCCACGACGCGCGCTCTACGTCAAATACCTGCAAGTAGAAACTAGGCGATTCTAGTGAGGCTCGCCGAGTTTCATAGTGGTGCTCTGGTGTGAGAGAGGAACTTGAATCGTGCCTTTGAGTGTCCCCTTGGGACCCTTTTTATAAGGTCTCGGAGGGCGCACTCAAAGGCGAAGATCGCGCCTATGGTCATATATGGTAACATTTATGACGTTGGCTGTCGCCGAGTAACAGTCGTAAGTCGGCGATTCAGGTATGGAAGTCACCTAGTTAGGGCTAACTCGCCGAGTTTCCAGGGGCAAGATGTGCAGTCTACCATACTGCCGATCTTGGCCTTAACTCGGCGACTTATCCTTTATGTCGGCGACTTGGTAGTCCAATCGGGCGACTTACGGGCTAACTCGTTGATCTGGACGATGAACGTGTTCCGCACCGTGGGAGCTCTCCGGGGGTCCGGCCAAAGCGACGGAACCCTAGTCCTTGTTGAAAGGCGTTGCTGGGAGTGACTGCCGTAATCAGGCATGTCTCACCAGTACTCCCCCCTGAAGAAAGCACAAGAAACATGCGTGTATCGCCAGTACCCCCCCCCAACCTAGGTTCAATGTGTGTGATCCGCACCAAGGCCGAAGCGACAAGATTGGATCGGATCATTGGGGCCATAGTGGCGGAATGATCTTTGTTCTATTGAGGCTGAAGCGACACAATAGATTTTTTAGGGTATCCTTACGGGTTAGAATATGAAAATAGATTTCTATAAATAACTAACATACATACTAGGAAAATTAAAGAAAATAAACATAATGCGATGAGTACTATGCGTAGTACTGCTGCATGTTGTCCGCATGCCAAGTGTTTGGAACCATCGTTCCATCCTGTCGTCGTAGGCGATAAGTTCCTGGTCTTATCTCCTCTTCGACGATGTAGGGACCTTCAAAGTTGGATGATAGTTTATTTCTTGGTCTATTCCTTTCTGTTATGCTAGCTTTCCGCGTGACGAGAGTTCCTGGCAAGAAAACTTTTTTGCGTACTTGGCGATTGTGGTACATTGATACACTTGCCTTGTACGATTCGTTTCGTAGGTCTGCCTCGTCACGGGTTTTATCCCTCAACTCTAGCTCTGTGGCTAGGTTTTGGTCATTTGTTTGTTGGTCGTACTTCGAGATTCGATATGTTGGTATACTCATCACGATTGGCACGACCGCTTCCACTACATAGGTCATAGCAAAAGGGGTGTTGCCCGTGGGTTTCTTACTCGTTGTGCGATATGCCCATAGGATTTCGAACAACTTGTCTGCCCAGGTCCCTTTTGCTGATTCGATTTTCTTTTTCAATCCTTGCACGATGGCCTTGTTGGTAACCTCCACTTGCCCGTTTGCCTGAGGTCGGTAAACGGAGGCGAAGTGGAGTTTTATGTTTAGGTCTTCGCACATTCTTGAAAATTTTTCCCCTGTGAATTGTGTGCCATTGTCCGTGACAATGTCTTGGGGAACACCGAATCGACAGACTATGGAGCGGTAGATGAACTTAACTGCCGCATCCTGAGTGATATCCAGTCCCCACCTTGCGAACGGGATTGAACTCATAATCGGAGTCATATCCGCGGATGGTTTCTGCTACATGGGGTTGTGCAGCTGATATGCTTGGCACTTGCGGACGTAAGTGCGAGCTTCCAACCTTAGAGTGGGCCAGTAGTACCCTAGCCTTATGATTTTGAAGGCCAATGCTCTTCCTCCTTCATGGAGTCCGCACGAGCCTTCGTGTACTTCCTGAAGAACCCTATCTATATCGGGTTGGGCCAAACAGCGTAGCAGCGGGCTATCGAAGGACTTTTTGTAAAGCACCCCTCTATATCACAGTATTTTGCTGCTTTATGTTTCAACTTTTTCGCCTCCCCTTTATTGCTAGGAAGTACTCCATTCTGAATGAATGCCAATATTGGTTGCCTCCAATCCTCTTGAGGGTTGGAGGTAACAACCAATACTTGGCATGTGGGCTGGAGTATAGAGTCCACTAAAATCTCGCGCTGCCCTCCCTCCCAAGCTGACGCTAAACGTGCCAAAGCGTTAGCGGGTGAATTTTGGATTCGAGGGATCTGCTCGATCTTGAACTCGGCGAACTGCTTGGTGAGTGCTACCATCGCCTCCACATACTTGGTTATTTGTGGTTCCTTACAAGCGAATTCACCAGTGGTTTGCTGAGCCACGAGCTGGGAGTCAGTGCGGAGCGTGACATTCTCAGCGCCGAGAGTTCTTAACAGCTTCAGGCCGTGTATGACCGCTTCATATTCCGCGACGTTGTTAGAAGCCGGGAAGTGAAGTCGTACCGAGTGTTCGTAGTTTTTTCCATCCGGGCTATGGATTTTCACTCCGATACCCGAGCCTGTGCTGCAACTCGAGCCGTCTACTTCTACAACCCAAGGTTGGGTCAAACTGGTTTGTGTGAGTTCGACAATGAAGTCTGCCACAGCTTGCCCCTTGATGGCAGTGGCTGGTCGGAAGTCTAAGTCGAATTCACTGAGTTCGATTGCCCATTTAGTCAACCTCCCAGAGATGTCGGGTTTGTGAAGTAGATGGCGCAAAGGACACGATGTTAGTACTACAATCGTGTGCGCTAAGAAGTACGCTCGAAAGCGACGACAAGCATGGATTACTGCAAATACAATCTTCTCGATGGGAGAATATCGTAGTTCAGCACCTTGTAGTCGCCTCGAGTGGTAGTATACGGGGACCTGGTCCTTGTCCCTCTGCGCAATGAGGACCGCACTCACGGCTTCTTCCGAGGCCGCTATGTATAAGTATAGGTCCTCTCCCTCTTTGGGTGATGTCAGCATGGGGAGTGAGGACATGTGCGCTTTTAACTTCGCAAATGCCTCCTCGCACTGTAGTGTCCAAGTGATACTACCCTTAGCCGCAGTTTTCGGTAATTGGAAGAACGGTTTACACTTGTCAGCCGTTTGTGATATAAAACGACTAAGTGCATTAATTCGACCGTTCAGCCTTTGTACTTCTCTGATTGTGCGGGGGGCTTCCATATCGAGGATAGCTTGGATTTTGTCGGGATTAGTATTGATCCCGTGCTGACCTACATAGAAACCAAGGAACTTGCCTTCCTTGATTCCGAATGCGCACTTGGCTGGATTGAGCTTCATTCCATATTGCTTTAATGTATCAAGGGTTTCTCTCAGATCATCAGGGTGCTTTTCCATGCTTGACGACTTGACTAGGATGTCATCGACGTAAGAGGAAACGTTGCGCCCAATCTGGTTTGCGAAAAACTTGTCCATTAAGCGTTGGAATGTAGCTCCAGCATTCCTTAAACCGAATGGCATTACTCTGTAACAGAATGTCCCCGAGTCCATGATGAAGGATGTTTTTTCCTCATCAGGCTCATGCATCAGGATTTGGTTGTATCCTGAATGGGCATCCATCATAGAGAGGAGCTCGTTACCGGATGCTCCATTGACTAGTTCGTCGATAGATGGCAACGGATAACTGTCCTTGGGGCATGCTTTATTGAGATCAGTGAAATCAATACACATGCGCCACTTGCCACTGGGTTTCTTGACAAGGACGGGGTTGGCCAACCAAGTCGGGTATCGAACCTCCCGAATGTGCCCTGCATTCAGGAGTTTCGATATTTCCTCATTGGTTGCCTCCCGCCTGTCAGAAGTGAGTACTCGACGCTTCTGGCGTCGAGCTGGAATGGATGAGTCGACGTTCAGTTTGTGCGTCACGATCTGACGCGCAATCTATGTCGGTGCCTCACCCTCCCAAACGAACCTGTCCTGGTGCTCCTCCAGGACAGTCACAAGCTTGGCTCTTAAGGCAGGGGGTAACCCCTTCCCTAATGCCACTTGTCCCCCTTCCAGCTGATATACCTCAGTCTCGTCCACAGGTAGTAATTTTTCCCTCTCCTCAATGTCAGGCGGGGCGTGGACGAGCATGTTGTTAAGCCTTGTCAGCTGGGTTGCCTTCTTATACCCTTGTCTAGAATCTTTTTGTGATCCTTTGACAGTTGCAACGAACCCGTTTACTGGGTATCGAAGGCATTGGTGATAAGAAGACGAGACTGCTTGGATTCCGTGGATGAAGGGGCGTCTGAATATGCCATGAAAAGTGGATTCTACTTCCACTACTATGAAATGACATGTTCGGCTAACCCTCCCTCGCTTGGAACCGATGGACACTTTTAGATCAATAACACCGGCCACTGGGGCGGCGATGTTAGTGAAACCGTAGATGGCTTCCTTACAGGGAGATAGTTCCTCCCTTTTAAGGTCCATCTTGGTAAAGGTATCCATATAAAGGATGTCCGCAGAGCTTCCGCTGTCGACAATCATCCTCTCGACTCGGGAATCGGGACCGATGTCTGCTTGGCTCACGACTTGGTCCTCGTGAGGTTGCAGGACATCGTCCAGGTCCTCTTCGAAGAAGTATATTGACTTCTCCTCGCGGACCCGTTTTCCGTTGTCTCGAGGTGTTGATTGTGACATCAGCACCTTTCGGGCATATCCTCTATTCTGGCCAACGGATCAACCACCAAATATCATATTGATGGTCTTCCGCTGGCAGTTCTCGCTGTTGTCGCTATCTGGCGAAGGAGAGCGTGGACGCTTCCCCTTTGGGTCAGATTTGCAATTGTCCCGTCCTCGGGATCTCTTGACGAAGTTGCCAAGTTCTCCCTTTGAGATCAACTGCTTGACAAAAGACGAGAATTCCCTGCAGTGGTTTGTTAGGTGGCCGCAGTCTTTGTGAAATTTGCAGTATTTCCCAGATTGCGTGCGGCCCTCTTTGCCTGCAGGGTCTAAAGAACGAGGGGCAGGTAGATTCGCTCGGTTCTTTAGCTTCTCAAACAGCTCGCCTTTGCTGATTGTAAGCGGGGTGTTCCTTTTCCATAGTGGAGCTGCACCCTTTGGCGGTTGGCTGGTTGAGGTTTGGTATACCTTGTTATCGTGCCTAGGCTTCCATTCTTTTTTGGAAGTTTCAGCCCTGTTAGAGGTGTCGTGGAAATTGTTGTTTCCACTGTACCCCTTCCTCTCAAACTTAGGCTTCTTGAAGCTAGGAGTCCCAAGTTCAGCTAGCTTGTTCTCATCCTCCTCTTCCACTTCAATGTATGATTGAGCGCGTTGGAAGAGGTCGGATAGAGAGTTCACCTTGTAGAGAGTCAGATTTTGGGCCAGAGGGGAGTAGGGGACCAATCCTCTTATGTATCCCGCTATGGCCACACTTGGGATCAGATCATTCACTTATGTCATCATTGTTGTGAACTTGACCGTATAACCCCGTAGAGACAGCTTATTCTGTCGAAGTGCCAGAAGTGCGTTGGCACTGTGTTTAATCCTTATCATCCCCACATGCTGGGCGATGAATTTGGATGAGAGGTCTGCGAAGCTGGTAATTGAGCCAGCTGGCAGACCGGAGAACCATCGATAAGCACTGCCCTTGAGAGTGTCGGGGAATGCCCGACACAGCAGCCCATCATCGATGGTTTGTGATTCCAGGACGTTGAGGTAGAGATTCACGTGATCTTGTGGATCACTTGAACCGTCATACGCCTCAATCCTGGGTACCCGCCAAGTAGGTGGGAAAGATCCCCTTAAAAGGCCCTCGCGAAGAGGAGCACTTTTAATCATCAGGATCTCGTGCGGATTGCCGACAGCTGGGTCGGTGGTCAGTTTCCGACGAAGATCCTATACAAACCGAGTGGTAAGAGTCCTTTCGGAGCGACTCTTACTGGGTCCCGTTTTAAGACGGGAACTCTGTTTGGTTTTCTCCGCAGATGGAGAGTAGATGGACCCAGATTCATCCGCCTTTTCACAAATGATGGTGGTCCTTTGACTCCTCGCTTGCTCGAGGTTAGTCATCCTTCTTTCTATGTTGTCCATAAAACTGAACAACCTTTCTTCCAAGGTGGGTGGAGCCTTGGGCACTATGTGTTCCTCGATGTGTGGAGGAACCGAGTTTGTTTCATCAGGTCGAGCATTGCTGGGTCCCTTTGGTCGGGATTGCTCGCCCTGCTCCAGCTCAGTTGCTGGCATTTTCCCCTTACTTCTTGTGGCGTAAGGGTGCTTTTGCTTTTCGATGATGGCCATGAAAACAAAAGCGGAGAAGTACCAAAGCGGGGAGGTGACCTGACTGAGCCTGTCGGAAAAACAAAAAATAAGTCGGCGAGTTAGGGTCTAACTCGACGACTTTTAGATTTCGAGGTGTTTTCCGAACAAGGTCGTGGACAACACTCTTAGCTAGCAGACGATATTCCGGATCGGGCGATTCTCAAGGATAAGTCGACGATTTAAGGCTAAATCGGACCTGAATCGAGAATCGGACGATCTAACTCGGCAACTTTTTAACAAACTCGGCGAACCCTCTAGGAGAGCTCGAGCCGGATTTTTTAAAAAAATCGCGATTACGACGGGATACCGGTGGTTCGATAGTCCCACAGACGGCGCCAGCTGATGAAGCACTGAATCTGCTACCAGGGCTCGCGGTGGTGCGAGGTGATGCCGGAGGCTCTGGAGTCCACGACGCGCGCTCTACGTCAAATACCTGCAAGTAGAAACTAGGCGATTCTAGTGAGAATCGGCGAGTTTTTTAGTGATGCTCTGGTGTGAGAGAGGAACTTGAATCGTGCCTTTGAGTGTCCCCTTGGGACCCTTTTTATAGGGTCTCGGAGGGCGCAATCAAAGGCGGACATCGCGCCTATGGTCATATATGGTAACATTTATGACGTTGGCTGGCGGCAAGTAATGGTCGTAAGTCGGCGATTCAGGTATGGAAGTCGCCTAGTTAGGGCTAACTCGCCGAGTTTCCAGGGGCAAGATGTGCAGTCTTCCATACTGCCGATCTTGGCCTTAACTCGGCGACTTATCCTTTATGTCGGCGACTTGGTAGTCCAATCGGGCGACTTACGGGCAAACTCGGCGATCTGGACGATGAACGTGTTCCGCACCGCGGGAGCTCTCCGGGGGTCGGGCCAAAGCGACGGAACCCTAGTCCTTGTTGAAAGGCGTTGCTGGGAGTGACTGCCGTAATCAGGCATGTCTCACCAGGTTCTGTCGTTTCGGCCAGAATTCATCTTGTCGCTCCGGCCTTGATAAACACAGTGCAATCGCTCTCGATCAGGGTTAGACTATAAAAACAGGTAGTTCCGTTGGCCTGGAACTCGATTCTGTCGGTTCGACCCGGCAGAGTCAATCCATTCTTGTCGCTTAGGCCTTAATGGATACGGAATCAGTACGTCACTGTGGGCGGAATGATTTGATCTCATCTTGTCGCTTTGGCCTTGATGCGGATCACACACAGAACCTTGGTTGGAGGGGGGGGTACTGGCGATACACGCATGTTTCTTGTGCTCTCTTCAGGGGGGAGTACTGGTGAGACATGCCTGATTAAGGAAGTTACTCTCAGCAATGCCTTTCAACAAAGACTAGGGTTCCGTCGCTTTACACGGACCCCCGGAGAGCTCCCACGGTGCGGAACAAGTTCATCGTCAAATCGTCGAGTTAACCCGTAAATCGCGATTGGACTACCAAATCGTCGAGTTTAGAGATAAGTCGTCGAGTTAGGGCCCAGATCGGCAGTATGGTAGACTGCACATCTCGCCCCTGAAAACTCGGCGAGTTTGCCCTAAATAGGCGATTTCCATACCTGAATCGTCGATTTACGACCGTTACTCGCCGCCAGCCAACGCAATAAATGCGGCAATAGGAGCGATGTCCGCCTTTGATCGCGCCCTCCAAGACCTTATAAAAAGGGTCCCAAGGGGACACTCAAAGACACAACACAAGTTCCACTCTCACCAGAGCAATACTTAAAGACTCGTCGATTCTCACTAGAATCGCCTAGTCTCTACTTGCAGGTATTTGACGTAAAGCGCGCGTCGTGGACTCTAGAGCCTCCGGCATCACCTCGCACCACCGCGAGCCCTGGTAGCAGATTTGGTGCTTCATCACCTTCCCCTCTCCCCTTGAAGAGAGTGTCGTTCCATCTTTCTACCGGGAGATCGATGGTTCTTGGTGTCAGTGGTTTGTTTTGATCCGACACGTTTTCCATGTCGTCCCTATCCTAGACCGGGGCGAGTATGGGATCGGGTATGGTCCTTTCTGCTCTGTCTCCCTAACCGATATTCCGGGCTACCCTTTGCCCTCTAATTCAGGTAGGTGTTCTAACACTCTTTCCCTCGATGCTGCCCGGAGGATCTTACGAGGTTTAGAACTTAGAGAGAGAGTATACTGAGCTTTCCCCACTGAGACTACGGGTGACGTGCCCCCTTATTTTATGGTGGCACTTCACCGAATCTACTTCACTAACTTTCTGATCCTTCCGATCCCTTCCTTGGTTAGTGAGATTCTTTTGTATTCTGGGTTACGAATCTCTCAAATGGGTGCCGCTTTTTTTTTCTGTCAGGGGTTTCATTAATATTCTCAGAGATGCTGGCATAGTTCCGACGGCTCGACTGTTCTTCCACTTCTTCTCCTTTCAAAATCCGAAGAAGGGCAGCCCTTTTATTGCATGTACCAGCCGTGCCTCCTCTGTTCAACACTCTGCTCTTCTGAAGGATCCTCCAACCAGGCGGAATAAGAGCGAGTTTATTTTTGTGGATTGCAGGCTATGTCCTGGTAGCCGACTTCTTCCTGCATCCAGTAATGACCATAGGGCTACTCCTCATCCTGTTTTGACCTTGGACGAAGGAAAGTCTGTTCAAAGATTGACCCATCTACATGAAATCGCCGTGCCCGTTGGCCACGCGATAGATGATATTTTTAACCACATTGGTGGTAAGACGACTGTATTGCCTTGAAACCATGAATGCTAGGTCTGCCCAGGATCCCATTGAACGGAGAATCTATGTTGACCACAATGAAATGTGTTGTGCGTGAGACTCTCCCGTTTCTTTTCCCTAGGGATATCTGTAAATCGATGGCTCCTACTACTAGGGCCTTTGTGTTTGTGAACCCGTATATGGCTTCCTTGGCCAGGGTTAATTGTTCCACTTTGTAGCCCATTTTCTCAAACGCATCTAGGTACAGTATGTCCACTGAGCTGCCATTGTCAACCATTACTTTACTCAGACTTAATTCATCCACAATGTCCACCTGTATTACTAGTGGATCTTCGTGTGGGTTGACCACATTATCCAGACCTTCCTCAGAGAAGCTTATTCCCTCGCTTGGGTATGATATTTTTTTAGACTTTGGTACTGCGGTAGTCTACATTACCATTCGCGAGTAACTTCTGCTTTCTCCTACTGATCCTCCGCCGAAGATTAAATTTATTACCCTCCTCTTGTGGTCAGTGTCTGAGTCGGGACTTCTTGAGCGCTGTCGCTTACCCTTGTTATTTGGGTCCTTGCAACCTTGTCGCCCCCTTTCTACTTTATTTATATATTGCTTTAGCTTTCCTTCCTTTACCTGTGTGTCTAGGAAAGTATTTAGCTCCCTGCAATTTTCTGTGTTGTGCCCGTAGTCCTTGTGGAACTTGCAGTATCTTTTCCTCCTTGTTCGGGCCTCTTTTGTTGTAGGGTTTAATTCTTCTGGCTAAGGAAACCTTATTCTTCCTTTCTCTTTATTGTAGAGGTGCTGGTTTTACCATTAATGATTTATGCAGGGCATCCATGCCTTCTAACCAGTTTGGGAGTTCGCATCCTTCCCCCTCTGTGTCTCCCGTGCCTTCCTCGTACGTGGGTTTTTTAGGTGGGATTTTAGATTTTTGCTCCTCTGGTTTATGAGGTGGCAACGTGCTAGAGTGTGCTACCTTATGGCTCGACACCTCATGTTGTGCCTTGGCCTGCTTTGATGTTTGAGCCTTTGAATGAAATATTGATGCTTTGGACTTCTCAATTGTTTTCAATCTTTCGCCCATTTTTGCTACGGTTTCTTTCATTTTTTCCAGCTCCTCTATGGGCATTTTTACAAACCCGCAAGGGGTTTCTGATGCTGAAGCCCTCGCTTCCTGGTTACTTGCAAGTTTTTCCTGAGGTTGCTCCTTCTGAGGTTGCTCTCTTGAAGGCTGCTCCCTTTCAGTAAAGAGTCGTATGGCCTCAGCTATCGCCTGTAGTATGATGTTCAGGTTCTCCCCCTGCTGATGCTTGGGGGATTTGCTCGGGTTCAGCCTCAGGTCCAGTGGGGGTGTTTTTGTTTTTATTAGCCTTAGGTGACCGATCCACTGGTTTTTTAGTTTTTGAGTTGTCAGGCTACTGTTCTGGTACCTCCTGAGAGTTGGCCCCTCCCTGAGAAGTACTTCGTGTCATTACCATCTTGGAGTGTTCGACTTTTTTTTTGAAAAGAAAAAAGTCGATTCTTGTGCACTTGGAGACTTCCTCAAAAGTCGCAGCTTGAAAGCATAGCTCCTTGAGGAATCGACTTTTTTCGACTTTTCTTCTGGGAAGAAAAAAGTCGATCTTCTGAAAAGTCGATCCTTTGCCAAGCTGATTTTCTCGCAAGACTCCCTGGCTGGCGACTTGGAAAAAAGTCGAACCCTTTTTTCGAAAAAGTCGAGGAGCTTTTGTCGTGAGTATCTTTGAATCACAGATGGCGCCAACTGATGAGGGTGAAACCCGATCAGTACTCCAAGACGCTCCAACAAGCTCCAAGCGGGGAACTCCGCGGGAAATCGGACCGGAACTCAAGTGCGCAGAGCTCTACTTTGCTAGGACTTCTCTACTTCAAATGACCTGCCTCAAATGAGTGGGGGGTGACTCCTATTTATAGGGATTCTTATGGGGGTAATCTGGTCATTGGGGCAGTAACCGCCTAACTGCCTAACTGATTAGATCGGGGCCCAAGGTCGACTTTCTTGGGATCCGACTTTCCTGGGAATCGACTTTGTTCAGAAGTCGATCCTTGGAAAAGTCGATCTTCTTAGAATTCGACTTGAGACCTCCCCAATCCTAGAATAGGTACCTCAACTCATCTTAGGCTATCCGGACTTTTAGTTGCTGGTAAGTTGTGACGGGATTCGGGATACTGTATCACTAGTACTCCCCCCTCCTCTGCGTATTAGATATCTTGGGATTGGGATGCATCTTTTAGTACTATGGTCTGTGTGTTGGACCCTGTACTATCAATGTCCGAGGGGGTAGATCAGTTTGAGCATCCTCAAAACTATCTGGCACTTCTTGCCTGTTTGTTTGGGGAGGCTCAGTTTGTCCCCTATTGGGTACCATTGAGGATTTGCCTTTGTTCCTCAAATGGTAGTCGTGCTTTTGCCTCTCAGAAAGTCATGGATGACAAAAGCATGTTCCAACTAGAACGCAAGTATTTGCTACAACTAGCCCGAGAGAAAAAACAAGGTGGAATCGGCAATTCACCAGGTGGAGTCGGCGATTCAAAGTGGAATCGGCGACACACGATAGTGGAATCGGCGACTGGCCTTAGGTAGTTTTTCTTTCGAGTCTGGCCGTGGACAACACTCTTAGCTAGCAGAATATTCCCTGAACCGACAACTCACTAGGTGGAGTCGGCGATTCCTGGTGTGAATCGACGATATCCCTGACACAAAGTCAGCGATCTCCCTTGGGAAATCAAGCCGGATTTTGCGAAGAAAATTTCGCGATTACGACGGGATATCGTGGTTCGATAGTCCCACAGACGCCCCCAGCTGATTAAGCATGGAATCTTCTACCAATGGGCTTGCGGGGTTGCGAGGAGGGTCGGAGGCTTTGAAGTCCACGACGCCCGCTTTATGTCAAATACCTGCAGAAGAGGAGAGGATTAATCGACGACTCACGTGGGAGGAGGCGATTCGGGCTCCTGGATACTCTAGTGTGGAGTGTGAGTGGTCAAGTGGAGATGGGAATGGAGGACACCCCCAGGACCCCTTTTATAGGGTTCTGGTAGGTTTCCTCATTCATTAGCGTGGGGCCCACTCCATTATGGTGCCCAATTAAGGGTGCCATAATGACGTGGGCCCTCCCAAGTAACGCCTGGGAGTCGGCGACTCAGGTATGGGAGTCGCCGACCCAGAGGTGGAGTCGCCGACTCCTTTGTGGTCAGGTCCTTGGTCTACCAGACCCGAGTGCCCTGTCCGGAGTCGGCGATGCACCCCTGGAATCGGCGACTTGGTAGTCCCAGTGAGCGATTCCCAGGTGTTGCCTTGAGTACTTGACGTATACACTTGCTCCGCACCATGGATGCCTTCCGCAGGTCAGGCGTAAAACGACGGAACCCTAGTCCTTGTTGAAGGGCGTTGTTGGGAGTGACTGACGTAATCAGGCATGTCTCACCACTTTCCCTTCCTATCTGGGTGATCTTCCAGTCGCTGAGCCGTCCCAGAGCGGTCCGTATTGAGTCATCTATGGACACAAAGTCTCCCCTTATTTGATTTGTGACCAGGCAGGAATCCGTATGTAGGTGGACCTTTTCTACTCCCAGCGATGCGGCCAGCCTTACTCCGGCTAGGAGGGCCTCGTATTCTGCGGCGTTGTTGGTCGCCCGGAATCCGAAGTGTATCGAGTACTCGATTTTCTCCCCCGTCGGGGGGCCTTATCACCACCCCGGCGCTGCAGCCTGCGTTGCTGGCCGAACCGTCGACGTGGGCCGTCCAACATTTCGCCTCGGTCGGGGTTTTTCTTCGGGGGGTGAGTTCGGCCATGAAGTCAGCTACGGCCTACCTCTTTATCGCCCTGGCCAGGATGATTTCTATGTGGAACTCGCTAAGTTTCATGAACCACTTCGTGAGTCGTCCCGAGACGTCTGGCCTCTGTAAGAGCTGGAGCAGGGGGTGGGCCGTCGGGATGGTTAACGTGCGGGCATGAAAATATGGTCTCAATCTACGGACCGCCGACACCACCGCTAGGGCCAGTTTTTCGATGTCTGGGTACCTTTCCTCTGCCCCCTGCAGCGATCGGGAGTAATAGTACACCGGCCTTTGTATCCCGTCTGCCTCTGAAAGGAGGACCGCGCTGACGGCCGCCTCCGAGTGGGCGAAGTACATTGTGAGTGGCTCCCCGCGAAGGGACGGTCGTAGCGTTGGCAGGTGTGCGAGCTGCTTTTTCAGTTCTCCGAACCACTCTCGGGCCTGGCAACTTTAGCAGCTGGAAGAATGGGCGTAACCGGTCCGCTGCTCTTGGCAGGAACCTGCTAAGGGCCGCCATCCTTCCGTTCAGCTTCTGGACCTCCTTTATAGTCCACGGTGGGGACATCTCCATGACTGCCTCCACCTTTTCCTTTCTGGGCTTGATGCCCTCCGGAGTAATCCTGAACCATAAGAAATGGCCCTCGTTTACCTCGAACGCGCATTTCTTTGCTTTCAGCTTCAGGCCTGCCCTTCTGATGCTGTGGAACGTTTCCTCCAGGTCGGTGAGGTGTCTCTCCACTTTCTTTGACCAGACGAGTATGTCGTCGACGTACACCTCCACATTTCTGCCGATCTGTTCCTCGAAGACCTTGTCCATGAGCCGCTGAAACGTGGCCCCCGCGTTCCGGAGCCCGAAGGGCATCACCTTGAAGCAGAAGGCTCCCGAGTCGATGATGAACGACGTCTTCTTTTCGTCTGCCTGGGCCATGGGGACCTGGTTGTACCCCGAGTGCGCGTCCATGAAGCTAAGCATCTCGCAGCCTGAGCTCTGGTCCACCAGCCTATCGACCGATGGCAGGGGGTAGCTGTCCTTGGGGCACGCCTTGTTGAGATTCGTGAAGTCAACACACATGCGCCACCTGGCGTCGGCCTTTCTGACCATTACCATGTTGGACAACCATTCTGGGTACCGGACTGGGCATATAAAGCATGCGTCTAGGAGCTTCGCTACCTCGACTTCCGCTGCATCCTTTTTTTCGGCCCTCAGTGGTCGCATCTTTTGTCGGACTGCTCGGGCTCCTAGGGCGACCGCTAGCTTGTGCTTCGCTGTCGCCTGGGCCACTCCCTCCAGTTCTGCTAGCTCAGTCGCGAATAGGTCCTCGTTCTTCCTGAGGAGGTCCTCCAGGTTCTTCTTGAATTCCTTCGGGAGGTTCTTTCCTACGCGCACCTCGCTTTGCGTGAGGGGTACCAGCACTGTGGACGACGCCGGCTCCGGGGAATCCTTTCGAAGCGCGTGTAGCAGCCCTTCCCCGGAGGTCATTACCTCCCCTACCGAGTTGAAGTAACATTCGCGGGCCTTTTTTTGGGATCCCCTTACTGTGCACACACCCGCGGTTGTCAGGAACTTCAGGCACTGGTGGAGACATGACGTCACTGCATGGAAAGCGTGTAGGGTTGTTCGTCCCAAAATGGCGTTGTAGCTCGAGGTGAAGTTCATCATCGTGAAGTTGACCTCCACTGTTTTCGCCTTGGCATGGCGGCCTAGCGTCACCGGGATCGCTATGATGCCCGCAACCGGAACCTCCGCCTAACCGAATCCTCTGATTGGTGCCCTGCTTGGGAGTAGATCCGCGCGAGTGAGGCCTAGGTCCACGAAGGCCTTCCAGTATAGGACGTCCTAGACGCTCCGGTGTCGATCAGTACTCTGTGCAGTCGTACGCTATCTTTGTTCCCTTTTTGGAAAATGGGGGTCACCACTAGGGTGTCGTCGTGGGGGGTGGTGACGCCATTCATATCCGCTTCTGTGAACGTGATGTCTGCCCCAGGCGCAGGCGCTTCCCTTCGGCCGCTCGGTCGACATCCACGGCGTATCGACGTCCTTGCCACGGGTCCGCGCCGCGTGATGCGCCACCTCACGCTATTGTCAGGATGTCCTTGAATGGTTCCTCCGATGGTTCCTGCTTGGGTACCCGGTGTCCAGTTGGGATGACCGTGGCTCTCCTGACTGGTGGGGTTGAGAGCGCTTCAGACACCGCGCTCAGCTTGCCTAACACCTTAGCCAGGTTCAGGCACTCTTCGGTTGTGTGGCCCTTGTCTTGGTGGTACTCGCAGAACCTGCTCTCGTCTCTGTACGCGGCCGAGTCCTTCCTCATGGGCCGCGCTGGCGGAAGGGCTCCAACTCCTCTCAGGGTGAGGAAGACTTGCCTCTGGTTCGCTGCTGGGGTTGGTCCCACCTCTCAACGGTTCCCGCTGGCGGCGGCTGGTATTCTACACGCGGCCGCCACTAGGGCTGGCTGGGCCTTCGGCTACTACTGTCGGTGAGTGGCTGGAGCCCCTACCTGCGTCCCCCTTGCTTTTTGTTGGCTCTTGTTGAACTCTTCTGTTCTCTCCCCCAGGTATTCCTCCACGTTGGCCTCTCCGTGGGACCTTTCCATGGCCTCTGCGAACGTCTTCGGCGGCTTCCAACAAGGTGTCCCGCGAAGAACGTGGGCCTCAGGCTGTTGGTGAGGGCGTACAGGATTACCTTTTCTGTTAGTTCCTCGATTTTCTACACCTCCCCCGCGAAGCGCTCCATGTACGCTTGCGTGCTCTCGAAGTCCCCCTGCACTACTGCACTGAGGGTGGCCTCTGTCTTCAGTCTCCTTCGCTTGTGGGCGAAGGCCGCCAGGAAGATTCTTTCCAGGTCTTCGAAGGTATGGACCGAAGCCACGGGGAGCGTTCTGTACCATGCCACCGCGTCGACCGTGAGCGCTCTTCGGAACATCCGGCACCAGATGTCCTTCCGGTCGGTTATGTCCTCCATGTTCGTTTTGAAGGAGTGCAAGTGATCGTTCGGGTCGGTATCCCCCTTGTACGCGGAGATCTTCAAGGTCCTCCAACCAACGGGGTACTCGCCCTCCAGTAGCTGCTGTGCCAGGGCTTCTGCGCTCCCGGTTCCGGGTATCACAATCAGCGCTCCACTTGTGGGGTCCCCCCTACCACGCCTCCCCCGGCTCCATCCGACTCCAGCGCTCGCCGGTCGGCGGTTAGTTGGAGGAGTTATTCTTGCAGTTGTCGTTGGCTGTTCTGCAGGGCGGAGACCATCGCTGAGAGCTTCACATTTTCTGAGTGCTTCCTCCGGCGATGCTTCCTTCTTTCCGTGGGGGTCCGGGAGCGGTCCCGCTTCTCCCGTTTCTGCTTCCTCTCCTCCTTACGCTGGGCCTTCTCCTCGTCGTCGGCCCTCTCCCAGTGTCGGGCCGTCTCCTCGGCGTCGGCTCTCTCCCTACGTCGGGCCGCCCTGTCCGCTTCTTCCCTTTTTGCCCGCCATGCTGCCTCTTGGGTCTCGAGTGCCCAGGTTGCGATCTGCCTTTTGTACGAAAGGTACGGCTCAGATCTGTCTGAGTCTTCTCCTTCCTCCCGCAGGTGCTCTATCCTTGTGGTGGTCGGGCTTAGCTCCCTGTCGCGAGCCACTTTCTGCCAGGGGTGCCTTGAGCTTTCCCCTGTGCGAAACTCGCTTCTTCCGACCATCCTCTCTCCGATTGCATGTTCGTTTTACGTCAGGTTCACCACTGATGGTGTGTGGGTTTGTCCTCGGGTTCTCACACACACAACTCTATAGTATTACTATTCCAGGTAATCGATCCCTCTCCCTGTTGCACCATGAGAGGTATTTATAACTCCTGCCCTAGGACCTAGAAGGCCTCTTCGGTCTGGGGCCCGATTCGACGGGACCCGGTACCAACAGTTCTTGATCCTAATCTATTGATCTCTTTATCTATCTATCTCTTTGTTGGTATTTTTATTTTTGTATGTTTGATTTATTTATTTATTTATGTATGGAAATATTTATAGTGTTGGAATGTTTGGAAATTTGATTTTGATTTATGGTGTTGGAAGCATATATACTATATATGGTATGAATGAATGATATGGCAATAAATTTCTATGTTTGAATTTTTTTTTGGATTTTTGATTTTGTTATTTTGTGGGTATGTTTGTTATTCAAGTATCAACTATCTATGTTTGTTTGTTATTGTAATCTATTGTTTTGATGATTGGGTTTATCTTTGTTTGTTTGTTATTTTTATCAACTAATTTACTGTTTGTTTGTTAATAAATTAAGTGATGGCTTTTAATCAAATTCAAATAAGTGATGAATGAGTGTTATTTGAGTGTTATATGAATGTTTTATAAATGAATTATAAATTTTCATGTACTGTTATATGAGTGTTATTTGAGATTGTATTTGTGTTCCAAAATTTCAGAAGAAATGATATGACACCATTCCAAACGTAAAGACGACGGATTTCTTCGGCATCCAGCTGATTCTTTACAATGGAAGAAATTTGACAAGGTTTATCCCAAATTTGCATCCGGACCTCGTAATGTGAGACTTGGTTTAGCAACTGATGGATTCAACCCGTTCAGTCAGCAATCTCTATCTTATAGTACTTGGCCAGTGATAGTTATACCGTAAAACCTTCCACCTTGGATGTGTATGAAGCAACCGAATTTCATGTTGTCTCTACTAATTTCCGGTCCGTCAGCTCCAGCTGAGAACGATATCGATGTCTATCTTCAACCGCTTATTGATGAACTGAAGATTTTATGGGCAGATGGTGTTACAGCTTTGATGTGCGTACGCAGAAATCTTTTAAGATGTTTGCATCACTTTTGTGGACGATACATGATTACCCAGGATATGGTGATATATCAGGGTGGAGCACTAAAGGAAAGTTAGCCTATGCAGTATGTAAGAATGACACTGAAAGTATTCGTTTAGAGCATGAAAGAAAGAAAGTTTTATGAGACATCGTCGATTTTTAGATATGAAACATTATTACAGGAGCGATAAGAAAAGTTTCAATAATCAGATCGAGACTAGAGTCGCCCCGAAACGTCTGACGGGTTCCGAAATATATAGTCAAATTTATCCATTTCGAGATTCAGTAACTTTTGGTAAAACCTCGAATGTACCAAAAGATTGTAGACCGTCGACGAAAAGAACGAAAAAAAATACCATTGCCTAAAAGATGGGAAAAAATGAGTATTTTTTTTAATTACCGTATTGGAAGACGTTGCTTCTACGGCATAATATTGATGTTATGCACACCGAAAAGAATGTATGTGATAACATTTTGAACACGATTTTGGAAATGGATGGTAAAATGAAAAATAATTTGAACGCGAGGTTAGATTTACAATCGATGGGAATCCGAAAAGAACTTCATCCTATTCGACGGGGAGAAGAATAAGACATTTCGAGTGCGTGTTTCAACTTAACGACGAAAGAAAAGATATTATTTATGTCAGTCTTTAAATCTCTTCGATTTCCCGATGGATATTGTTCTAACATTTTTAGAAATGTGAAAATGAAAGAGAAAAAATTTATCGGATTAAAAAGTCATGATTGTCACGTTATAATGCAACAGTTACTTCCTATTGCATTACGAAAATCGACAAAACCTGTAGTGACTTCGGTTCTCGTTGAACTTTGAGGATATTTTCACGATATTTGTTCGAAGGTGATCGAAATTAAACTTATGGAACGATGGGAGAGAAGAATTATATATACATTATGCAATCTTGAGAAAATCTTTCCTCCGAGTTTTTTTACTGTAATGGTTCATCTGACGGTCCATCTAGCAACCGAAGTGAAAATAGCTGGACTGGTACAATATCGATGGATGTATCAGATAGAGAGGTATATATATTCATACAATTATGATTAATTATAAATAAATTTATAATTGATATATCTTCATCCTATTCTCATTTTAGGTATCTTCTGACTTTAAAAAATCATGTGACGGTACGTAGTCACCCGGAAGGATCTATAGCGGAAAGTTATCTTGCTGAAGAATCAATGACGTTTTGTTCTCGGTTTTACAAAATGTCGAGACAAAATCAAATTGACCAGATAGGTATATCGATGGGTTTTTAAATGCACCGACTGATATAACGTTGAAGTTTGACCTTGAAAGTGTCGAACCATATTGAAAGAAACACTTAAAGCAATTGAAAGTTATGTTTCCAAAACACACGCAGCTCCGTTTGGAAAATTTACACTTCAAACAATTTGCCGAATGGTTTAAGAAACACATGTCTGAAGTCCAACAATCCGACACAGAATTAAATTCTATTTCGCGCGGACCAAGTTGTTTTGCTTCAATTTATAGTGGTTACATTATGAATGAATTAAAATTTCAGACATCAGAATTGACAAATCGTAGATCGACGCAAAATAACGGTATTTTTCATTCGGCTACAACATCAATGTACACTAAATCTCCAAATGATGCTTCGTTGGTAGCAGAAATTGAATATCATGGATTATTAGAAAATGTTTTCGAAATTTTCTACGGTCACACGAATAAATATTGTCTGTTTGAATGTAAGTGGTACGATTCTGAAAAAGCAGGTACAAAAGTCGATGATTTTGGTGTCGTTTCAGTGAACACGACACGAGGAAAATTTGGAAATGAACCATTCATTTTGGTAAATCAGACTCAACAATGTTTCTACATTCAAGATCCGGTAGAATCTGATTGGAGTTCCGTCCTTAAAATACCAAATAGAGATATTTTCGATGTCGATAATGATGATTGTTGTAATTAAATTTTGAAGTATTACATTAAAATATAATATAATATTTTAATATAATATAATATCATGTTGATTGTAAATATTTCTTTTTTCAGTAAAAAATGAGTCAATTACTTGCAATCGTCGAACGATATGAACGACTCGAGCGACTAAACCGGATTCAAAGTAGTTTCAAAAAAAACATAGATTATTATTCTCGTGTTTTTGCTTATTTTCGTTACGGAGTCAACGGTCATCATTTTCACGATTGTCCAAAAATATGGTCGAAAAATTCTCAAACAATGGAAACCGGTCAGGTTTTAGTGTTAGGATACGAAGCGAGAGTGTTAAATGATTGTGGAGGCACACATTCATTCAAAATCGAATACAACTATTCTCACGACGACTTCGAAGATTTGTTGTGTGTGATAATAAAGAATATAAATTACAATAGGAAAAATGTTTGGTTGTTGTGTCAGACTAAGACCCCGTATACAGGTGTCTGGGTATGTATTTAAATTAACTAATTTTATTTTAAAATTGTAATATTTCAGATTATGTTTACTTTTTTCTTTCTGGTTGGTGTTATCACACCCTTCATGACACTGGCGATGGTTACATCCCGTCGCTCATTCGAAGAGTCCAGCTCTAGTGGTTAGTTTATTTGTCATATTTTAAATATTATCATGATTTTTATTAAATCTTAAACATGTTAATTAGATGCGGGGCCGTCCACATCGAATGTGCCTCCAAAAAAGAAGGGTCATGGTCGCACAAAAGACCACCCTCATAACCATCCTGAAAAAGATGCAAAATGGAAGATTATGTTCGACAACACTAACCAAGCGACCGATGAAATGACACAGAAATTAACTGCACGAATGGCTCTTTTAGCAAAAGACCATACTCTCTTCCCGTACGATATTGAGTGACGTCATCAACCGAAACATAATTTTCATGACGCGTTGAAAATATTATATGTAAGTATATATATATTTTTTAAATATTTATTAATTTTTCCAAACTTATAAGTTAAGTTTTGAATATGTAGGTTGAATATGATTTGAGTGAAAGCAAAGCAGCATAAACTTATATCAACGGTAGGTTGAACAAACTCTGGAAGAGCAATCATAATTCGTTGGTACAAAAATATGGCTCGGATCCTAATATGAGTGAAAAAGATATTTTAGCAACTCTTCCGCCGTATGTCAACAAACCTCAATTTCTGAATAAATTGAGACAACATCGATCGGAAAGAGGACAGGTGCGTATATGTATATATTTACTTGATATTAATAAATTTAAAACTTATTATTTTTTTTTAATTTCAACAAATTTTCGAAATAAATATCGCGAACCGAGCGAATCAAATAACACATCACGCTGGTTCAAAAGGATTAGCGCAACGACGTCATGAATTGGTAATTTACTCATAATTTATATTTAATTTATTTATATATTAATGAATTATGTGAATATAGATGCAACAAGAACAAGGAAGAAGTGACGTCAAAGCTTGATCTGAGACTTTATAAATGACATATAAGGGAAGCAATAAAGTTGTAAGTTTTTTTTTAAAATTATTATTTATATTTTTCTATTTTATAATTTCTATTATCATAGTTTGATTTTTATATTCTTTCAGCTTCAAGCCACGGAATTTATCAAAAGTCAAGAAGCAAAATCGTGGGATGAATCTGAATCAATGACTCCAATTGTAAGCTCCATTGCTTTTTTTATACATATTTCGCATTTACTATTTATTTACTTTTTATAATACAGCAATTTATCGAAACGACGGTCAACAAGACTTTCGGAAAAAATAAAAAGAATAGGATATTAGGAATTGGAGAAGCTGCCAGTATGGTGAGCACAACGAACGAAAGATGGGTTTCTCCAAATTGGAAAGGAAAAGTGTCTATCTCCGAAAACACGACTACTGATGCAGCACCAGATGTAGTTTGGTCGAAAAAATTCAAGGAATTGGAGGTATTTTAAATATATTTCAATAATTTTATTGATTATCGAACTCATTTTTCTTTTCATTTTCAGAACAAGTGTAACGCGAGTCAGAAAGACGTGTCCAAATACAAGAAGAGGTTCAATTCCATGAAATCTTATTTCAAAAGGGTCAATAAAGTTTTGAAGACTTCTGACATCGACTTGACGAACATGGGTTCCACTTCGAAGTCCAGCATACCGTCTGTATAAGAATCAGATACTTCAGATTCTGATTCAGACGACTCGATTTCTGACGAGTGTTGATTACTTAACTTGTATTTCCTTATTTATTTAAACTTCGAATGTTTAACAATTCTGTAATTTAGTTTCTTTTTAATAAAAAACATCGATTTCAAATTCAATTTCAAAATCACATTTTCAAATATCGTATTCTATTTCAAAATCCAACGATTCAAACGCTAAATATAAAGGCATGTTTTAAAAAAAATTACACAAGCATTGTATGGCGGATTTCCACCGATGATGAATAATAGATAGTCGGCGGAAATCTGCCATCTAAAGACCGCCATACAAGGTCTTATTTCTTGTAGTGGTCTCTTATTTCTTAGAGGATTTAATTTACCATGGTGGTATGACCGAAAGACCCCTGCACCCCCAAGGCCTCTTTTGCTACCGTTTCCGGAGACCGAGAGGGTTTAAGTTTTTCCTGGTGGTGCGGTCTTAAATGACCCCTCATCGCCTCCCAAGCCTCCTTAATTTGGAGGATTTTGTTTTTTGTCAGGATTATTTTGTTGACACCTCCCCGACTTGGTGAATTCGAAATATCAGGGGTATTTATCTTACACTCCTGCCTTGGCTAACTTTTTTTCAAAATATCAAGAGTATTTTTTCTTCACCCCCCCTGCCTTGGTGAATTTTCCAAATATCAGGGGTATTTTTCCTACACCCCCTGCCTTGGTGAAAATATCAAAATATAAGGGGTATTTTTCTTACACCCCTACCTTGGTAAATATATTGAAATATCAGTGGTATTTTTCCTTCACCCCATGCCTTGATGAATTTTCTAACTATCAGGGATATTTTTCATTCACTCCCTATCTTGGTGAATTTTCAAAATATCAGGGGTATTTTTCCTTCACCCCCTATCTTGGTGAATTTTCAAAATATCAGGGGTATTTTTCCTTCACCCCCTGTCTTGGTGAATTTTCAAAATATCAGAGATATTTTTCCTACACCCCCTGCCTTGGTGAAACTATCGAGCTCATATATTGACTTCTTAAAAAGTCGAGCTCATATGTTGACTTCTGAAAAAAGTCGGTTTGAAAGTCTGTTACGCTTTTGATGCTTTGTTAGAGGTTGTTATGGATCTTTGAGATCTATAATTAAATAGCACCTCCATACCCCTTTTCTCTCCATCCATGGCTCTTCTTGTTAGTCTCTTTGCTGACTTTATTCAGGGAGAGATTGAGGAGCTGGATCGAATTTTAAATGTTTTGGATCCTCTGGCTTCTGCTTTGGATCTTCCTTCCCTGCGCTAAATAATCGTTGAGCGGCAGAGTGTGGCTGTCGCAGCTAGAGAGTCTATCTTTAAAGAATGGTCCATTGGGGACCTTACTATTGGAGCTCCTTCTCCTGTTCCAACTCGTGGAAGGCGCCGGAGATGCCTTAGGCGCACTAGGTCTCCGCAGAGTCATGTTCCTAGGAGGCTGTACCGCCATATTACTTTTAACTAGGAAGTTGTAATCTTTTCTTTTGTCATTTGTGGACAATTTTTTGAAATAAAAATGTTATCTTTTCTGTTTGACTTTTCTGTAAAGTCAAGTATATATGCCTTTCTTAAAGTCGAGTTATTTCTCCCCTGTTTGTGTTTTCTTTGAGGTGATTTGAAGTTCGACTTTTTGCACTCGACTTTCCTTGTAATACGGGAAATGTCGAGTGCTGACTCTTAGCGAAATGTTGAGCTTAATGTCTTGCTTTGCATAGTCAGACTTTGTGACAAAATGTCGAGCTTTGAATTTATGCAAAAATGTCGAACTCTACCTTTATGCAAAAATGTCGAACTCTAATCTCGTGCAAAATGTCGAACTCTATGTTCTATTTTGCGTAGTCAGAGACCTTGAGCGTAATGTCAAATTCTGACTTTATGCAAAAATGTCGAATTCTGACTTTATGTAAAAATGTCGAACTATGATCTCGTGCAAAATGTCAAACTCTGTGTTCTATTTTGCGGAGTCAGAGACCTTGAGTGTAATATTGAATTCTGACTTTATACAAAAATGTCGAATTTTGACTTTGTGAGAAAATGTTGAACTCTGACTTTATGTCAAAATGTCGAATTCTTGTCAAAATGTCAAATCCAAGAGTTTTGTTTGGGGTTTAAAAGGTCAAAATCTCGAACCCTCTAGTCGGAATCTCGAATTTTATCGGATTTTTCAGACTGGGCCGCTTCTCAGGCCCATTAAGCCCACGACATTTCAACTTCTCGATTTTCCCTATAAACTAACTTCGTACGCTCTCGTATTTGACTTTTTCGAATTCGACTTCCGTGACCTTCGACTTTCGAGTTTTCAAGTGTAAGGGTATGACTTACATCTTGACTAAGGGCTCAACTTCCTTGGGCTTGACTTTTATAAGTCGAGTTTCCAAAAGTCTTTCCAGCTTGCGACCAAGGTCGACTTCAAAGTGTTTGATTTTTCGGGGTCGGTCTCTGTGTAGCTCAACTTCCCTAGTCTTAGCTGGGCTGGCTTTTGAACTTGACTTATCATAAGTTGACTTTCTTGGGAGTCAAGCTTACTGAGGTCAATTTTGTAGGGCTCGACTTTTTGATTCGGTTTTGCTAAGTCTCTCAGTGAACTCGACTTCTATAGGGGTCGACTTTCTGAAGTCGACTTTTTGGGAGTCAGGTCTTCTGAGATCGACTTTGGGGAACTTGACTTCTTGAGTCAGTTCTTGCCGAGTCTCTCAGTGAGCTCGACTTCTATAGAGATTGACTTTCTAAAGTCGACTTTTTGAGAGTCGAGTCTTCTGAGATCAACTTCGTCGAACTTAACTTCTTGAGTCAGTTCTTACTGAGTCTCTCAGTGAGCTCGACTTCTATAAAGGTCGACTTTCTAAAGTCAACTTTTCGGGAGTCAAAGCCCTAGTTGTTGTACTTAGGATTTAATAAAATTGACCTTTTAAAATCTGAAATAAAATGAATCGAACTTGTTATTCGTATAAGTTAACTAAACTGAATCGGACAGAATGTCTTCTAAAGAACAGTAAAAAAATCAAGTCCTCTCTTCCTCAAATACCTGAAAAGGAAGTTCAATTGCCTAAGAAGGAGGTTTCAATCCCTTCGGAGGTTGAGAGTAAAAATCTGCCGATAACTGGACAGGAAGAGTCCCCTTCAGCGGGTAAAGTCCCAACGTCGCGTCATAAACAAAAGAATCTTCCTAATAGTAAGTCTCTCTTCCTTTTTGCGATATTCTTTATCTTGCGTATTAAGTCTTATCTCTTGTTTTTATCGTAGGGTCTCCTAGTGTTTCTTCATCGAATTCGGGGTCTAAGACCGAGGACTTAAGTCGTCGTGGCTCCTCTTCGTCCTCCTCTTTTGGGAGTGGTCGAATCTCGGGGTTTGGGACTTCTAGTTCCTCCTCTCTGTTTTCATCTTCTCCTGAGCGAGATGTAGATATACTTGGTTTGGGGTCGTCCCAAGAAACTGTGGTCTCTGAAACAGAAACTGCGGTCCCTGAAACAAAGAATGTGGGCCCCGACACAGAGAATGTGGTCCCTGTCCCTAACCAGAGATTAGTTCTCATTCTAGAAGATATTCCCTTAGATTCGGACAGTTCCACTGAACTACCTCCTGAGATCATTCCTGAGAACATTCATGTTCTGGAGGTAGTCCCCCCTGAAGTCCCTCCTCCTAGAACCAACAAATCTCTCTCTCCTTTTCCTTCACCTATCATTGAGGATGATGGGAGTCTGGCGCCATCCTTTTATCACGAAATGGATGGTCCGTGACGTCAGTGGTATATCCTGGTAGAAGATGATTATCATAAGGTTCCCTTCCTAGACCGTGGATCTTATGGGGTTGGTTACGGCTCTATCCGTTCCGTATCGTCGGATATCCGTGGCTACCCATTTTCTTCTAACCGAGGTCAATCCTCCAATACTCTTTCTTTTGATGCGTGCGTTAAGCTTCTTATGAGTTTGGAGCTCCGGGAGAGAGTATACTGGATGCATCCGAACAGTAATACTAGCGATGTACCCTCCTATTGTATGTTTTCTCTGCCCAAGATTTATTTCACTAGCTTCACTAGCTTCCCTATCCTTTCTATTCCATATTTTATTAGTGAAATTCTCTCGTATTCTGGTGTTTGTATCTCGCGTTTTTCTTTTATGCCCGGTGGTTCTATAATCTTATTAGAGATAAGAACATTGTCCCCACTGCCTGTTTGTTTTTCCATTATTTTACCTTTCATGCTGCCCCTCGGTCTGATACCCTTATTTCTTGTATCAGTCGGGTCACCTCTTTGACTCACTCCATTCTTCTTAAAGACCCTCCAACTAGGCGGAATCGGAGTGAGTTTCTTTTTGTAGATAGTAGACTTTGCCTGGGAAGTAGGTTGCTTCCCGTGGTTTGAAAAAACCGAAAGCCCATTGAACGTCCTGACTTGGATCTCGAGAAGTCAAGATTTATACAGATTCTAGCCAGCCGATACCCCATCACAATGCCGGTTGCTGAGGCCATAAGCGATATTTTTGATAGTGCAGGTTGGGAGTTTACTTTGTTTGAAGTTAATTGATTCTTTTACTAATATTCTATTCCTTTCTCACAGTGTTTTACAGGAAGAGCCCTGGTGGTATTCCGGAGCGTGTTGGGCAAAAAATGACCGGAACCAAGGTCTATACACAACTTGTTGTCAAGTCTCCTAATGCGAGGCAGTTGAGACAGATTGCTCACCAAGGGTATGTTGAGGGCCCTCATGCTTTAAATGCTGAGAATGTGCC
The DNA here is from genome assembly GCA_001185155.1 of Zostera marina. Lineage (NCBI taxonomy): Eukaryota > Viridiplantae > Streptophyta > Magnoliopsida > Alismatales > Zosteraceae > Zostera > Zostera marina. Next base: position 162,252 of record LFYR01000364.1, on the reverse strand, counting down.
GCTCTCTCCACGTATCGAAGATATGCTTCCTTCCCCCTCTCCTAATACTGAAGAGCTTCCTTCTCCACCTCCTGATGCTGAGAAGCTTTCTCCTCCACCTCCTCTTGTCGAGAAGCTTCCTCTTCTTCCTCCTACCTATGAACCGCAATGGGGTGAGAAAAGAAGAAAAGGAAAAGAGGTTGCTGACATGCGGTAAGATCTGTCGAAGAGGAAGTCTTCTCCTACTACGATGGGAGGTTTGGACCAGAGAAAGAAGAAGAAGACGCCCCCGTGGAGATTTTTTCAAGGATCTTCCTCATGCGGTAGTGGTTCTCACCATACTTATCACAGCACTCGTGAGACCCAGTTCCAAGGGTATCGAGGATATCATCCAAGGAACTATGAAAGGATTCTGTTTGTGCATGATACGGAGTCTACCCGTACTACTCTAAGAATGATATCCGGGTATCATATGGACCAACTTGTGGAAGAGTTTGGTCAAAATATTGCAAATGTAAGTAAAAAAGTTAGTATTCTGATATCTTTTTGATGAGGGTGAAACCCGATCAGTACTCCAAGACGCTTCCAGCAAGCGTCAGGCGGGGAACTCCGCGGGAAATCGGACCGGAACTCAAGTGCGCAGAACTCTGCTTCGCTAGGACTTCTCCACTCCAAATAACCTACCTTCAATGAGTGGGAGGTGCCTCCTATTTATAGGGATTTTTATGGGGATAATCTGGTCATTTAGGCAGTAACCGCCTGCCTAACCGCCTAACTACCTAACTGATCAGATCGGGTCCAAGATCAACTTTCTCAGGGTCCGACTTTCCTGGGACTCGACTTTGTTCAGAAGTCGGTCCCAGGGAAGTCGACCCTTGGGAAAGTTGATCCTCCCAGGGGTTTACTTGGGACCTCCCCAAACCTAGAATAGGTACCTCAACTCATCTCAGGCTATCCAAACTTCTAGTTGTTGGTAAGTTTTGACCAGGTTCGGGATATGGTGAGACATGCCTGATTACGTCAGTCACTCCCAGCAACGCTCTTCAAACAAGGAATAGGGTTCCGTCGCTATATGTCGGACCCCCGGAAGGCTTCCACGGTGCGGAGCACGTGTCTACGTCAAGAGCCCAAGGCAACACTTGGGAGTCGCCGACTGGGACTACTATGTCGCCGACTCCAGAGGTGTATCGCCGATTCCGGCCAGGGAACTCGGGTCTGGTAGACCGAGGACTTGGCCTCAAAGGAATCGGCGACTCCACCTCTGGATCGGCGACTCCCACGCCTGAGTCGCCGACTCCCCTCCACTTGTGCAGGTATTTGACGTAGAGCGCGCGTCGTGGACTCCAAAGCCTCCGGCCCTCCTCGCAACCCCGCGAGCCTACTGGTAGCAGATTTCGTGCTTCATCAGCTGGCGCCGTCTGTAGGACTATCGAACCACGATATCCCGTCGTAATCGCGAAATTTTCTTCGCAAAGCTTAGCTCGATTCCCTTAGGGTGAGTCGCTAACTTTGTGTCAAGGAATCTCCGATTCATACAGGCAATCGCCGACTCCACCTAGTGAGTCTCCGATTGCGGGTTATTCTGCTAGCTAAGAGTGTTGTCCACGGCCAGATTTGAAAGAAGAGCTACCTAAAGCAGTCGCCGATTCCACTAGTGTGTGCCACCGATTCCACCTTGGGAATCGCCGACACCCCTTGTGAGTCGCCAACTCCACTTGGTTCTTTCTCTCGGGTTAGTTCTAGCAAGCACTTGCGCTCTAGTTGGAACACGCTTTTGTCTACAATGACTTCCGAAAGGCAAAAGCACGACTACCATCTGAGGACCAAAGGCAAATCCTCAATGGTAGCTGACAGGGCCCAGACTGACCCTCCTCAAGAAAACAGGCAAGAAAGGCCTGAGGAGCCTCAAGCCAGTCTGCGCCCTCAAACATCCATCCCTCCCGCTTTAGAAGAGAGGTTGGTCAAATTCATGGATAACATGGAACAAAGGGTCAACAACCTCGAGAAAGCGAGGAGTCAGAGGACCGTTGCCCGCGAAGGAGCAGGTGAATCGGCCTCTCATAATTCTCCATCTGGGGAGAAAAAGAATGATGGTCCAGAGCCTTCAAAAGCAAAGGCTGGACCTAGTAAGAGTCACACTGAAAAGACTCTTACACGGTTTGTGGAAGACCTTCGTCGGAAGTTGGCTAGCAACCCAGCCGCCAGCGGTCCGATGGAATTTCTGAGAATCAAAAGTGCTCCTTTTCGAGAGGACCTTTTGAAGGTGTCTTTTCCGCAAACTTGGCGAGTACCAAGGATAGAAGCGTACGATGGTTCGGGTGATCCAAGAGATCACATCAACCTCTACCTTAGTGTCTTGGAACCGCAAACCACCGATAACGCGCTGTTGTGCCGGGCATTCCCCGGCACTCTCAAGGGCAGTGCCTATCGGTGGTTTTCTGGTCTGCCAGCTGGATCAATCTCCAGTTTTACGGACCTCTCATCCAAATTCATCGCCCAACACATGGGGATGATTAGGATCAAACACAATGCCAACGCACTGCTGGCACTACGACAGAACAAGCTGTCGTTGAGGGATTACACTATTAAGTTCACTTCAATGATGACAGAAGTGAGCGACTTAATCCTAAGTCTGGCCATAGCGGGATACACAAATGGGCTAGTCCCCTACTCCCCTCTGGCCCAGCATCTCACTCTCCATAAGGTGGAGATTCTACCTGACCTCTTCCAGCAAGCACAATCGTTTATTGAGGTGGAAGAGCAGAATGAGAATAAGCTAGTGGAACTTGAAAACACTAGCTTCAAAAAACCAAAGTTCGAGAAAAAGAGCTACGGTGGAAAAAATAGTTTCCGAGGCTCTTCGAACAAGTACGCTGACAATGCGGCTAGTTCCTAGAAAAAGGAATGGAATCCCAAGCACGATAATAAAGTGTATCAAACAACCACCAAACAGTCGCCAAAGGGTCCATCCCAACCATGGAAGGAGTGGACCCCTCTTACAATCAATAAAGATGAACTGTTTAAGAAACTCAAAAACCGGGCAGATCTACCTCCTGCCCGTTCTCTGGACCCTGCAACCAAAAGTAGTCGCAAAAAGGGTGGAAGGTTCTGTAAATTTCACAAGGACCATGGCCACCTCACCGACCACTGCATTGAGTTCTCGATCTACATCGAGCAACTGGTCTCAAAGGGTGAACTTGGCAACTTCGTCAAGGGACCCCGAGAACGAGACGGTTGTAAACCTGACCCGAAGGGGAAGCGTCCACGCTCTCCTTCGCCGGACAGCGACAGTAGCGAGGACCGCCAGCGGAAAACCATCAATATGATATTTGGTGGCGGATCCGTTGGTCAGAATAGGGGTTACTCCCGGAAGGTGTTGATGTCACAGTCTACACCTCGCGACAATGGGAAAAGGGCTCGGGAAGAGAAGTCCACATACTTCTCCGAAGAAGACCTGGACGATGTCCTGCTACCCCACGAGGATCCACTCGTGATCCAAGCAGACATCGGTCCGACATCCCATGTCGAGAGGATGATTGTCGAAAGCGGCAGTTCCGCGGACATCCTCTACATGGACACCTTCATCAAAATGGGCCTTAAGAAGGAGGATTTGTCTCCTTGCAAGGAAGCCATTTACGGGTTTACTAACGTCGTCACCTCTGTGGCCGGCGTTATTAACCTGAAGGTCTTCATCGGATCCTGAAAGGGAAGGGTTAGTCGAACATGCCATTTTATAGTGGTGGAGGTAGAATCCACTTTTCACGGCATCTTTGGGCGACCCTTCATCCACAGGATCAAAGCTGTCCCATCTTCTTATCACCAATGCATACGATACCCAATCAACGGGATCATTGCAACTGTCAAAGGATCACAAAAGGATTCTAGACAAGGGTATAAGAAGACAACTCAGCTGGTGAAACTAAACAGTATGCTCGTCCACGCCCCACCTGACAGCGGGAAAGGGAAAAATTGCAACCCGTGGATGAGACTGAAATGTACCAGCTGAAAGGGGGGCACGTGGCATTAGGGAAAGGGTTAGACCCCAACCTAAGAGCCAAGCTTGTGACTGTCCTGGAGGAGCACCAGGACAGGTTCGTTTGGGAGGGTGAGGCTCCGACACAGATTGCGTGTCAAATCGTGACGCACAAGCTTAATGTCGACCCATCCATCCCAGCTCGTCGCCAAAAGCGTCGAGTGCTCACCTCTGACAGGCGGGAGGCCGCCAACGAAGAGATATCGAAACTTCTGAATGCTGGGCACATTCGAGAAGTTCGATATCCAACTTGGTTGGCCAACCCCGTTCTCGTCAAGAAGCCCAATGGAAAGTGGCGCATGTGCATTGATTTCACAAATCTCAATAAAAAATGCCCCAAGGACTCGACGGAGCGTCTGGTAATGAACTCCTCTCCATGATGGATGCCCACTCAGGATATAACCAAATCCTGATGCATGAGCCGGATGAAGAGAAAACATCTTTCATTACGGACTCAGGGACATTCTGTTATAGGGTAATGCCATTCGGCCTAAGGAATGCTGGAGCTACATTCCAACTCTTAATGGACAAGGTTTTCGCGGACCAGATCGGGCGCAATGTTTCCGTTTATGTTGATGATATTCTGGTCAAATCAACAAGCGTCGAAAAGCACCCCGAGGATCTGAGAGAAACCCTTAGGACATTAAAGCAATACGGAATGAAGCTTAATCCGAACAAGTGTTCCTTTGGAATCAAGGAAGGTAAGTTCCTTGGTTACTACGTAGGTCAGCACGGGATTAAACCAAATCCCGTCAAAATCCAAGCAATACTCGATATGGAAGCCCCCCGCACAATTAGAGAAGTACAAAGGTTGAACGGACGAATCAATGCACTCAGTCGTTTCATATCGCAAACGGCTGACAAATGCAAACCGTTCTTCCAACTACTAAAAACTGCGGCTAAGGGTAGTATTAGTTGGATACCGGAATGCGAGGAGGCTTTTATCAAGTTAAAAACACACATGTCCTCGCTTCCAATGCTGACCTCACCCAGGGATAGGGAAGACCTGTACTTATACATAGCAGCCTCAGAAGAGGCCGTAAGTGCAGTTCTTATCGCACAAAGAGATAAGGAACAAGTCCCCATCTACTACCACTCGAGGCGACTGCAAGGAGCAGAAGTACGATATTCTCCGATTGAGAAAATCGTGTACGCTGTAATCCATGCTTGTCGTCGCTTTCGAGCATATTTCTTAGCGCACACGATTGTAGTACTTACGTCGTGTCCCCTACGCCGTCTACTCCACAAGCCAGACATATCGGGTAGGTTAACCAAGTGGGCAATTGATCTCAGTGAGTTCGATTTGGATTTTCGACCAGCCACTGCCATCAAGGGCAAACTGTGGCAGATTTCATGGTCGAACTCACACCATCCAACCTAGCCCACCATGGATTGTGGAAGTAGACGGGTCGAGTTGCAGCACAGGCTCAGGTATCGGAGTGAAAATCCATAGTCCAGATGGAAAAAACTATGAACACTCGATACGACTCTACTTCCCGGCATCAAACAATGTCGCGGAATACGAAGCAGCCATTCATGGCCTAAAGCTGTTGCGAACTCTCGACGCTGAGAAAGTCACGCTTCACACTGACTCCCAGCTCGTGGCTCGACAAACCACGGGTGAGTTCGCCTGCAAAGAACCACAGATCACAAAATATGTGGAAACTATGGTGGAACTCACCAAGCAATTCGCTGAGTTTAAAATCGAGCAAATTCCTCGAACTCAGAACATACCAGCCGATGCTTTAGCAAGGCTAGCATCGGCCTGGGAGGGAGGCCAGCGTGAAATACTGGTGGACTCCGTACTCCAGCCCTCATGCCAGGTATTGAATGTCACATCCGACCTCTCAGAGGATTGGAGGCAACCAATACTGGCATTCATTCAAAGTTGTGTACTTTCCGACAACAGGGGTGAGGCCAAAAAGTTGCAACACAAAGCAGCCAAGTACTGCGAAGTCGGAGGGATACTTTACAAAAAGTCCTTCGACAACCCGTTGTTACGCTGTTTTGCCAAACCCGATACTGATAAAGTCATCAAGGAAGTACACGAAGGCTCGTGCGGACTCCATGAGGGAGGAAGAGCACTAGCCTTCAAAATCATACGGCTGAGGTACTATTGGCCCACATTACGATTAGAGGCTCGCACTTACGTCGGCAAGTGCCGAGCATGCCAGTTGCATATATAGCCCAATGCAACAAAAACCATCCGCGGACATGACTCCGATCTTGAGCTCGATCCCATTTGCAAGGTGAGGACTGGACATCGTAGGACCATTCCCACCTTCAACATCCCATGCTCGAATCATTTTCGTGGTAGTTGATTACTAGACAAAATGGGTCGAGGCTCAGGCTGTAGCAAAGATCACTCAAGATGCGGCAGTCAAATTCGTATATCGCTCCATAGTGTGCCAATTCGGAGTTCCCCAACATATTGTCACAGACAATGGTACCCAATTCACAGGGGGGAAGTTTTCGAGAATGTGCGAGGACTTGGGTACAAAACTCCACTTTGCTTTTGTTTTCCGACCACAGGCAAACGGACAAGTGGAGGTAACCAACAAGGCCATCGTACAAGGGCTCAAAAAGAAAATCGAATGGGCAAAAGGGGCCTGGGCGGATAAGTTGTGCGAAATTCTATGGGCATATCGCACAACTAGTAAAAATCCCACAGGAAACACCCCCGTCGCTATGACATATGGAGTAGAGGCTGTCATACCAATCGAGATGAGTATACCAACATACAGGGTCTCCAGGTACGACGAGCAAAACAATGACCAAAACCTAGCTACAGAGCTAGAGTTGAGGGATGAAACCCGCGACGAGGCAGACCTGCGGAATGAATTGTACAAGGCCAGCGTATCACGATACCACAATCGCCAAGTACGCAAAAAAGTGTTTCTTCCGGGAACCCTCGTCACGCGGAAGGCTAGTATCACCGAAAGGAATAGGCCAAGGAATAAGTTGTCGTCCAACTTCGAGGGTCCATACATCGTCGAAGAAGAAATAAGGCCAGGAACTTTTCGCTTACGGCGACAGGATGGAACAATGGTTCCAAACACCTGGCATGCCGACAACATGCAACAATACTACGCATAGTATTGACCCTCCCATTCCTTCGGTCCTTTCGATGTATAGCAAAATAAAATAGTTAGATTTTATTTCAAACATATGTTTTTTCTCTTTTTTAATAATAAAATGTTACATTTCTCTAAATTTACGACTTTACCCTAAAATGAAAAATCTATTTTGTCGCTCCGGCCTTAATAGATTAAAAATTGTTTTGTCGCTATGGCCTTAACAATTTAACATCATCTTGTCTCTATGGCCTCGATGAAGGTTCAGATCACTCTGTCGCTTTGGCCAGAGGTGAACCACAAGGGTATAAGTCAGAAGAAAATATAGAAAACACACGAATAAAACCCTAGGATTTTTACATCACTCACAATTAGGGTTTCCAAACTCTCACTAGTTTATTTTGTCGTTGTGGCCTCAATAGATTAGAAATCGTTTTGTCGCTACGGCCATAACGATCCAACCTCATCTTGTCGCTATGGCCTCGATGAAGGAAAAAATCACTCCGTCGCTACGGTCGGAGTGAAACTACAACACAATTCTAGAGTCTTAAGGTTCATATCTTTGTTGTTATCTTTCAATATTTTTGTTATCTTTCGAATTTGTTAGTCGATATTGCGAGTTTCTATTAGTTGTAAAGTTTAATTTATTTTCGCGAATTTAACCGTAGACTGAGCTACGATTCGTACGACCAAGTCTACGCCCAGAGTGGCTAGCGATAGAGTTAGTCTAATTTACGTCCAGAGCGGCTAATTTACGACTCGCGAATCTAGTTTCGGGTCTTAGTTATAATTCAAAAGAACAAAGTAAATGAACAATTAAATAGAAAAACAAAAAGATTAATTCATTGAAAGTTCAAACAAAATTACAAATAAAAAGATAACAATTATACAAAAATCTAAGGACTCAGAAAATCATATCTCGGGCAGCTTCGTCCTTCATTCTGTCAAGAGCTTCCTTGTTCTTTTCAAGCTCCTCAGGATGTTGCTCTACCCACGCCATTATGTCCGTGATGTAGTCAGGGGGTAGAGCAGGAAACACAGAAGGGCCAAAGAAGATAAGCTCTTGAAGCTGATCGGATTGGTACCGCACATCATGTTCCAATCCTGCAGCTTTTCCAGAGAGTGCAAAGTTGTCATCCTTGAGAGCTGGAACCTCTTCTTCTGCACTCGCCAGCTCACTCTTCATCCCAGTTGTTTCCCTTTGATGTTGGGCAGCTTGCTTCTTCAGATCCGCTATAACAGCCTCGAGCGAGGCTACGTGCCCTCTCTCGCAAGCTACCTGGCTCTTCAAGTCTTCAACCTCTTGAGCACGGCCAGCAGTAGCAGATTTTAGATCTTTGAAGTCCCAAGATCTTCGCGACATACTCATCGATTTCCTTCTGCTTGGACTCAATAGTCTTGTCCTTTTTAGGAAGAATGTTGTCGCGAAGGTTCTCCATTCTGGACTTCACATTCCTCAGCTTGTCCAAGGCTTTCTTGCTCTCCTTGAACTTCGTGTCGAGTTGGTTGTATCGTTCTTGAATCTTCTCGACATCATGGATCGAGTCTCCTTGATAACAAGCATGTGCCATATAACAAGCGGCATTCATATGCTCCAGAAGCTCGCTCCGACACCACGATCCAGGATGGCCCATGAGGAATGACATCGCTTCCCTCCGAGTTTCAGAATCAGCCATGAAGTCGGGAAGTGTCACGCCAGCAGAATTGTAGGGCACATAACCAGTAGGAGGTGGTTGTGCAGAGCGAGAGCTCGACCCTTGCTCGAAGTTCCAACGAGGCTCACCACGAGTGCTCTTCTTCTTCCTCAATCTGATGAGCTTGCCCTCTCGGAACCTCTTGCGCATATAGATAGGAGAGGCATCATAATATAAAAGCGATCGCTTTTTCCTGCCCTCCAACTCCTTCTCGGTCAATGGTTGGTGCGCTTCCTCTACATCCTCGAAAGTGAAGTCCTCCCTTTGGCAAAGGACAAAGGGGACACCACGCGGCACGGAATATTCAGTCAAAGTCCGCGCTATTCGGTCTGAGGCCTCTATATCCCTTATAGTCAAACCAATCGAGGCATTCATGTGTACTCGATGGGGATCATTCCACGCTTCCCGACTCCCAGGAAGAAACTCAGAAGTTACGAAGATAAACTCTCTCTTCCAGTTGCATCCAAAGTTCGTCGGCAACTCATCGACGATGTTTTTATCAAAATATCGTCGCGTGAATCCGACCAGATGCAGACTTCTCCTTCGTCAGCTTGTAGTAGTGGAGAAACAAGCTTGTGGTTGCAGCAATGTTGAGGCCCCAGCAGATGTTCATAAATCCCCGCAGGATCACAAAGAATCCCGCCGGGAGCTGCGACAGGGACACTTCGAAAGTCAGAAGCACTTCGCTGATAATCTCCGGAATCGGAAGCTCGGAGAAGTGCTTGAAGTAGATCCTCGGGATAGCCTGGAACCCCGGGGGTGGTAGATTTGCAGGCTGATAACGCGATATCCAAAATCGCAAATGTCAAGAAAGTTGAATCCTCGAGAGTAGTCCTCGAGCGTCGCTCGCGTTAAGGCTCGAAGGGGGATTCAATCCATCAGATCCGTCCAAGGTTGCGTGAGTCATGACTTGCTCGATCTCACCGTCCCCGGAGCGGCCTATCGGGAGCAACCTTGGTGCGCCATTCACGGCGACTTCACAATGAGCGAACCCAGATGGGTTCAGTGTTCCAACATAAGTATTTAAGTCGAGGTCCGGATCTCGACTGGAGTCCAAGTCCACGGGAGGTGGCGGAGTTCTTTCAGAGCGCCGGCCCGCTCTACGGCGTGGATTGGAAGCACCACGGTCCACGAATAACGCCTCATTAAAATTAATGTTGAGAGGCGGAGGGACCCCCTCGTCTTGTTCGGGCACATGTACTTTGCCCTTACCGGTGGTGCGTCTTGTCTTCTCTTTCTTTTCAGTGAATGACCATCCGCAGATGGCCCTTGGTGCGGGTTCAGTCCCGACACGATGTGACCTTCCGCGTTCACAACCAACGGAGCGGTGTGACGCGCAAAAGAGCCATCTGTCAACATAGGAGTCACCGACTCCAGCACATGAATCGCCGATTCAATGAGAGGAATCGGCGAGTCACGGCCAGCAGTCGTCGACCCAATGGCAGCTGAGCCTTTCCCTCTCCGCTTGAAGGATTTTCCCTTGACGGGCCCAGCATGTGTCGCCGACTCCACGATGGGAATCGCCGATACAGAAGGCTCGGGAATCTCCCCCAGCTCGAGAGGCTCTCGCACGACCACAAGGGCCTTGCATTGTGTCGCCGACTCCACAAGGGGAGTCTCCGACACTGGCGAAGCGCCAAGCAGTTCGTGCACAGAGGCACTCAGATCCATGTTAAGAGGTGGCACGACTGGAGTCGCCGACTCAACCTCTTTGTTAGGAGAGGGAATCGGCGACTCGACGGTGTTCAACACCTCGTCGAGACCCTCAGCGGTCATCTCCGCAATGAAAGCGGACGTTTCGGCTTCCTTCAAAGGGGAAAAGTGGGAATCGAGGGAAGACATAGTGCGAGTCGTCGATTCGGAGAAAAAGAACTTGGGAATCAGTGACAGAAAATTCTAGGGTTTTCAGTGATTGGGGAGGCAAAAGTGTTGTGAGGTTATGGGGAAAACCCTTCACTATTTATAGCCCCTGGGAAAATTACAAAAACCCCCTAGAAAATCCGATATTTGCAAAATTTGAGATCAGGAATCGATCTCCAAATCCCCCAAATCACGCCAATGTCGCCGACTCCACAGGGCAGTCGCCGACTCCTTACAAAATCTCACAACACTGTGAGATACATTTCCTTATTTGGAGATTTTACAAATATTCGCCGTATATCTTCCAGATATCCCAAGGATCTCCCAAAAAGATCCGACGGTTACACTAGGAGTCGCCGAATCACGAGGGAGTCGCCGACTCACAGGGGTAAAAAACAAAAATACCCCCTGCAGTTACCCAGACCATAGGTGTCGCCGAATGGTGGCCTTCAGTCGCCGACTCCGGGTAAAATAACAATAAAAACTGCCCCATGTGCATGTTTTCAAGGGGGAGCATCACAAGCTGTCCCGACACTTCTGTCGCTTCGGCCAGAAGTCGTCAAAATTCAAGGGGGGAGTATCACAAACTCTCTCGACACTTCTGACGCTTTGGCCAGAAGTCGTCATACTTCAGGAGGGAGTATCACAAGCTCTCTCCATCGTTAAGATTCCGAATTACAAGGCAACCTTTGAGTGTCGAATATCTCTGATTCGTCGTCTTCTCTATCTCTAGTAACCCTACGCTAATCTAGAGATGTAAATTGTCCGTAAATTTAACCGTAGGCTGAGCTACGATTCGTACGACCAAGTCTACGCCCAGAGTGGCTAGCAATAGGGTTAGCAGAGTCTAATTTACGTCCAGAGCGGCTAAATTACGACTTATGAATCTAGTTTCGGGCCTTAGTTACCATTTGAAGTGTAATTTATATGAAAGACTAGCAAAGGAAAAACAATAGATAGTTCACCGACAGTCACATATTTCGAAAAATACTCGTCCCAAAAGTTTGGGTGTCACCAAGGCACAATCTTCGGGGGGAGCATCACAAGCTCTCCGGCACTTCCGTCGCTTCGGCCAGAAATAGTCAAAATCCGAGGGGGAGTATCACAAGCTCTCCCGGCACTTCTGTCGCTTCGGCCAGAAGTCGTCAAAATTCAGGGAGGAGCATCACAAGCTCTCCCGGCACTTCTGTCGCTTCGGCCAAAAGTCGTCAAAATTCGGGGGGAGTATCCAAGCTCTCCCGACACTTCTGTCGCTTCAGCCAGAAGTCGTCAAATTTCGGGGGGAGTATCACAAGCTCTCCCGACACTTCTGTCGCTTCGGCCAGAAGTCGTCAAAATTCGGGGGGAGTATCACAAGCTCTCCCGGCACTTCTGTCGCTTCGGCCAGAAGTCGTCAAAAAATTTGAGCACGGTAAAATCTGTCGCTTCGGCCAGATTTACCAAGGACAAATTTGAGCAAAGGAAGGGCATCACGAAAGGTAAATCACACGGTAAGTTCAATAATAAATATATGCGTTTATGGACTAATCTAGTTGTTTTGCAGAGTGTTTTCCTTTTTTGCAGGTAAGATTCTGTAGTCCGGGCTAGGATTGGATTCTGATAGTGAATCTGTAGCCTCGACCGGAATCAAATTCTAATAGTGAATCGGCAGGTTCTGTATCCGAGGCGAGAATCGGATCCTGATAGTGGATCTGTAGCCTTGGTCAGAATCAAACTCTGATAGTGAGTCGGTCTGCTTCGTCGCTTCGGCCTTAGTAGACCAGAGGTCATTTTGACGCTTCGGCCTTAATGATCTCAAGGGGGGAGTATCACAAGCTCTTCCCGACACTTCTGTCGCTTCGGCCAGAAGTCGTCGAACTCGGGGAGGAGTATCATAAACTCTTCCCTACACTTCTGTCGCTTCGGCCAAAAGCTGTCACATTATGAGCATGATAGATCTGTCGCTTCGGCCAGATCAATCAAGGATTTATTGAGCATAAGGAGGAGCAGCACGAGGAGCAGCCCCGCACGGCAAGGTCAATAAGTCAATAAATATATCCTTTAGACTGACACAGTTGTTTTGCATGAATGATTCTGTCGCTTTGGCCAGAATCGAGTCTATTTTGTCGCTTCGGCCTCAATAGATCCAGGTCCATTTTGTCGTTTTGGCCTTAATGGACCAAGAATTATTTTGTTGCTTCGGTCTCAATAATTCCTCTATCTTGTCGCTTTGGCCTTGATAGACTTGGAGATCATTCTGTCGCTTTGGCCTTAATGATCTCGACCCACTTTGTCGCTTCGGCCTTGGTGGGGTAACCGTCGTTGCGGACGTAAAGTCGCTCTTGATCAGGGTGAACTATAAACATCAGTTCTGATAGTGAACTAGATCCTGTCGCTTTGGCCAGGATCCACACATTCTGTCGCTTTGGCCAGAATCGGACTCTGATAGTTAGTCGGTCCATTTTGTCGCTTTAGCCTTAATGGACGGGAATTATTTTGTAGCTTTGGCCTTAATAATCTCCTCTCATCTTGTCGCTTTGGCCTTGATGATAACACAGAAAGAGTCGCTCCTGATCAGAGTTGGACTATAAACACGTAGTTCTACTGGCCTGGAACTAGATTCTGATAGTGAATCAATCCATCTAATGGTGCATGGATAACGGAGTCATTGTGTCGCTGTGGCGGCAATGATTCGATCCCATCTTGACGCTTTGGCCTTGATGCGGATTACCTTGCTTGGGGGGGATACTGGCGGTACACACATGTCTCCTATGCTCTCTTCAGAGGGGAGTACTGGTGAGACATGCCTGATTACGTCAGTCACTCCCAGCAACGCCCTTCAAACAAGGAATAGGGTTCCGTCACTATATGCCGGACCCGTCAAACAAGGAAGGTTTCCACGGTGCGGAGCACGTGTCTACATCAAGAGCCCAAGGCAACACTTGGGAGTCGCCGACTCCGGCCAGGGAACTCTGGTCTGGTAGACCGAGGACTTGGCCTCAAAGGAGTCGGCGACTCCCACACCTGAGTCGCCGACTCCCAGCCGTTATGCGGGCGGGCCCACACCATTATGACACCCTTCAATAGGATACCATAATGGGGTGGGCCCCACTCAATTGAATGGAAACGCCTCTAGGACCCTATAAAAGGGGTCCTAGGGGTGTCCTCCATAGACAACACATTCACTTGACTCACACTCCACACTAGAGCATCCAGGAACCCAAATCGCCTACTTCCAAGAGAGTCGCCGATTCCCCTCCTCTTCTGCAGGTGTTTGACGTAGAGCGTGCGTCGTGTACTCCACAGCCTCCGGCCCATCTCGCAACCCCGCGAGCCTACTGGTAGCAGATTCCGTGCTTCATCACTAAGGTTAAAATGTGCTCCTTTTCGCGAGGACCTTTTAAGGGGATCTTTCCCACCTACCTGGCGGATACCCAGGATCGAAGCGTATGACGGTTCAAGTGATCCACAAGATCACGTGAACCTCTACCTTAACATCCTGGAACCGCAAACCATCGATGATGGGCTGTTGTGTCGGGCATTCCCCGGCACTCTCAAGGGCAGTGCTTATCGATGGTTCTCCGGTCTGCCAGCTGGCTCATTCACCAGCTTCGCAGACCTCTCGTCCAAGTTCATCGCCCAGCACGTGGGGATGATAAGGATTAAACACAGTGCCAACACACTTCTGGCACTTCGACAGGATAAGCTGTCTCTGCGGGATTACACGATCAAGTTCAAAACAATGATGACAGAAGTGAATGATCTAATCCCAAGTGTGGCCATAGCGGGATACATCAGAGGATTGGTCCCCTTCTCCCCTCTGGCCCAGAATCTAACTCTCCATAAGATGGACTCTACCCGACCTCTTCCAACGCGCTCAATTGTACATTGAAGTGAAGAGGAGGATGAGAATAAGCTAGCTGAACTTGGGACTCCTAGCTTTAAGAAACCAAAGTTTGAGAGGAAGGGGTACAGTGGAAAGAACAATTTCCACGACACCTCTAACAGGTACACCAACAACAGGGCTGAAACTTCCAAAAAAGAGTGGAAGTCCAGGCACGATAACAAGGTGTACCAAACCTCAACCAGCCAACCGCCAAAGAGTGCATCTCCACTGTGGAGAAAGAACACCCCACTTACAATCAGAAAAGGCGAGCTGTTTGAGAAGCTAAAGAACCGAGCAGATCGGCCTGCTCCTCGTTCTTTAGACCCCGCAAGCAAAGATGGCCGCACGCAAACTGGGAAATACTGCAAATTTCACAAGGACTGCGGCCACCTAACAGACCATTGCAGGGAATTCTCGTCTTTTGTCGAGCAATTGATTCTCGTATTTGACGTAGAGCGCGCTTCGTGGACTCCAGAGCCTCCGGCATCACCTCGCACTACCGCGAGCCCTGGTAGCAGATTAAGTGCTTCATCATGATCCAAGCAGACATCAGTCCCGATTCCCGAGTCGAGAGGATGATTGTCGACAGCGGCAGCTCTGCGGACATCCTTTATATGGACACTTTTACCAAGATGGGTCTTATATGGATGATTGTCGAGGAACTATCTCCCTGTAAGGAAGCCATCTATGGTTTCTGATGAAGCACGAAATCTGCTACCAGTAGGCTCGCGGGGTCGCGAGGAGGGCCGGAGGCTTTGGAGTCCACGACGCACGCTCTACGTCAATGTACCTGCAGAAGGGGAGGGGAATCGGCGACTCTCTTGGGAGTAGGCGATTCGGGCTCCCTGGATTTCTCTAGTGTGGTGTGTCAAGTGGAAATGACCTGAGGGTAGAGGTTCCCCAAGGACCCCTTTTATAGGGTCCTGAGGGACGTTTCCCCATTCATTAGAGTGGGGCCCACCCCATTAAGGTATCCTATTGAAGGGTGCCTTAATGACGTGGGCCCACCCAAGTAACGGCTGGGAGTCGGTGACTCAGGTATGGGAATCGTCGATCCAGAGGTTCTGTCGTCGACTCCCCATGAGCCAAGTGGCAGTCTACCAGAATTGACCACGAGGCCTAGAGTCAGCGATTCACCCCTGGAGTCGGCGACTTGGTAGTCCCAGTCGGCGACTCCCAGGTGCTGCCTTGAGTACTTGACGTAGACACTTCTTCCGAATTCGTGGAACTCTAGTCCTTGTCGAAGGGTATTGCTAGGAGTGACTGACATGATCAGGCATGTCTCACTAGTACTCCCCCAAGCGACGGAATCCTAGTCCTTGTCGAAGGGCGTTGTTGGGAGTGACTGACGTGATCAGGCATGTCTCACCAGTACTCCCCCAAGCGACGGAACCCTAGTCCTTGTCGAAGGGCGTTGCTGGGAGTGACTGACGTGATCAGGCATGTCTCACCAGTACTCCCCCCTGAAGAGAGCATGGCAAAACCCCCGTGTACCGCCAGTATCCCCCCCCCCAAGCAAGGTGATCCGCATCAAGGCAAGAAGCGACAAGATGGGATTGAGTCATTGCGCTCACAGCGACACTAATGACTCCGTGTGGTCCATGCACTATCAGATGGACTGATTCACTATCAGAATCTAGTTCCAGGCCAATGGAACTACATGTTTATAGTCCTACTCTGATCAAGAGCGACTTTTGCTGTGTGGATTCTGGCCGAAGCGACAGAATGCGTGGATTCACTATTAGAATCTGATTCTGGCCGAAGCAACAGAATGCGTGGATTCTTTATCCGAATCGGGTTCTGGCCGAAGCGACAGATCGCGTGGATTCACTATTAGAATCTGATTCTGGCCAAAGCGCGAGAATCTAGTTCACTATCAGAACTGATGTTTATAGTCTACCCTGATCAAGAGCGACTTGGTGTCCACAACGACGGTTACCCCATAGGCCGAAGCGCAAGATGGGTCGAGATCATTAAGGTTAGAGCGACAAAATGATTTCCAAATGTTCGAAGAACTATTGAAGCCAAAGCGACAACATAATTCTTGGTCTGATTCTGGCCGAAGCGACAGAATCATGCCTGCAAAACAAAAAACAACCTGCAAAACAACTATATCAGTCTAAAGGATATATTTATTGATTTACTGACCTTGCCGTGTGGAGCTACCTCTCATGCTGCTCCTTCTTATGCTCAATAAATCCTTGATTGATCTGTCCGAAACGACAGATCTATCATGCTAAAAAATGTGACAGCTTCTGGCTTAAGCGTCAGAAGTGCCGACTCATTATTAAAATCTGACTCACTATCAGAGTCTGACTTACTATCAGAGTTTGATTCTAACCAAGGCTACAGATCCACTATCAGAATCCGATTCTCGCCTTGTATACAGAACCTGCTGACTCACTATCAGAGTCTGGTTCACTATTAGAACCTTTCCTGCAAAAAAGAAAACATCCTGCAAAACAACTAGATCAGTCCAAAAACGCATATATTTATTATTGAACTTACCGTGTGATTTACCTTTCGTGATGTCCCTCCTTTGCTCAAATTTGTCCTCGGTAAATCTGGCTGAAGCGACAGATTTTACCGTGCTCAACTTTTTGACGACTTCTGGCCGAAGCGACAGAAGTGTCGGGAGTGCTTGTGATGCTCCCCCCGAATTTTGACGACTTCTGTCCGACACGACAGAAGTGTCGGGAGAGCTTGTGATACTCCCCCATTGAAATGTGACGACTTCTATTGACAGAAGTGTCGAGAGAGCTTGTGATACTCCCCCTCGAAATTTGACGACTTCTATCCAAATAGACAGAAGTGTCGGGAGAGCTTGTGATACTCCCCCTCGAAATGTGACGACTTCTATCCAAATAGACAGAAGTGTCGGGAGAGCTTGTGATACTCCCCCTTGAAATGTGATGACTTCTATCCAAATAGACAGAAGTGTCGGTAGTGCTTTTGATGCTCCCCCTCGAAGATTGTGCCCTTATGACACAAACTTTTGGGATGAGTGTTTTTGGAAGTATGCGACTGTCGGCGAGCTATCTATTGTTTTTCCTTTGTTAATCTTTCATATAAATTACCCTTTAAATTGTAACTAAGGCCCGAAACTAGATTCACAAGTCGTAATTTAGCTGCTCTGGACGTAAATTAGACTCTGCTAACCCTATTGCTAGCCACTCTGGGCGTAGACTTGGCCGTACGAATCGTAGCTCAGCCTATGGTTAAATTTACGGATAATTTATACCTCCATATTAGCGTAGAGTTACTAGAGATAGAGCGGACGACGTATCAGAAATATTCGACACTCGAGGGTTTCCTTGTAATTTGGAACCCTAATGATGGAGAGAGCTTGTGATACTCCCTCCTAAAGTGTGACGACTTCTGACCGAAACGTCAGAAGTGTCGGGAGAGTTTGTGATACTCCCCCCTTGAATTTTGACGACTTCTGGCCGAAGCGACAGAAGTGTCGGGAAAGCTTTGTGATGCTCCCCCTTGAAAACATGCACTTGGGGCAGTTTTTATTTTACCCGGAGTCGGCGACTGGAGGCCACCAATCGGTGACACCTATGGTCTGGGTAACTGCAGGGGCCATTTTTTTTTTACCCTTGTGAGTCAGCGACTCCCTCTGTGAATCGGCGACTCCCTCTGTGAGTCGGCGACTCCTAGCGTAACCGTCGGATCTTTTTGGGAGATCCTTGGGATATTTGGAGAATATACGGGGAATATATGCAAAATCTCCAAATAAGGAAATGTATCTCACAGTGTTGTGAGATTGTGTTTGGATTCGGCGACTGCCTTGTGGAGTCGGCGATAGTGGCGTGATGTGGGGGATTTGGAGATCGATTCCCGATCTCAAATTTTGCAAATTTCGGATTTTCTAGGGGGTTTTTGCAATTTTCCCAGGGACTATAAATAGTGGAGAGTTTTCCCTAAAACCTCACAACACTTTTCCCCTCCTCAATCGCCTAAAACCCTAGATTTTTTAGTCGCCGACTCCAAAGTAATTCTCCTTTGAATCGACGATTCCGAACATGTCTTCCCCCGATTCCAACTTCTCACCTTTGAAGGAAGCTGAAACGTCCGCTTTCATTGCCGAGATGACTGCTGAGGGTCTCGATGAGGTGTTGAACACCGTCGAGTCGCCGATTCCCTCTCCTGACAGAGTGGTTGAGTCGGCGACTCCGGTCGTTCCACCTCCGAATATGGATCTGAGTGCCTCTGTGCACGAACTGCTTGGCGCTTCGCCAGTGTCGGCGACTCCCTTTGTGGAGTCGGCAACACAATGCAAGGCCCTCGTAATCGTGCGAGAGCCTCTCGAGATGGGGGAGATTCCCGAGCCTTTTGTGTCGGCGATTCCCATCGT
Source organism: Zostera marina (assembly GCA_001185155.1). Lineage (NCBI taxonomy): Eukaryota > Viridiplantae > Streptophyta > Magnoliopsida > Alismatales > Zosteraceae > Zostera > Zostera marina. The sequence goes on along the minus strand of LFYR01000364.1, from coordinate 143,387 downwards.
GGAGTTGGCGACACATGCTGGGCCCATCAAGGGAAAATCCTTCAAGCGGAGAGGGAAAGGCTCAGCTGCCATTGGGTCGACGACAGCTGGCCGTGACTGGCCGATTCCTCTCATTGAATCGGCGACTCGAGTTCTAGAGTCAGCGACTCCTATGCAGATAGATGACTCTTCTGCGTGTCACACCGCTCCGTTGGTTGTGAACGCGGAAGGTCGCATTGTGTCGGGACTGAACCCGCGCCAAGGGCCATCTGTGGATGGTCCTTCTCTGAAAAGAAAACGAAGACGCACCACTGGCAAGGGCAAAGTTCATGTGCCCGAGCAAGACGAGGGGGTCCCTCCGCCCTTAACATTAACTTTGACGAAGCATTATTCGTGGACCGTGGTGCTTTCAATTCACGCTGTAGAGTGAGCCGGCGCTCTGAAAGAACTCCGCCACCTCCCGTGGACTTGGATTCTAGTCGAGATCCGGACCTCGACCTGAACACTTATGTTGGAGCTTTGAACCCATCTAGGTTCGCTCACTGCGAAGTCGCCGTGAATGGCGAACCAAGGTTGCTCCCAATAGGCCGCTCCGAGGACGGCGAGTTCGAGCAAGTTATGAGTCACGCAACCTTGGATGGGTCTGACAGACTGAATCCCCCTTCGAACCTTAACACGAGCGACGCTCGAGGACTACTCTTGGGGATTCAACTTTCTGGACATTTGCGATTATGGATATCGTGTTATCAGCCTGCAAATCTACCACCCCCGGGATTCCAGGCTATCCCAAGGGTCTACTTCAAGCACTTCTCCGAGCTGCCTATTCCAGAGATAATCAGCGAAGTGCTTCTGACTTTTGAAGTGTCCCTGTCGCAGCTCCCGGCGGGATTCTTCGTGATCCTATGGGGATTTCTCAACATCTGCTGGGGCCTTAATATTACTGCGACTGCCATCTTGTTCCTTTACTACTACAAGCTGACAAAAGAGAAGTTTGCATCTGGTCGCGTCGGATTTACGCGACGTCATTTCGATAAGAACATCGTCGATGAATTGCCGACGAATTTTGGATGCAACTGGAAGAAAGAGTTTATCTTCATCACTTCTGAGTTTCTTCCCGGGAGTCGGGAAGCGTGGAATGATCCCCATCGAGTGCACATGAATGCTTCGATTGGGTTGACTACGAGGGACATTGAGGCCTCGGATCGAATAGCGCGAACTCTGACTGAATACTTCGTGCCGCGCGGTGTTCCCTTTGTCCTTTGCCAAAGGGAAGACTTCACTTTTGAGGACGTGAAAGAAGCTCATCAACCACTCACTGATAAGGAGTTGGAGGGCGGAAAAAGCGATCGCTTTTATACTATGACGCCGCCCCTCTTTATATGCGCAAGAGGTTCCGAGAGGGCAAGCTCATCCGACTAAGGAAGAAGAAGAGCACGCATGCTGAGCCTCGTCGGACTTTCGAGCAAAGGTTGAGCTCTCGCTCCGCACAGCCACCTCCTGCTGGTTATGTGCCCTACACTTCTGCTGGCGTGACACTTCCCGATTTCAACGCTGATCCTGAAACTCGGAGGGAAGCGATGTCACTCCTCATGGGCCATCCTGGGACGTGGTGTCGGAGAGAGCTTCTTAAGTGGTGAGACATGCCTGATCACGTCAGTCACTCCCAGCAACGCCCTTCGACAAGGATTAGGGTTCCGTCGCTTTATGCCGGACCCCCGGAGAGTTCCACGAATTCGGAAGGAGTGTCTACGTCAAGTACTCAAGGCAGCAACTGGGAGTCGCCGATTAGGACTACCAAGTCACCGACTCCAGGGGTGAATCGCTGACTCTAGGCCTTGTGGACAGTTCTGGTAGACTGCCACTAGGCTCATGGGGAGTCGGCGATTGAACCTCTGGATCGGCGATTCCCACACCTGAATCGCCGACTCCCAGCCGTTACTTGAGTGGACTCACGTCATTAAGGCACTCCTTAATAGGATACCTTAATGGGGTGGGTCCCACGCTAATGAATGGGGAAACGTCCCCCAGGACCCTATAAAAGGGGTCCTTGGGGGACCTCTACCCTCAAGTCATTCCCACTTGACACACACCAACCAGAGCAATACTTGGAGCCCGAATCGCCTACTCCCAAGAGAGTCGCCGATTCCCTTCCCCTTCTGCAGGTACATTGACGTAGAGCGTGCGTCGTGGACTCCAAAGCCTCCGGCCCTCCTCGCGACCCCGCGAGCCTACTGGTGCCGTCTGTGGTACTATCGAACTACGATATCCCGTCGTAATCGCGAAATTTTCTTCGCAAAGATCAGCTCGATTCCCTTAGGGTGAGTCGCTGACTTTGTGTCAAGGAATCTCCGATTCACACAGGCAATCATCGATTCCACCTAGTGAATCGCCGATTGCGGATTATTCTGCTAGCTAAGAGTGCTGTCCACGGCCAGACTCGAAGGAAAAACTACCTAAAGCAGTCACCGATTCCACTAGTGCAAGTCGCCGATTCCCATAGTGAATCGCCGACTACCATAGTGAATCGCCGACTCCACTTGGATTTTTCTCGAGCCTCTACTCAGCTCGAAAGTCAAAAAACCTAAGGCCAGTCGCTGACTCCACCTGCTGAGTCGCCGACTCCACTTAGTTTCTTTCGAGTTAGCCCAATTAATACCTACGCTCTGGTTGGAATTCGCTTTTGTCATCTATGACATCTGAAAGGCAAAAGCATGATTACCATCTGAGAAACAAGGGTAAATCCTCAGTGGTACCCGATGGGGCACAAACTAAGCATCCTCAATCAAACATACAAGTTGAAAGGTTCGAGGATGCCCAAACTGATCTGCCCCCTCGGACATCCATCTCTCCTAATCTAGAAGCAACGTTGGTTAACTTCATGGATAACATTGAAAGAAGAGTTAGCAACCTTGAAAAAGCAAGGAGTCAGAGAACCATCACCCGCAAGAAAGCGTGTGAATCGGCTTCTCACAATTCTCCAACTACGGAGAAAAAGAAAGGTCCAGAGCCAGAAAAATCAAGAGCTGGACCTAGTAAGAGTCGCACTGATAGGACTCTTAGAACACGATTCGTAGAGGACCTCCGTCGGAAGCTGGCTGACACTCTAGTCATCAGCAATCCGATCGAGTTCTTAAGAGTCAAAAGCGCTCCTTTCCAAGAGGAACTTTGAAGGTGGCCTTTCCACCAACTTGGCGGGTACCCAGAATAGAGTCGTACGATGGTTCGAGTGATCCACAAGATCACGTCAACCTCTACCTCAGCGTTCTGGAACCGCAAACCACTGATAACGCACTGCTGTGTCGAGCATTCCCCGGCACTCTTAAGGACAATGTCTATCGATGGTTTTCTGGTCTGCCAGCCGGATCAGTTTCCAGATTTGCAGACCTCGCGTCCAAATTCATCGCCCAACATGTGGGGATGATTAGGATCAAACACAGCGCCAATGCACTACTGGAGCTACGACAGGACAAACTGTCTCTAAGGGATTACACGATTAAGTTCACTTCAATGATGACAGAAGTGAGCGACTTAATCCCAAGTTTGGCCATTGCGGGGTACACAAACGGACTGGTACCCTACTCCCCTCTGGCCCTGAATCTCACGCTCCACAAAGTGGAGACCTTACCCGACCTCTTCCAACGAGCTCAGTCATTCATTGAGGTGGAAGAGCAGAATGAAAACAAGCTAGTGGAACTCGAGAACACTAGCTTCAAAAAACAAAAGTTCGAGAGAAAGAGCTACAGTGACTCCTCGAACAGATACACTAGCAATGCGGCTGATTCCTTCAGAAAGGATTGGAAGCCTAAACATGATAACAAAGTGTATCAAACATCCGTCAAACGATCGCCAAGGGGTCCACCTCAACCTTGGAGGAACCGGACCCCACTAACAATCAGCAAAGGCGAGCTGTTTGAAAAACTGAGGAACAGAGCGGATCTGCCCGCTCCTCGCTCTATGGACCCTGCAACCAAGGATCGCCGCCAGAAAAGTGGAAAATTCTGTGAATTCCACAAGGACCACGGCCATCTGACAGACTATAGCAGGGAATTCTCGCTTTATGTCGAGCAATTAATTTCGAACGGCGAACTTGACAGCCTGGTCAAAGGATCCCGGGATCGAAACAATTGCAAGTCTGACGTGAATGGGAAGCGCCCACGCTCTCCTTCACCAGACAGTGACAATAGCGAGGATCACCCACGGAAAACCATCCATATGCTATCTGGTGGTAGACCAACAGAAAGGCTAGCATAACTAAGAGGAATAGGAATAAGCTGTCACCCAAAAGTCCTTGCATCTGGCACACGGACAACGTACAACAACATCGTGCTTAGTATTATGCGCGTTAGAGCCTCTTAGTCTATGTGTTAGTTTAAAAATTACAAATCTTACTGTTGTAATTTACATCTTTTAATAAAATTTAGATTTATCATCTACCTACGACTCTAGCTAGCACCCCACTTTATGAATCTATTTTGTCGCTATTGCCTTAGTAGATCAAAATTATCTTTAAACACATTATGATCACTTCAGCCTAGATATGAGTCCAAAAAGTTGCTCTGTCATCATGGCCAGAGTTCAACCACGAATTAGGGTCTAAAAGCAGAGTCCTAGGTAGTTGATAGGTACAAGTGAACCCAACCACAAGAGGTTCTAAGTACCCACCACAAATCAAAATCTATCATGTCGCTACGGCCTTAATAGATTAGTAATCGTTTTAAAATTTCACCCCATCTCATTGTTACGTCTTTGGTATGGGACAAAAAGTTGCTCCGTCACCTCGGCCGGAGCAAAACTACAACTCTAGAGTCTTAGGGTTGATCGTATCTTTTGATTATCTTTCGATATATTTGTTGTCTTTAAATTTGTTAATCGATATTGCGACTTGCTATTCATTGTGAAGTTTAATTTATTTTTGCGAATTTAACCGTAGACTGAGCTACGACTCGTACGACCAAGTCTACGCCCAGAGTGGCTAGCGATAGGGTTAGTCTAATTTACGTCCAGAGCAGCTAAATTACGACTCGCGAATCTAGTTTCGGGTCTTAGTTACAATTCAAAAGAATAAAGTAAATGAACAACTCAATAGAAAAGCAAAAACGATTAATTTCATTAAAATTTTCATATTACAAAAAAGATTACAAAAAAGATTACAAAATGTTAAGGACTTAGATCTAATCTTGTGCAGCTTCATCCTTCATCTTGTCGAGAGCCTCTTTATTCTTCTCGAGCTCCTCAGGATGTTGCTCTACCCACGCCATTATGTCCGTGATGTAGTCGGGGGGTAGAGCAGGAAACACGGAAGGACCAAAGAATATAAGCTCTTGATGTTGGTCGGATTGGTAGCGCACATCCAAATCCAATCCTGCAGCCTTTCCAGCAAGTGCGGCATTGTCACCTTTAAGAGCTTGAACCTCTTCTTCTGCACTCGCGAGCTCGCTTTTCAGCTCAGTGGTTTCTCGTTGGCTCTGAGCAGCTTGCCTCTTTAACTCCACTATCGTAGCCTCAAGCGAGGCTACGTGCCCTATCTCGCTAGCTAGCTGGCTCTTCAGATCTTCAGTATCTTTAGCACGGCCAGCAGTAGCAGCTTTCAGATCTTTGCGAAGTGCCAAGATCTTCATGACATATTCATCTATCTCTTTTTGCTTGGACTCAATGGTCTTGTCCTTTTTCGGCAGAATATTGTCGCGGAGGTTCTCCATCCTGGACCTCACATTCTTCAGTTTGTCGAGGGCTTTCTCGCTTTCCTTAAATTTGCCGTCAAGTTGGTTGTACTTCTCTTGGATCTTCTCGACGTCATGGATTGAATCACCATGATAGCAAGCATGTGCCATGTAGCATGCGGCATTCATATGCTTTAAGAGCTCGCTCCGGCACCAGGTCCCAGGATGACCCAAAAGGAGTGACGACATCGCTTCCCTTTGAGTTTCAGCGTCAGCCATGAAATCGGGAAGTGTCACCCCAGCAGAAGTATAAGGCACGTAACCTCTAGGAGGTGGTGGTGCGGAGCGAGAGCTCGACCCGTGCTCGAAGGTCCGGCGAGGCTCGCTGCGAGAAGTCTTCTTCTTTCTCAACCTAATCAGCTTGCCTTCTCGGAACCTCTTGCGCATGTAAAGAGGAGCGGCATCGTGGTATAAAAGCGAACGCTTTTTTCCGCTCTCCAACTCCTTCTCAGTGGGCGGTTCATGCGCCTCTTCAACATCTTCAAATGTAAAGTCTTCCCTTTGGCAAAGGACAAAGGGAACACCGCGCGGCACAGAATATGCAGTAAGCGTAGGCGCTATTCGATCCGAGGCCTCAATATCCCTCGTGCTCAGCTCGATCGAGGCGTTCATATGCACTCGATTGGGGTCATTCCACATTTCCCGACTCCTGGGAAGAAATTCAGAAGTGATGAAAATGAACTCTCTTCTCCAGTTGGATCCGAAGTTCGTCGGGAGCTCATCGACGATGTTCTTGTCGAAATGTCGTCGCGTGAACCCAAAGCGACCGGATGCAGACTTCTCTTTGGTGAGCTTGTAGAAGTACAAGAATAAGCTCGCCGTCGCAGCAATGTTCAGCCCCCAGCAAATGTTCATGAAGCCCCGCAGGATCACAAAGAATCCCGCCGGGAGCTGCGACAGGGACACTTCGAATGTCAGAAGCACTTCGCTTATAATCTCCGGAATTGGCAGCTCGGAGAAGTGCTTGAAGTAGACCCTCGGGATGGCCTGGAACCCCGGGGGTGGCAGATTGATTGGCTGGTATCGTGACACCCAGAATCGCAAGTGACCAGACAATTGAATCCCCGATAGTAATGATCGAGCGTTGCTCGCATTAAGATTTGAGGGGGGATTCACTCCATCAGACCCATCCAAGGTTGCATGAGTCATTACTTGTTCATATTCGCCGTCCCCAGAACGGCCGATCGGAAGCAACCTTGGCGCGCCATTCACGGCGATTTCACAGTGAGCGAACCCAGATGGGTTCAAAGCTCCAATATAAGTGTTCAAGTCGAGGTCCGGGTCTCGACTAGCATCTAGATCCACAGGAGGTGGCGGAGTTCTTTCAGAGCGCCGGCCCGCTCTACGGCGTGGATTTGAAGCACCACGGTCCACAGTCAAGGTCTCTTCGAAGTTTATATTCAGAGGAGGAGGGACCCCTTCATTCTCTTCGGGCACATATACTTTGCCCTTTCCCGTGGTGCACCTTCTGTTTCTCTTCAGAGAAGGACCTTGGTTCGGGTTCAGTCCCGACACAATATGGCCTTCCGCGCTCACGACCAATGGTGCGGTGCGGCGCGCGGAAGAATCATCAATCAGCATGGGAGTCGCCGACTCCAGCACACGAGTCGCCGATTCAATGACAGGAATCGGCGAGTCACGGCCAGGAGTCGCCGACCCAATGGCAGCTGAGCCCTGTCCCCTTCGTTTGAAGGATTTCCCCTTGACAGGACCTGCATGTGTCGCCGACTCCACAGTGGGAATCGCCGACACAGAGGCCACGGGAATTTTCCCCAGCTCAAGAGGCTCCCGTACGACCACAAGGGCCCTGCACTGAGTCGCCGACTCCGCAAGGGGAGTCGCCGACACTGGCGAGCGCCAAGTAGTTCGTGCACGGTGGCACTCAGCTCCATACCATGAGGTGCCACGACCGGAATCGCCGACTCAACCTCTCTGTCAGGAGAGGGAATCGGCGATTCAACGGTGTTCAACACCTCATCCAGATTCTCAACAATCATTTCAGCTATGAAAGCTGACGTTTCATCTTCATTCAATTGGGACAAAGGGGAATCGGGGGTAGACATTGGGGGAATCGGCGATTCGAAGTTGAAAACTTGGGAATCGGCGATTGAAAAATCTGGGGGTTTAGGCGATTAAGAGAGGCAAAAGTGTTGTGAGGGTTTGGGGAAAACCTCTCCACTATTTATAGCCCTTGGGAAAATTGCAAAAACCCCCCAGAAAACCCAAAATTTACAAAATTTGAGATCAAGAATCGATCTCCAAATCCCCCGAATCACGCCAAGTCGCCGACTCCACAGGGCAGTCGCCGATTCCGGGCAAAAACTCACAGCACTGTGAGAAAAATTTCCTTATTTGGAGATTTTACAAATATTCCCCGTATATCTTCCAAATATCCCAAGGATCTCCCAAAAAGATCCGACGGTTACACTAGGAGTCGCCGACTCACAGAGGGAGTCGCCGACTCGCAGGGGTAAAAAACAAAAATACCCCCTACAGTTACCCAGACCATAGGTATCGCCGACTGGTAGGAGTATCACAAACTCCAGTCGCCGATTCCGGGTAAAATAATACTAAAACTGCCCCAAGTGCAAGTTTTCAGGGGGGAGTATCACAAACTCTCCCGACACTTCTGTCACTTCGACCAGAAGTTGTCAAATTTCAAGGGGGGAGTATCACAAACTCTCCCGACACTTCTGTCGCTTCGGCCAGAAGTCATCATATTTCAGGAGGAGTTATCACAAGCTCTCCCGACACTTCTGTCGCTTCAGCCAGAAGTCGTCAAATTTCGGGGGGAGTATCACAAGCTCTCCCGACACTTCTGTCACTTCGACCAGAGGTTGTCAAATTTCAAGGGGGGAGTATCACAAACTCTCCCGACACTTCTGTCGCTTCGGCCAGAAGTCATCATATTTCAGGAGGAGTTCAAATATCTTTATATGGCTCAGCTCATTTTGCTGCCGTATCACCGTTCGAGTTGTGGACTTCCACGATTCCTCAGGAGCATTTCGTGTTACACCCTCCTGTCTTGGTGTGCCTCCGCAACTCCAACTTCTCTGGGTCTTTTTTCTGCACCCCTTCTATGTGGGAAGAAAAAGTCGATCCCTTGTTGATTTTGCTCGACTTTTGCTAAATGTCGATCCCTTGTTGGGTTTTGCTCGACTTTTGCTAAATGTCGATCCCTTTTGAGTTTGGTCGACTTTTGTCAAAAAGTCGATTCCAGATGCTCTTGGTCCAAAAGTCGATTCCTTGTGTCAAAAAGTCGAATTTGCCATTTCTTGTCCTTTTGTGCTGTCCTAGGGTCTATAAATAGGACCCCTAGGTCCTCCTTTTCTTTCATCCATGGCTCTTCTTGTGAGTCTCTTTGCTGATTTTATTCAGGGAGAGATTGAGGAGCTGGATCGAATTCTGAATATTT
>LFYR01000364.1:98051-110429 GCA_001185155.1 Zostera marina | reverse complement strand
AAAGTCATAGCTCACACCCTAAATCCAGTAGCAGTTATGGCCACCAAAGTCATAACTCACACTCTCAGTCTGGTAAAAGTTATGGCCACCAAAGCCATAGCTTACGCTCTCCATCCTATGACTGTGATGGCAACCAAAGCCACAGTTCACACTCACACTCACAATCAAGTGTGTCACGCTAATAGTGGCTAACTATTATCCGTCAGAAGAAAGATAGAAGTGCCCAAACTCAGTGGCAACCAAACATCAAAAGAACTTATCTACTCTTTTGGTTGTCGCTTCTATTGTCCTATTAGTTGTCGCAATCTAACAGCTATTTTATTCTAAGTAGATGAAGGTATTATGCGATATGTATGCAACATTTAAAATAATCATTCATCACTTCAGACGGATCAATCACCCATCGCTTCGGCTGGATGACATCCGTCGCTTCGACCTTATCTATCATCTGCTCGACCTACGAGTCAAGGTGATAGTTACGAAATCTAATTTACGACAAAGAGTCTAAATTACGATTACAAGTCTAGCTTACGATTTACGAGTCAAGATGCGACTTCAGAATCTAAATTACGACCCTCACGAATATTTGGGAATCAAAGCCTAAGATTCCAAATATTTACGAATCTAAGTTCTCTTTCAAAACTAATTTACGACAAAGAGTCTAAATTACGATTACAAGTCTAGTTTACGATTTACGAGTCAAAATGCGACTTAAGAATCTAAATTACGACTCTCACGAATATTTGCGAATCAAACCCTAAGATTCCAAATATTTATGAATCTAAGTTCTCTTTCAAAATCTAATTTACGACAAAGAGTCTAAATTACGATTTGCGACTCCAGTTTCGAGCCTACGTTACGGTTCTAGGATTAATACAGCAAACCTACAAGGGATAATTTCATAGTAATCAATCCGTCACTTTGGCCGGATGACACCCATTACTCAGATCTAGCTTACGACCCACGAGTCTAAGTGATGATTACAAAATCTAATTTACGACAAAGAGTCTAAATTACGATTTGAAGTCAAGTTTACGATTTACAAGTCCAAGGTGCGACTTAAGAATCTAAATTACGACTCCAATTTACAAATCAAACCATGAGATTCTAAATATTTGCGACTACAATTAATGGTACCCTGGTGTTAATTTTGTCGTTGTGGCCTTAATGATAATATCCCATCTTGTCGCCATGGCCTTGATGAGGATCGAGAGTCACTCTATCGCTATGGCTGGAGCTTGGCTAAAACACCGGGGTTCAAATCTAGAATTGTAGTCCTAAATTGCGGATCCAACCCTACGATTCCAAATAATATTGTGCATCTTAATTTTTGGTTTATCGGTACTATTCTTTGCTACTCTGCGTCAATTTGGAGATATAAATTATCCGCTAATTTAACTGACGACTGAACTACGATTCGTACGACCAAGCTTATGTCCAAAGTGGCTAAGCGAGGGTTAGCAGAGTCTAACTTACGTCCAGAGTGGCTAAGTTACGGCTTGTGAATCTAGTTTCGAGCCTAGGTTACAATTTAAAGGTGGTTCATATGGAAGATTGGCAAAGAAAAGACAAAAGGTAGTCCACTGATAATCAAAATAGAAAGATTGCAAAATATTTCAAAAATTCATATGTCACGACGACATGATTCTCGGGGGGAGTATCACAAGCTCCCTCCAATACCTTCGTTACACCAATATTTTAAAAGTTGTCGGGTGGACATGATTTTCGAGGGGAGTATCACAAGCTCTCCTCAATAATTCTATCGCCTCGGGCACAAACATCCAAAGCATAACTCTACAATCTGTCACAACGGCACGATTTCAGGGGGAGTATCACAAACTCTCTCCGACGCTTCTGTCACTCTAGCCGAAAGCCGTCTCGCCCATCTTTGGAGGAGAGTATCATAAACTCTCATCAACACTTCTGCCGTTTTGGCTAGAAGTCGTTTCATTTCAAGGGGAGTATCACAAACTCTCCACGACACTTCTGTCGCTTCGGCCAGAAGTTGTCACAATTCGGGGGGGGGGATTATCACAAACTCTCTCCGACACTCCTACCACTTCTGCCAGAACATATTTTTATGCAGGTTTCAAAGGGGGAGTATCACAAGCTCTCCCAACATTTCTGTCGCTCCGGCCGGAAATTGTCAAATTTCAAGGGGAAGTATCACAAGCTCTCCCGACATTTCTGTCGCTCCGGCCAGAAATCGTCATATTTTAAGGGGGAATATCACAACTCCCTTCAGGAAACCTATAAGTTTCTCACAAAATAACCCCAATGCTAAGTCGGCAAGTTAACACCTTAAGTCGCCGACTTAGGATATTACACAGTATTTTAAGGGGAAAATCACAAGCCCCCTTCCACAACTTCAGGGGGGAGTATCACAAGCTCTCCCGACATTTCTATCGCTTTGGCTAGAGATTGTCAAATTTCAGGGGGGAGTATCACAAACTCTCCCGACTTTTCTGTCGCTCCGGCCAGAAATCGTCATATTTTAAGGGGGAATATCACAACTCCCTTCAGGAAACCTCTAAGTTTCTCACAAAACAACCCCAATGCTAAGTCGGCAAGTTAACACCTTAAGTCGCCGACTTAGGATATTACACAGTATTTTAGGGGGAAAATCACAAGCCCCCTTCCACAACTTCAGGGGGGAGTATCACAAGTTCTCCCGACATTTCTATCGCTTTGGCTAGAGATTGTCAAACTTCAGGGGGGAGTATCACAAACTCTCTCGACTTTTCTGTCGTTCCGGTCGGAAATTGTCAAAACTCAGGGGGGAGTATCACAAGCTCTCCCGACACTTCTTTCGCTCTGGCCAGAAGTCGTCACACAAAAGCACGGTCAGTCTGTCGCTTCGGCCAGATTCACCGATGATTGATCAAAGAAAAAATATCACTAGAGGTAAAATCGTTCAATAATCATATGCGTTTTCAAACTGATTTAGTTGTTTTGCAGGATGTTTTCTTTTTTTGCAGATATTATTCTGTCGCTTTGGCCAGAATGTTTTTCTTTTTTGCAGGTATTATTCTTTCGCTTTGGCCAGAATAAGACTCTGATAGTGAGTCCAAGTATCTTGTCGCATTCTGCCTTGATACACTAGAGATCGTTCTGTCGCTTTGGCCTTAACGATCTCAACCCATCTTATCGCTAAAAAGCCTTGAAGGGGGCCGTCGTTGCGGACTTTAAGTCGCTCTTGATCAGTGTGGACTATAAACATTAGTTCTATCGCTTCGGCTAGAACTTGGTTCTATCGCTTTGGCAAGAACCCGATTCTGTCGCTAAATAGCCTTAATCGATTCCGTCGCTTTGGCCGGAATTTATCTTGTCGCTTCGGCCTCGACAACACAGTGCAGTCGCCCCTGATCAGGGAAAGACTATAAACATGAGTTACCGTGGCCTGGAACTCGATCCATTCTTGACGCTTTGGCCTATGCATTCTGAATCATTACGTCACTGTGGGCGGATGATTCGATCTCATCTTGTCGCTTTGGCCTTGGTGCTGGATCACACACTTTGAACCTTGATTGACGGGAGGGGTACTGGTGATACACCATGTTTCTTGTGCTCTCTTCAGGGGGGAGTACTGGTGAGACATGCCTGATTACACCAGTCACTACCCATCAACGCCTCTCAATAAGGACTAGGGCTCCGTCGCTATGGCAGGACCCCCGGAGAGCTCCCACGGTGCGGAACACGTTCATCGTCCAGATCGCCGAGTTAGCCCGTAAAGTCGCCCGATTGGAATACCAAGTCGCCGACATACAGGATAACTCGCCGAGTTAAGGCAAGATCGGCAGTATGGTAGACTGCACATCTTGGCCCGAGAAACTCGCCGAGTTAGCCCTTAACTAGGCGACTTTCATACCTGAATCAGCGACTTACGACCGTTACTCGGCGGCAGCCAACGTCATAAATGTTACCATATATGACCATAGGCGCGATCTTCACCGTTGAGTGCGCCCTCCGAGACCCTATAAAAAGGGTCCCAAGGGGACACTCAAAGGCACGATTCAAGTTCCACTCTTACACCAGAGCACCACTACGAAACTCGCCGATTCTCACTAGAATCGCCTAGTTTCCCTTTGCAGGTATTTGACGTAGAGCGTGCATCGTGGACTCCAAAGCCTCCGGCATCAACCTCGCACCACCGTGAGCCCTGGTAGCAGATTCAGTGCTTCATCAGCTACTATAGTGGATCTGAAGAAACAAGCTTCCCAACATCAAGGGGAAACAACTGGGCTGAAGAGTGAGCTGGCGAGTGCGGAAGAAGAGATTTTGGCTCTCAAGGATGACAACGCTGCACTCTCTGGAAAAGCTGCAGGATTGGAATTGGATGTGCGATACCAATCCGATCAGCTTCAAGAGCTTATCTTCTTTGGCCCTTCTTTTTTTCCTTCTCTACCTCCTGACTATATCACGGACATAATGGCGTGGGTAGAGCAGCATCCTGAGGAGCTTGAAAAGAACAAGGAAGCTCTCGACAGAATGAAGGACGAAGCTGCCCAAGATTAGATCTTCTTAGTCCTTAGTTTTTTTTTGTATAATTATTATCTTTTTGTTTGTAATCTTTTGAACTTTTTAATGAATCAATCGTTTTTGCTTTCCTATTTAATTGTTCGTTTACTTTATTCTTTTGAATTGTAACAAAGACCCGAAACTAGATTCGCGAGTCGTAATTTAGCCGCTCTGGACGTAAATTAGACTAACCCTATCGCTAGCCACTCTGGGCGTAGACTTGGTCGTACGAATCGTAGCTCAGTCTACGGTTAAATTCGCGAAAATAAATTAAACTTCACAACTAATAGAAACTCGCAATATCGACTAACAAGTTCAAAAGATAACAAACATATCGAAAGATCACAAAATAGATATGATTAGCCTTAAGACTCTAGAATTGTGTTGTAGTTTTACTCCGTCCGTAGCGACGGAGTGATTTTTTACCTTCATCGAGGCCATAGCGACAAGATGAGGTTGGATCGTTGTGGCCGTAGCGACACAAAAGATTTCTAATCTATTGAGGCCGAAGCGACAAAAATAAACTAGCGAGAGTTTAGAAACCCTAACCGTGAGTGATGTAAAAATCTTAGGGTTTTATTCGTGTGTTCTCTATATGTTCTTGTGACTTATACCCTTGTAGTTCACCTCTGGCCAAAGCGACAGAGTGATTTGAACCTTCATTGAGGCCATAGCGACAAGATGAAGTTAAATTGTTAAGGCCATAGTGACAAAACAATTTCTAATCTATTAAGCCCGGAGCGACAAAATAGATTTTTCATTTAGGGTAAAGTCGTAAATTTAGAGAAATGTAACTTTTTATTATTAAAAAAGAGAAAAAACATATGTTTGAAATAAAATCTAACTATTTTATTTTGCTATATATCGAAAGGACCGAAGGGACGGGAGGGTCAATACTATGCGTAGTATTGTTGCATGTTGTCTGCATGCCAGGTGTTTGGAACCATTGTTCCATCCTATCGCCGTAAGCGATAAGTTCCTGGCCTTATCTCTTCTTCGACGATGTATGGACCCTCGAAGTTGGATGACAACTTATTCCTTGATCTATTCCTTTCGGTGATACTAGCCTTCCGCGTGACGCGGGTTCTCGGCAGAAACACTTTTTTGCGTACTTGGCGATTGTAGTATCGTGATACGCTGACCTTGTACGATTCATTCCGCAGGTCTGCTTCGTCGCGGGTTTCATCCCTCAACTCTAGCTCTGTAGCTAGGTTTTGGTCATTGTTTTGCTCGTCGTACTTCGAGACCCTGTATGTTGGTATACTCATCTCGATTGGTACGACAGCCTCTACATATTTCATAGCGAAGGGGGTGCTTCCTGTGGGATTTTTACTAGTTGTGCGATATGCCCATAGAATTTCGCACAACTTATTCGCCCAGGCCCCTTTTGCCGATTCGATTTTCTTTTTGAGCCCTTGTACGATGGCCTTGTTGGTTACCTCCACTTGTCCGTTTGCCTGTGGTCGGTAAACGGAAGCAAAGTGGAGTTTTGTGCCCAAGTCCTCGCACATTCTCGAAAACTTCCCCCTGTGAATTGGGTACCATTGTCTGTGAAAATGTGTTGGGGAACTCCGAATCGGCACACTATGGAGCGATATACGAATTTGACTGCCGCATCTTGAGTGATCTTTGCTACAGCCTGAGCCTCGACCCATTTTTTGAAGTAATCAACTGCCACGAAAATGAATCGAGCTTGGGATGTTGAGGGTGGGAATGGTCCTACGATGTCCAGTCCCCACCTTGCAAATGGGATCGAGCTCAAGTTCAGAGTCATGTCCGCGGATGGTTTTTGTTGCATTGGGCTATACAACTGGCATGCTCGGCACTTGCGGACGTAAGTGCGAGCCTCTAACCGCACTGTGGGCCAATAGTACCCCAGCCGTATGATTTTGAAGGCTAGTGCTCTTCCTCCCTCATGGAGTCCGCACGAGCCTTCGTGTACTTCCTTGATGACTTTATCAGTATCGGGTTTGGCCAAACAGCGTAACAACGGGCTGTCGAAGGACTTTTTGTAAAGTACCCCTCCGACTTCGCAGTACTTGGCTGCTTTGTGTTGCAGTTTTTTGGCATCACTCCTATTGTCGGGAAGTACACCATTTTGAATGAATGCCAGTATTGGTTGTCTCCAATCCTCTGAGGGGTCGGATGTGACATTCAATACCTGGCACGAGGGCTGGAGTACAAAGTCTACCAGGATTTCACGCTGGCCTCCCTCCCAGGCCGATGCTAGCCTTGCTAAAGCATCGGCTAGTGTGTTCTGAGTTCGAGGAATTTGCTCGATTTTAAACTCAGCGAATTATTTGGTGAGTTCTACCGTGGTTTCCACATATTTTTTGATCTGTGGTTCTTTGCAGGCGAACTCACCCGTGGTTTGTCGAGCCACGAGCTGGGAGTCAGTGCGAAGCATGACTTTCTCAACGCAGAGAGTTCGCAACAGCTTTAGGCCATGAATGGCTGCTTTGTATTCCGCGACATTGTTTGATGCCGGGAAGTGGAGCCGTATCGAGTGTTCATAGTTTTTTCCATCTGGACTATGGATTTTCACTCTGATACCCGAGCCTGTGCTGCAACTCGACCCGTCTACTTCCACAGTCCATGGTTGGGCTAGGTTGGATGGTGTGAGTTCGACCATGAAATCTGCAACAAGTGTATGTTTTCAAGGGCTTGCCCCTTGATGGCAGTGGCTGGTCGGAAATCCAAATCGAACTCACTGAGCTCAATTGCCCATTTAGTTAACCTGCCCGATATGTCTGGCTTGTGGAGTAGACGGCGTAGGGGACACGATGTAAGTACTACAATTGTGTGCGCTAAGAAATATGCTCGAAAGCGACGACAAGCATGGATTACAGCGTACACGATTTTTTCAATCGGAGAATATCGTACCTCTGCTCCTTGTAGTCGCCTCGAGTGATAGTAGATGGGGACTTGTTCCTTATCTCTTTGTGCGATAAGGACTGCACTTACGGCCTCTTCTGAGGCCGCTATGTATAAGTACAGGTCTTACCCATCCCTGGGTGAGGTTAGCATTGGAAGTGAGGACATGTGTGCTTTTAACTTGGTAAAAGCCTCCTCACATTCCGGTGTCCAAGTGATACTACCCTTAGCCGCAGTTTTTAGTAGTTGGAAGAACGGTTTGCATTTGTCAGCCGTTTGCAATATGAAACGACTGAGTACATTGATTCGTCCGTTCAACCTTTGTACTTCTCAAATTGTGTGGGGGGCTTCCATATCGAGTATTGCTTGGATTTTGTCGGGATTTGGTTTAATCCCGTGCTGACCTACGTAGAAACCAAGGAACTTACCTTCCTTGATTCCGAAGGAACACTTGCCCGGATTAAGCTTCATTCCGTATTGCTTTAATGTCCTAAGGGTTTCTCTCACATCCTCGGGGTGCTTTTCGACGCTTGTTGATTTGACCAGAATGTCATCAACATAAGCGGAAACATTGCGCCCGATCTGGTCCGCGAAAACCTTGTCCATTAAGCGTTGGAATGTAGCTCCAGCATTCCTTAGGCCGAATGGCATTACTCTATAACAGAATGTCCCTGAGTCCGTAATGAAGGATGTTTTCTCTTCATCAGGCTCATGCATCAGGATTTGGTTATATTCTGAGTGGGCATCCATCATGGAGAGGAGTTCGTTACCAGACACTCCGTCGACTAACTCGTCGATGGATGGGAGCGGGTAACTGTCCTTGGGGCATGCTTTATTGAGATCTGTGAAATCAATGCACATGCGCCACTTGCCATTGAGCTTCTTGACGAGAACGGGGTTGGCCAACCAAGTTGGATATCGAACTTCTCGAATGTGCCCAACATTCAGAAGTTTCGATATCTCTTCGTTGGCGGCCTCCCGCCTGTCTTAAGGGGACACTCAAAGGCACGATTCAAGTTCCTCTCTCACACCAGAGCATCACTACGAAACTCGCCGATTCTCACTAGAATCGCCTAGTTTCCACTTGCAGGTATTTGACGTAGAGCGTGCGTCGTGGACTCCAAAGCCTCCGGCATCACCTCGCACCACCGCGAGCCCTGGTAGCAGATTCAGTGCTTCATCAGTTGGCGCCGTCTGTGGGACTACCGAACCACCGGTATCCCGTTGTAATCGCGATTTTTTAAAAATCCGGCTCGAGCTCTCCTAGAGGGTTCGCCGAGTTTGTCAAAAAATCTCCGAGTTAGATCGTCCGATTCTCGGTTCAGGTCCGATTTAGCCTTAAATCGCCGACTTATCCTTGAGAATCGCCCGATCCGGAATATCGTCTGCTAGCTAAGAGTGTTGTCCACATCCGGAAAACCACAAAATCTCAAAATCGCCGAGTTAACCCCTAACTCGCCGACTTGTCTTTTGTTTTTCCGACAAGCTCAGTCAGGTACTCCGACAGGCTCAGTCGGGTACCTCTCCGCTTTGGTACTTCTTCGCTTTTGTTTTCATGGCAATCATCAAAAAACAAAAGCACCCTTACGCCACAAGAAGTAAGGGAAAAATGCCAGCAACTGAGCTGGAACAGGGCGAGCAATCCCGATCAAAGGGACCTAACAATGCTCAACCTGTTGAAACAAACTCGGTTCCTCCTCACGTCGAGGAACACATAGTGCCCAAGGCCCCACTCACCTTGGAAGAAAGGTTGTTCAGCTTCATGGACAATATTGAAAGAAGGATGACTAACCTCGAGCAAGCGAGGAGTCATAGGACCACCACCATCCGTGAAAGAGCGGATGAATCTGGGTCCATCTATTCTCCATCTGCGGAGAAAACCAAGCAGAGTTCCCGTCTCAAAACAGGACCCAGTAAGAGTCACTCCGAAAGGACTCTTACTACTCGGTTTGTAGAGGATCTTCAAAGGAAGTTGGCCACTGACCCAGCTGTCGGCAACCCGCACGAGATCCTAAGGGTTAAAAGTGCTCCTCTTCGCGAGGACCTTTTAAAGGGATCTTTCCCACCCAACTGGCGGGTACCCAGGATCGAGGCATACGACGGTTCAAGTGATCCACAAGATCACGTGAATCTCTACCTCAACGTCTTGGAACCGCAAACCATCGATGATGGGCTGCTGTGTCGGACATTCCCCGGCACTCTCAAGGGCAGTGCTTATCGATGGTTCTCTGGTCTGCCAACTGGCTCAGTCACCAGCTTCGCAGACCTTTCATCCAAATTCATCGCCCAGCATGTGGGGATGATAAGGATCAAACACAGTGCCAACGCACTTCTGGCACTTAGACAGGATAAACTGTCTCTGAGGGATTATACGGTCAAGTTCACAACAATGATGACAGAGGTGAACGACCTAATCCCAAGTGTTGCCATAGCGGGATACATTAGAGGGTTAGTCCCCTACTCCCCTCTGGCCCAAAATCTGACTCTCTACAAGGTGAGTTCTCTACCCGATCTCTTCCAACGCGCTCAATTGTACATTGAGGTGGAAGAGGAGGATGAGAACAAGCTAGCTGAACTTGGGACTCCTAGCTTCAAAAAGCCTAAGTTTGAGAGGAAGGGGTACAGTGGAAACAACAATGTCCACGACACCTCTAACAGGTATACCAGTAACAAGGCTGAGACTTCCAAAAAAGAATGGAAGCCTAGGCATGATAACAAGGTATATCAAACCTCAACCAGCCAACCGCCTAAGGGTGCAACTCCACTATGGAAAAGCATGCCCCAAGGACAGTTACCCGTTGCCATCCATCGACGAACTAGTCGATGGAGCATCCGGTAACGAGCTCCTCTCTATGATGGATGCCCACTCAGATAGAACCAAATCCTGATGCATGAGCCTGATGAGGAAAAAACATCCTTCATCACGGACTCAGGGACTTTCTGTTATAGAGTAATGTCATTCGGCTTAAGGAATGCTGGAGCTACATTTCAACGCTTGATGGATAAGGTTTTCGCAAACCAGATTGGGCGCAACGTTTCCGCTTACGTTGATGACATCCTAGTCAAGTCGTCAAGCTTGGATCTGAGAGAAACCCTTGATACACTAAAGCAATATGGAATAAAGCTCAACCCAGCCAAATGCGCGTTTGGAATCAAGGAAGGCAAGTTCCTTGGTCAGCACGGGATCAAACCTAATCCCGACAGAATCCAAGCTATCCTTGATATGGAAGCCCCCCGCACAATCAGAGAAGTACAAAGGCTGAACGGTCGAATCAATGCGCTCAGTCATTTTATATCACAAACGGCTGACAAGTGCAAACCGTTCTTCCAATTACTGAAAACTGTGGCTAAGGGTAGTATCACTTGGACACCAGAGTGCGAGGAGGCATTTGCGAAGTTATAAGCGCACATGTCCTCACTCCCAATGCTGACATCACCCAAAGAGGGAGAGGACCTGTACTTATATATAGCGGCCTCAGTAGAGGCCGTGAGTGCAGTCCTCATCGCGCAGAGGGACAAGGATCAGGTCCCTATATACTACCACTCGAGGTGACTACAAGGTGCTGAACTACGATATTCTCCCATCGAGAAGATCGTATTTGCAGTAATCCATGCTTGTCGTCGTTTTCGAGCCTACTTCTTAGCGCACACGATTGTTGTACTACCATCGTGTCCTTTGCGTCGTCTACTTCATAAACCCGATATCTCGGCGAGGTTGACCAAATGGGCAATCGAACTCAGTGAATTCGACTTGGACTTCCGACCAGCCACTGCCATCAAGGGGCAAGCTGTGGCAGATTTCATTGTCGAACTCACACAGCCCAGTTTGACACAACCTTGGATTGTAGAAGTGGCCGGCTCGAGTTGCTGCACAGGCTCGGGTATCGGAGTAAAAATCCATAGCCTGGATGAAAAAACTACGAACACTCGGTACGACTTCACTTCCCGGCTTCTAACAACGTCGCGGAATATGAAACGGCCATACATGGCCTGAAGCTGTTAAGAACTCTCGGCGCTGTGAATGTCACGCTCCGCACTGACTCCCAGCTCGTTGCTCGGCAAACCACTGGTGTATTCGCTTGTAAGGAACCACAAATAACAAATGTGGAAGCGATGGTAGCTCTCACCAAACAATTCGCCGAGTTCAAGATCGAGCAAATCCCTCGAATCCAAAATTTACCCGCTGACGCTTTGGCACGTTTAGCGTCATCTTGGGAGGGAGGGCAGCGCGAGATTTTAGTGGACTCTATACTCCAGCCCACGTGCCAAGTATTGGCTGTCAATTCCGACCCTCAAGAGGACTGGAGACAACCAATACTGGCATTCATTCAGAATGGGGTACTTCCTAGCAATAAAGGGGAGGCCAAAAAGTTAAAACAGAAAGCAGCAAAATACTTTGATGTCGGAGGGGTACTTTACAAAAAGTCCTTCGATAGTCCTTTGCTACGCTGTTTGGCCCAACCCGGTACAGATAGGGTTCTTCAGGAAGTACACGAAGGCTCGTGCGGACTCCATGAAGGAGGAAGAGCATTGGCCTTCAAAATCATAAGGCTTGGGTACTACTGGCCCACTTTAAGGTTGGAAGCTCGCACTTACGTCCGCAAGTGCCGAGCATGTCAGCTGCACAGCCCTATGCAGCAGAAACCATCCGCGGAAATGACTCCGATTCTGAGCTCAATCCCGTTCGCAAGGTGGGGGTTGGACATCGTAGGACCATTCCCCCCCTCAACATCCCAGGCTCGATTCATTTTTGTAGCAGTAGACTACTTTACAAAGTGGGTCGAGGCTCAGGCTGTGGTGAAAATCACTCAGGAGGCGGCAGTCAAGTTTATCTACCGCTCCATAGTCTGTCGATTCGGCATTCCCCAAGACATTGTCACGGACAATGGCTCACATTTCACGGGTGGAAAATTTTCAAGAATGTGCGAGGACCTAAACATAAAGCTCCACTTCTCCTCCATTTACCGACCTCAGGCAAACGGACAA
>LFYR01000364.1:31520-60759 GCA_001185155.1 Zostera marina | reverse complement strand
TGTTTATTTGCAGTCATTCGAATACGAAACCATTCAACAATCTTATTCTCAATTAGTCTTGCAAGTGTTTCTGCATTTATATCGATATTATTATTTATCATTTCTTTTTCGAACTCTCTAATATAAGGTTCAGCTTCTTTGCAATTTGTGAGAATATACAACATGATTGTATGATATTCTTCATCTGACACATATCGATAGCTACCCGCGCCTGTTGCACGCCCTGTTTGGGTGAATATAGACAACGAATCAGCCAAGCCTACATCACCACCATCAAAGTTTCTTAACTTCTTCGTAAATTTTGTTTCAAAATCTTCGTCGAGGTATAAAGAGCAAAATG
This sequence comes from Zostera marina, assembly GCA_001185155.1. Lineage (NCBI taxonomy): Eukaryota > Viridiplantae > Streptophyta > Magnoliopsida > Alismatales > Zosteraceae > Zostera > Zostera marina. The sequence goes on along the minus strand of LFYR01000364.1, from coordinate 60,419 downwards.
TCACCATCTCTTCTTTCAAATAAGCTTCAGAAATAGAACCTTCAACACAAGCTTTATTTCGAACTTTCTTTTTCAAAGAATGCATAAATCTTTCGTATGGATACATCCATCTATATTGCACAGGTCCACCTACTTGTGCCTCGTATGGAAGATGAATCAACATATGTTCCATCGAATCGAATAAAGATGGAGGAAATATTTTTTTGAGTTTGCAAAGAGTCTCAATAATACTTTCTCTTAAAATTTTCATCACATTTTCTTTAATAACTGATGAGCAAATATCTCTGAAAAAACGACTAACTTCAGAAATAGCATCGTTCACCGGTTTAGGAATAAATTCGACGAAAACAATTGGAATCAACCTTTGCATTAAAACATGACAATCATGACTCTTCATTCCCATTAAATTACCATCGTCGCTTTTAACACAACGACCAATGTTAGATGCGAAACCATCCGGAAATTTAACAAGTTTAAGCCACTCACAAACACATTTGACCTGATCTTTCGATAAAGTGAATTGAGCTTTGGGTATCAAAATCTTGCCATTCTCAGGTTGAATAATGAGATGCAACTCTTTTCGAATACGAAGCTCTTTTAAGTCTTTTCGTGCATTAATAGTATCTTTCGTCTTCCCTTTAACATTCATGATGGTGTAAAAAATATTATCAAAAACATTTTTCTCAACATGCATTACGTCTACGTTGTGACGTACTAGAAGAGAACTCCAATATGATAACTCGTAAAAAATACTTCGTTTGGTCCAATTGTGAGTCTTCCCTTTATCAAACGTTCGAGAAACAGGAGGGATGTGCTCGTGTTCTAATTCATATCCGGTCAATCGTTCAATACCAACTTCTTTTTCAATTCTTCCACTGAATTTCCACTTTTGTCGACGAAATTGATGATTAAATGGTAGAAAACGACGATGGCAATCAAAGAAGCAACACTTTTTATAATTTTTCAGATAAAATGAGGGAATTGAATTCATACAATAAGGACAAGCTAACTTTCCATGAGTGCTCCATCCTGACAACATGGCATATGCGGGAAAATCAGATATCGTCCATAACAAGATTGCCCTCAATAAAAAAATTTGTTTAAGATGAGAATCGAAAGTTTGAATTCCATCATTCCATATTAATTTTAATTCATCTATTAAAGGTCGCATGTAAACATCGAATTTCTGATTTGGACTTTTTGGACCAGGAATCAATAATGTTAAAAACATGAACGCAGGTGTATTGCACCACCATGGTGGGAGGTTGTATAGAGTCACAATTACTGGCCAACATGAATAAGGCGTACTTGAATTTCCAAAAGGACAGAATCCATCAGTTGATAATCCCAATCGAATATTCCGAACTTCCGATGAAAAATCAGGATAGACTCGATCTACATGTTTCCAAGCTTCACCATCGGCCGGATGTCTTAACTTATTTGGTGTATCCTTACGTGTGTGAATATACCATGTCATATGTTTGGAGATCGAAGAACACTGATACATGCGTTTCAAGCGTGGTATTAATGGAAAATAACGCAAGTGTTTGTGAGCAATATGCCGATTTTTTGGAGTTTTTGGTTTGTATCTCGGATGATTACATATTGAACATTGATTTAAATTCATATTCTCTTTGTAATACAAAATGCAATCATTGGGGCAAGCATCGATTTTTTCCTGTTGCATACCCAAATTCTTTAATCTTTGTTTCAACTTATAATGGGATGTAGGAAGATTATTGGGTTTTGGCAAAATTTCTGAAATGATTTTCAACAGTTCTGTTGAAGCACCTTCAGAAATTCCATGTGTCGTTAAAACATTCATCAATTTTAGCATTACAGTTAAAGTTGTAACTTCACAACCATTCCATATAAATTGTTCTGCTTCTTGTAACAATTTGTAAAAAATTTGTGCTTCAGTATTTGGTATCTCAGGTGAATGCTCATTGTGACCAACGGTTTCGAAGACCATATCTACCATAGGATCAACATGACTACTGGATCCACTCTCCATAAATGCATCAGTTTCCATATCAGTTGACAATGATTCTGTGATTTCACCATGTTGGTGCCAAACAACATAATCACGTTGAAATCCAAATCGGTAAAGATGCAATCTAATGTCGTTTCTTTTATAATATCTAGCTCCAGCACAACGAATGCAAGGGCATCGGATATATTCTTCATTTGTCCCAACGAAATTTAAAAATTCATCAACTCCATCCACAAACTTAGGATTTATAGTGGTATTCGATAAAAGACGTTGATACATCCAACTTCGGTCTTCATTCGACATTCTACAGAAAAATGGAGAAAAACTATGATATTAATTCTAAGTTTGATAAATAATTAATATTTTCAAACATAAGTATTTTGATTTAACTACTTAAAATTACTAACCCTAGATTCAGTGACACAATTCAGTGTTACTAATGATGGGTTACATCTATACTTAGCTTAAGTTATGCATGATGTTTCAATTATCATATAATAATAATAATTATTTATTATATAATTTCATTCAATTTTATAAATTCTAACATGATATTAATTTCATACATAAAGAATCATACAATAATTTAAAATTAAAAAAAAATCATGCATATTAAATAATGTTAACACATTCAATAAAAATATATTTACTAAAAAATTGTAAAGTTAGCTGTAATATGCAAAACAAAACCTGTAAAAAAAAATAGATTAGAAATATTAGTCAAAAAATTGACTAAAAAATCATTTAAATTCAGAATTAAATCAATATATTTTAAATTAAATTTTTTTATTGTAACAGCTCATTCCCTTTTATTTACTTATTGATTAAATGAAAAACATTTTAGAACTAAAATTATAAATCGAGCTACCAGTTCACCTACCAGCTTTTAGAATTAAAATTACCCAAAAACTACTTGTTATTTAATTTATTTGCAACAAACCCAATTAGCACCCAACACATCTCACTAATCAAACAAGAAGCTCCTTACGTGCTATTATATTACAACTCATCTTAGAATTCAGATGAAATTGTATGATATCATGAAATTATCATACTTTATACCTAATATTCGGTCTGGTTTTTGCTTCCTAGTCTGATTTTATTAGTAGTCATGATTGGAGCTATAGTACTAACTATGCATAGGACTACAAAGGTGTAAAGGCAGGATATATGGAGACGAAATGCGTTGGATTTTAGGAAGACTATTGTGAGGAGGACGACAGAGAGGACTATAATGAGGAATACGACAGACCAGTGAACCCGCAACTATATAGGGCCCGAGGTTTACGTTCACCCTTAAACCTGAGCGCAATGAATGACCTTTCTTCCACAAATTCCGGTAATTCCGGACCTACTAGTCCTTTGTACTCACCAGAAACAGTTTTTTTTATGCTTTGGAATGAAATTCTTTACAAAAAAAAGAAGAAATAAAAACAATGCCATGCTAGTTATGATATAAATATTTAATTGAAATTGTAGTATTTTTCTAATTATAGTATAATTTCATGCAGAGATTACTCTTCTTGAACCAGTAAAACTAATATCCCCCGAAAATCAGAAAAATCTAATGTTCCCCGTTTCATACTATATACTTACTAAAAAGGAGCTAGAGGAAAATGGTTATTGCATGTTCTCTCAACTAGCCAAGTATAATAGACACCTGTGAAGACGAGTGTCACCCAAGAGTTCACTCCGAGAGTGAATACAAGCAACCAAACAGATTAGGACAAAAATGGAGCACCAAGTGGCATGTTCGTTTTGTTTTCACATCTCATACAGCACCAGCACACATTCATCTTCATCTTCATCTTCTGATGTATTCTGATTTCTGAAGAAGATATAGAGAGTGAAATTATCGCAATGGTTTTGGGAACGATCTTTGTTACCAGACACCTCTCTATCATTCCTACCACATCTTCCTTGTTTTCGTCGTCCGCTACTGCTACCGCATGTAATTTCGGTTTATTCTCAGAGAAAAGAAGAAAAGTCGGAGGCTTGGGGATTAGGTCTTCAGTGGATGAGAGAGAGGATGGAATTGAGAGAGGTTCGGGGGAGAGACGACAGGCGTACCGGCCCTCTGTCATCGAGATGGCTTCAACCTCATCGGCCGTGACTAATTCTTCGGGTTCAGCTGCCGTAACGAGTACGGGCTCTTCCAATACGACGGTTGTTGACAGGGGTTTTAGTGCGGATGGGGAGTTTCCTGTTTGGGAAAAGATAGGAGCTATTGTGACGGTCGATATTTTAGGAATTAGGATACGTAGTTACTCACTACCACCGTCCAGCGGGAGAAGATAATAGCAATGGTGACGGCGACGTGTGGGAGAATTGCTCTCTCCTCCCAAACTCATATTCTAAAACTCATATTCCTATGGACGACGCATGGGTGTTGGGAACTCGCCCAGCACCCACCGGCGAGGTCGAATCGACCTCGCCGGCGGTACTGGAGATTTGATATTGCTTCGTCCTATGGACGACGCATGGGTGCTGGTAACTCGCCCAGCATATTTTATTGATTTAAATATATATGCATAATAGTGTAATTAGGTATTGACATGATTCAGGTTAATCCTGACCCAATCTGAATTTTAAATATTCAGGCAATTCAAACACTAAACCTAATCCTAACCTAAGACTAAGATCATTCATTATCAATGAAATCTAATCTTTTGACCAATATATTGAACTAATTTCTTTGTGTATTAGTGAATTACGGTTAGGTTATGATATTATTTAATTATGATATTAAATAATTTTCTTTGTGTAAAAAGTAATTATGATATTATTTAATTATTTTTTGATAATTAAATTAAATATTAATAGAATTCGCCTTACACTTGGATAAAAAATTTATTTTAATTTGATTTTTTTTCTAATTGGTTTAATTAATAGACAAAAAGATTTATGTTTTTCAAATGGCTCAAGCCTAAAAATGTATTGGTTAATTTAACTATTAAAAATTTAGGTATATTTGATTTAAATCCAACCATAAAATAAAACATAACTATCTTCATATACAATATATCAAAATAATTTTTGGAAAATCTTAATTTATATAAAAAATATTATCATATTCCTAAATCCTAACCCAACCCAATATATATACAAAACGAATCAGGTGCGACGGTGGCAAGTTATTATCTAGCGTTCGGCCAATCTCGACCTCACATCTTGTTACAATTATAAGGTTTGCAATTTTATAGATGTTTTAGGTATTTGTTTAATTTTATAGGTATTTTAATAGAGTGTAGGAATTACTTTTGGTTTAATTCAAAAAATATGAAATTAAAGTCGGTTTTTTGACACATCAAATCAGTCGGTTTTTTGAAATTTTTTGAAATTTTTTGAAATTTTATATTACAAATTTTATAGGTGTAATTTAATTAAAGTTAGAGGGTTATTTTCGAAAAAATTAATTTTTTTACACGGATTTAAGATTAAACCAAAAATCAAGAGGGAACAACCAAATGGACCAAGAAACCCTTTTTGAGAGAATCGGATGTGCCGACGAATTAACATACAAAATTCTAAGTAATTAAAAACATCTTCATATGGGAGCTCAATCTCATCAAGAACATCTTCATATGGGACACAATGACTTGCTATTGCATCCAAAAGACGATTTGAAAAATGCATACCACGAACACTTCCGAATGAGAAGTGTACATCCTTTTCGTGTTTTAGAATTTTGAATAATTTCCGACGGATAAATCCACTCTGCATAAACAATTAGACATAACGAAAAACAAAACAAAAACAACATTTATTTAAGTTACAACTCACAAGCATAATCATCAGATTTAGTTCAGTTACTCACTTCTTTTCTTTGGATGGACACCTTGGAAAAAATGTAAATCACTTAATAGTTGAATTAAACTTAAGCATGATATAGCCATTCACATTATACCCATCTCTGCATTAAAATGAATAAATAATAGGTAAATTAAATATGGTATGAAAAATCGATCCCTTATGAGTTGCATGAGTTCAATTAACTCTGGTATATATAAACTTGAGAATAGTCAATTTTGGTAATTAACGTCATCTAAACATGACCGCTGCACAAAAAATGAAAAGCAAAAAAAAAAAACTTTTACAATATAACTCATGAGCAATTTATCTAATTCTGATCAACAAATCCAACACTGTACACAAAATGGAGAACACTGTACACAAATCCAACACTGCAACCAAAAACTCAAAATCAAGAAAAAGAGAACACTGATTTGACACCCACAAACAAGATCATCAATTCGAATATATCTAAAAACAAAACGGAAGCAAAAAAAATCAACCAAATTAGAAAGAAAAAGAAATATCACCTGAGCAGCCTTATAAGCTTTCATGGTCCGTTGATGGGATAAATTGCGAGTTAAGAAGCACGACAATCCAACCGCAAACTTTAGACAGCTCAGTCTCGATGTTGGCACGATACTTCTTGACGATGGCGACGTGATCATCATTCTTCCTGCTCTCCTCCTTTTGCTTGATCGAAGACAATCCTCCAAGTCGCGCGCTGAGATCCAACCATGTTCTTGTAAGCAACGGAAAATAGGTTAAGATCCTCTACGGTTAACTCCCCCCTCCATCGGAACATCACGAACCAAATTCTCCATCTACATTATCAAAGACAACCCCTTAGAGGTTCCCCATGCACGAGATCCGACTGCAAGATTTCAAAATAAAGAAGAAAACAATTGAGGCATTATATGGAAATGATAGAATGAAATTATTGGGAAAAAATATATAACATCTAAATGATATATCCGACATTATAATTGGCACCATTTATTATTAATACTATATATTCTGAATTACTGATCACCTTCCTTCAATGCTTCTGCATCTTGTAGGTAAACCGTAAATGTACTAATTTAAAGAACTGTATGGAATATGATAAGACAAAAACCAAACCTATGGAATATGCATACATGAAATCTAGCAATGTACAGGTTCCAAATATTTGAGGAAAGTGTCCAAGAGCCTGAATATCAAATAATGAAGTGAAAATAAAAAACAAACTGTGTATGTTATTAGTATAGATTAAATTTTTTAATGAAGGAATTTGATGGAAAAATAGGAAATGTGTGATATCTAATCTAAAAGATTGCTAAAACGTAGTATTTGCCTATTTAACACTGAATCCCCAATATTTTCTAGATGGTAAAAGACCTAAACAGATTGCCCAAAATCCCATCAATCATTTGATATTTAGATGTATACAATTCAGTTCCCCTAGGTGTGAGGAGTGTACCTAGTTCATTTTTCGTTTTAATTTGTTTCAATACTGATTACAAAAAAATCCACGGTTATGAAAAACAACTTACATGTTTAATAACATAAAATTCCTTTTCTATGCAAACTTTTTGGTCAAATGTTTCCCGGTACACAGAACTAGGCTGCACCATCTCGAGTTCATCTTTATTCCAGATTATCTGAAAGTTAGTAATAAAAATTTGAATATAGATTATAGAAACTTTGAAAAATAAATCCTTATAATGCAAATTTGAAATTTAAAAAGAATGACTTGATGGATAAAGAATTTAAAATTTGACTAGATTACCAACCATTAATTCTTTAAAAAAATACGACACCAACCATTAATTTGTAAAAACAAAAAAGAACATACTGTATTATGCATATCCTCACAGAGTGGCAGACTGTTGACATATGATGCCCATGTGGAAACCTAAAAGGAAAGGAAAAATAAAGAACCCTAAATTATATGTATGATGAACTAATAATTTTGTCCAATGATCATCATTACTTGTCTCTAAACAATTGTAAAATTCTTTCAATATAAGAAACTGCTAACAACATATATTTAATTATTTATGGCATATAAATCAAGATTATTTCCCCATATTGTAAGTAGCCTTTGTAGAATCATAACCTGAATTCCCGATGATACATTTATTTTTAATAATCATAATAAAGCAAAATTCTCAATTAGAAAGCTGGATTTTATTGATTCTAGCAAACTAAGGAGAGCATACCTAGCAAGTAAGAAGATATATGGTAGGCAGTAGGCACAACATATCCATATACGGATAAAAAAAATTCCTCTTGAAACGTTTTTAGACAATTTATAACAAGTGATTTGCGAAAACCACTAGAAAAATGTGTCATCGTGTCTGTAATTCTCTTTATAGTTATGAATGGAAGAAGTACGTAAAAATCTAAACTAATGGTACCTGACCTAATGGTACCTGACCAAGTTTCTTTTCAGCTAAGAGAACAATAGCAAGTCGCACTATGTTACTAACATCAGCAGTAAGAAGAGATTCAAGTGCGGGGATAATTTTATCTGGTGTTAGATGCTACAAGATAGAGAAAGAAAAATTATGAAGTAGACAATATCATTTTATTATTTTATGACTATTAAATTTCATTGAGGAAACCTTACAACACTGTAAGGAACTTTCAATAAACATTCCCCCTCTCGAATGAAGTCTGATGCAAATAATGACCTGCATATTTGTTATATACTCTCAACAAATATTCAATTAATCAAGCTCGAAGGAAGATGGAAAAAAGATATAACAAACGCGCCTTGTACTAAAAAAGGTATAACAAATAACTCGATCTAAGATAGGTTGATCACATTAAAGAGAAGAACAAACCTGCCACATGTGGAGTGTCCAATTGAAAGTTTCGAGGATATTTCTGTCCCGGCCTTTTGTTCCAGCCATGGTAAGAAGGCATTGCAATCCTTACTCACCTGTTGATAATCTTGATTAACACGAAGTAAAAACAGAACGAGAACAAACAAAATCGGTGATACTGGAATTGAGAAGAACCGTGGAGGAATACGGCATCGAAGATGATAGGGATGAAGAAAAGAATTGCGGAAGAGAGATGACAGACCAGCGTTGGGACCGGAAGAATCGCCTCCCCGACCACATTGTATTTTAAATACCATCTACTATATAATCGATCAGCATATGAAAACAACCTAAATCCAAGAACGTACTTGGAATAGAAAGTAGATTTGGAGACAAGAAGAATAGACATACCTACGTAGCTGTGGGAAATGAACAGCGAGAGGGTAGAACCTCCGTCAACTGCTGCAGCAAGTTGACACTGGCCGAGTGGCACTGGAATCGCCTCTGGAAGGAAGTGTGACCAAATTTCTAATTCATGTGACATTGGAATCGCCGCTGGTTGTTGAGAAGGAGATTGGGGGAAACAAGATTGAAGGAAATGAGATGGCGGGAAACAAGATTGGAGGATGGGGGGAAATGAGATTGGGGAAATAATATTAGGGAAAGAATATTGGGGAATACTATTGGAGAATATTAGGGAAATAATATTGGGGAAAACGAAATGTTAAAGAGGGAAAATAAAAAAATTTAAATAATTGTTATTTTTAACGGAATATCCGTTACAAATATTCTAAAAATCCGTTACCATATATAAGTCCATCTTGATATCTAGTATTTGTAACGGAAACAACAAAGTTAACGGAAATTCCGTTACAAATTCCGTTAACTTTGCTTATTAGTATTTGTAACGGATATTTAAGCATTATTAGTACTTATTAGTGGTTGTCGAATTGCATTTTTTTTAAATTACGAAATATTTAAGCGACCGACCAGTTGATCGCCTTTTTATTTCATTTTAAATTCAGGCAACAAACTTCGTTGGTCGCTTTGTTTTTTAATTTTTTTTAATCACTTTTAATTTAATTTATTTTTTAATTTTTAACGAGGCGACCAATCTGGTTGGTCGCATTGTGTTTGATTTTATTTTTATATATATTTTAATTCAGGTTGGTCGCGAATTAATTTTTTTTTTAAACTTACGAAATATTTATATTTTTAAAATTTTAATTTTTTTTTTCATGCGAATTATAATTTTTTTAAAAATTTACAAAATATTTAAGCATCGCCATATTTGTTTTCGCATTATTTTATTTATATATATTTTTTAATTTGGTCGCCAAATTGAAATATATTTTTAAATTTTTTTGAAATATTTAAGGGACCAACTAGTTCGTCACCTATTTTTTTAATTCATGCGATAAACTGGGTGGTCGCTTTTTTATTTTTTTTAAATTTATGTTGGTAATAAAATTGATTTTTTTTAAATTAACGAAACACGTAAGCGTCGCGAATTGATTTTTTTTTTTAACTTACGAAATATTTAAGCGCGCCATATTTTTCAATTTTGAAAATTTAATTTTTTTATTTAGGCGAATTGCAATTTTTTAAAAAACTTACGGAATATTTAACATATTTGTTGGTCGCATTGTTTTATTTATATATATTTTTTAATTTGGTCGCCAAATTGGAAGATATTTTTTAATTTTTTTGAAATATTTAAGGAACTAACTGGTTGTCGCCTTTTTTTTAAAATTCATGCGATCAACTGGGTGGTCGTCTTTTTTATTTTTTCAAATTTACGTTGGTAGTAAAATTTTTTTTTTTTTTAAATTAACGAAATATGTAAGCGACCAACAGGTTAGTCGCGAATTGATTTTTTTTAATAAACTTACGAAATATTTAAGCGACTAACTGGTTGGTCGTCATATTTTTTATTTTTCAAATTTAAAATATTTTAATCAAACGACCAATTTAGTTGGTCGCATTGTTTTATTTATTTATTTATATATTTTTTTAATTTAGGAACCAACCAATTTGGTCGCCAAATTGGAAGATATTTTTTAAAAATTTTGAATTCATGGTTGCGACCAACATGTTGGTCGCATTCTCATTTTTTTATTAAAAAAGAGTCAGGCGACCAAACTGTTGGTCGCTTTCATCTTAAAATTGGCGACTAACTTCGAAGTTGGTCGCAAAGTTGGTAGCCTATAGTATAAAGCGACCAACTTCGCGACCAACTTCAAAAGTGGTCTCAAAAAGTAAACTATAAGCGACCAACCTCGAAGTTGGTCGCTAGAGTTGGTCAGAAAAAGCCTTATTTTCTGTAGTGATTTAATTAGAGGTCCATCGTAGGATTTCTTATACAGAACGTCACCGATTAGGCAGAATCTTGAAATGCGTGTTTGTAATTTACGCCTTTCATTCTTGTTTTTCTGGGAGTTTCTGCCCTTCAATGTATTCTATTAAGGGTTTCCTCCAGTCTTCTGCCTGTATTGTGACCAAATTATATGAAGGTGTAGATGCTGAGTCAACCGGTATCTCTCTCTGCCCCCCCTCGAAAGCAGATGGTAGCTTTGCCAGGGCATCAACATATGGGCCAGATTCGAACTGAGTTTCTCGCTAACGTGCGAGATTACAATGATTTGGTGGATCTGGGTCCTCACGTATGTCCTGGTTTCAAGGCCGAGGATGTCCACCGCTGGGCTCGTAAGTACCCGAAAGAAGCTACAAAGATCCGAGATCGGGCGCTTGCTGAGGATGATGAAGAGGAAGAAGGGGAGGCTTCGGGTGAAGAGACTGTCATTAATGAAAATTTCTCTATTGCGGATCAAGATAATAATGGTGCAGCAGATTCTGTTAAAGGCTCATCCTTTCCTACTAGTGATAAACCCTCTTCTCCTCCTCCTACCTTGTAATCTGTTCTATTTCATGTTCCTTCTGTACTTTTTATTTAAAAATCAATATATATGGAACATTTTTGTTATAACTATTGATTGTGATAACCAAACGACGTATTAGTTAAGTAACTCAAACAATTACAACGAATGGATACATACAACTCTACTTAATTGCTAAAAGTACAATTGTAAGTTATCTGCGTGCCAGGTGTTAGGAATATATGTTCCGTCTTCCGGCTTTAACCTATATGTGCCTGGTCGGAGTTCTTCCTCCACCACGTATGGTCCTTCCCAATTTGCACCTAGTTTGCCTTTAGAGCAGTCTTTTCTACCGACGCTTGCTCTTCTCAATAGTAGGCTTCCTTTCCTTATTGCTTTATCCTTGACGTTTTTGTCATGATATCTAGCAATATTTTGTTTGTAAGCTGCATTCTTTGCATGTGCATTATCCCTTAGCTCATCCACTAAGTCCAGAGTCGTTGTGCATGATCTCATGTTTTCTTCCATGTCGTAGGACAAGACCCTGACTGTAGGTATGCTTAGCTCTGTTGGGATTAGTGCTTCCATCCCGTATGCTAGTGAGAACGGAGTTTCCCCGGTGGGTATCTTTTCAGTAGTTCTATACGCCCACAGGATCTCTGGTAGTAGATCTGCCCACGCACCTTTGGCCTGCTCGACCTTTTTCTTCAGTCCCTGAACAATGGCTCTGTTTGTGACTTCTACTTGCCCATTACCCTGTGGTCTGTATACTGATGAAAAGTGGATTCTAGTGCCCATGTTCTCGCACAATCACGTAAACTCCCCACCGGTAAACTGTGTCCCGTTATCTGTCACTATGTGCATTGGAACGCTGAATCTACACACTATGCATTTAAAGCCAAACTTCGTTGCTGCTCCTTGTGTTATTTTGGGTACAGCCAGAGCCTCGACCCATTTTGTGAAGTAGTCGACAGCCACAAATATGAATTTAGCCTGGCCTGTCGATACTGGAAATGGTCCCACAATGTCTAGTCCCCACATTGCGAATGGGATGGGGCTTTCTACCCCTGTTAGTTGAGTTACGGGATTCCTCTGTATGTTTTTATGTATCTGGCAGGCCTTGCATTTTCTTTAAAATAGAACTGCATCTTTCTTCAGTGTGGGCCAGAAGTATCCCTGCCTTATTATTCTTTGGGCTAGAGACATTCCCCCTTGATGTATCCCGCATACCCCCTTAGGTATTTCCTCTACAATGAATTGCCCTTCATCTGTTGAGACACATTTCATTAGAGGCCCATCGTAGGATTTCTTGTACAGAATGTCACCGATTAGGCAGAATCTTGGAATGCGTGTTTGTAATTTACGCCTTTCATTCTTGTTTTCTGGGAGTTTATGCCCTTCAAAGTATTCTATTAAGGGTTTTCTCCAGTCTTCTGCCTGTATCGTGACCAGATTGCACGAAGGTGTAGATGCTGAGTCAACTAGTATCTCTCTCTGCCCCCCCCCTCGAAAGCAGATGCTAGCTTTGCTAGGACATCAACTGAGTTGTTTTGACTCCTTGGAATCTGTTCTATTTCCACCTTGGTAAATTGTTCTTTGATTTTTTCTAGTGTAGCTGCGTACTGCATGATCATAGGTTCTTTAATTGTGAATTCCCCTGTGTATTGCCGAGCTACTAGTTGAGAATCTGTTCTGATGATTATTGAACATGCCCCCAATTTTTTGAGAATTTTCATGCCTTGGATTACAGCTTCGTATTCTGCTATATTGTTTGTAGCTGAGAATTGTAATCTGACAGAATGCTCATATATCCTTTGGTCTGGAGTGATTATTTTTATTCCCACTCCTACACCTGTACTGCAGCTTGAGCCATCAACCTCTACTACCCAAGGTTTTTCCTTGCTTTCCTGGGTCATGTCTACAATGAAGTCTGCTACTGCTTGCCCTTTGATGGCAGTGGCAGGGATAAAATCTACATCAAACTCGCTTAGCTCCAATGCCCACTTCGTCAATCTTCCAGAAGTATCTGGCCTGTGGAGTATTCTGCGCAGTGGATGTTCTGTTAAGACTTTAATTGTATGAGCCAGGAAGTATGCTCGGAATCTGCGTGCTGCATGTACTACTGCCAGGACTATTTTTTCCACTGAAGGATATCGTGTTTCTGCCCCCTGTAGCCTTTTGGAGTGATAATATATTGGGATTTGTTCGTTGTCCCTTTGACATATTAGAACTGCACTGATAGCTTCCTCTGAAGCTGCTACATAGACATATAATTCCTCCCCAAATTTTGGTGAAGTTAGATGTGGTAGTTGATGAAGCACGAAATCTGCTACCAGTAGGCTCGCGGGGTCGCGAGGAGGGCCGGAGGCTTTGGAGTCCACGACGCACGCTCTACGTCAATGTACCTGCAGAAGGGGAGGGGAATCGGCGACTCTCTTGGGAGTAGGCGATTCGGGGCTCCCTGGATTGCTCTAGTGTGGTGTGTGTCAAGTGGGAATGACCTGAGGGTAGAGGTCCCCCAAGGACCCCTTTTATTGGGTCTTAATGACGTGATGGGTGCCTTAATGACGTGAGCCTACCCAAGTAACGGCTGGGAGTTGACGACTCAGGTATGGGAATCGCCGATCCAGAGGTTCTGTCGCCGACTCCCCATGAGCCAAGTGGCAGTCTACCAGAACTGACCACGAGGCCTAGAGTCAGCGATTCACCCCTGGAGTCGGCGACTTGGTAGTCCCAGTCGGCGACTCCCAGGTGCTGCCTTGAGTACTTGACGTAGACACTTCTTCCGAATTCGTGGAACTCTCCGGGGGTCCGGCATAAAGCGACAGAACCCTAGTCCTTATCGAAGGGCGTTGCTGGGAGTGACTGACGTGATCAGGCATGTCTCACCTGTAGTGAAGCTAAATGTGCTTTGAGTTGTTGAAATGCCTCATCGCATTCTGGAGTCCATGTTACTGCCCCTTTTTGATTGGTTTTTAGTAACTGGAAAAAGGGTTTGCATTTGTCTGCTGTTTTGGAAATGAACCGACTTAAGGCGTTGATCTTTCCATTTAGCTTTTGTACCTCCTTTATTGTTCGAGGTCGTGTTGTTTCTAATATTGCTGTTATTTTATTTGGATTTGATTTTATTCCCTTCTGCCCTACATAGAATCCAAAAAATTTTCCTTCTTGTACTCCGAAGCTGCATTTGGCAGGGTTTAACCTCATCCCATGACTCTGTAGAGTTTCCAGGGTTTTTTTCAAATCATTTGGGTGTTCATCTGCTTTTTTTGATTTCACCAGAATGTCATCTACATATGCCAGGACATTTCTTCCTTCTTGCTTTTTGAAGACCTTGTCCATTAGCCTTTGGAAGGTTGCTCCTGCAGTTCGTAGCCCGAAGGGCATGACTTTGTAGCAGTATGTTCCTCACTCTGTGATAAATGATGTGGCCTCTTCATCATCTTCTTTCATCAGAATCTGGTTATACCCTGAATGCGCATCCATCATAGATAACAATTCATTTCCTGAAGCTGCATCTACTAACCTGTCGATGGATGGAAGTGGATAGCTATCTTTTGGACATGCTTTGTTGAGGTCTGTGAAGTCTACTCACATCCTCCATTTCCCATTGGATTTTTTAACCATGACTGGGTTAGCTAGCCATTTTGGGTACTTAACTTCCCTGATGTGCCCAGCCTTGATTAACTTTTCGATTTCAGCCTGTTCTGCTTCCTTTTTTTCGGCTGCGAGTATCCTTCGCTTTTGCCATATAGGAGTAAAGCTGCTGTCTATGTTGAGTTCATGACATGTTATGGTGCATTGTACCTGTCAGGGTGCTTCCCCTTCCCATACAAACGTATGCACATGAGTCTCCAACAAATGCATCATTGACTTTTTCAATTCGGAGGATATAGATGTGCCTATCAAGACTCCTCCCTTCGAGAGTTTGACTTCCTCAACTTGATTGGTTTAGGTTGTGTCTTCTTCTTCCTCTCTTTCCTGGATGTACAGGGTTATTGGTTTGGCCATTTTAGTTGCCTTCCTATACGAGTTTCTGGAGTCTTTTTGTGCTCCAAAAACTATTGCCATTTTGTCATCTTTTCCTGGATACCTAAAGCATTGGTGGTAAGATGACAGTATTGCCTTGAAACCGTGATTGCTTGATCTGCCCAGGTTCCCATTGAACGGGGAATCTATGTTGACCACGATGAAGTGTGCCGTGTGTGAGACTCTCCCATTTCTTCTTCCCAGGGATATTTGAAAATCGATGGCTCCTACTACTAGGGCCTTTGTGTTTGTGAACCCGTAAATGGCTTCCTTGGCTGGTGTTAGTTGTTCCACCTTGTAGCCCATTTTTTCGAATGCAGCTAGGTACAGTATGTCTACCGAGCTGCCATTGTCCACCATTACTTTACTCAGACTTAAGTCATCCCCGATGTCCACCTGTATTACCAGCGGATCTTCGTGTGGGCTGACACGTTATCTAGATCTTCCTCAGAGAAGCTTATTCCCTCGCTTGGGTTTGAACTTTTTTTAGACTTTGTTATAGCGGTAGTCTGCATTACCTTTCGCGAGTAACTTCTGCTTTCTCCTACTGATCCTCCGCCGAAGATTAATTTTATTAGTCTCCTCTTGTGGTCAGTGTATGAGTCGAGACTCCTTGAGCGCTGTCTCTTACCCTGGTTATTCGGGTCCTTGCAACCTTGTCGCCCCTGATGAAGCACGAAATCTGCTACCAGTATGCTCGCGGGGTTGCGAGGACGGCCGGAGGCTTTGGAGTCCACGACGCACGCTCTACGTTAATGTACCTGTAGAAGGGGAGGGGAATCAGCGACTCTCTTGGGAGTAGGCGATTCGGGCTCCTTGGATTGCTCTGGTGTGGTGTGTGTCAAGTGGGAATGACCTGGGAGTAGAGGACCCCCAAGGACCCCTTTTATAGGGTCCTGGGGGACGTTTTCCCATTCATTAGCGTGGGGCCCACCCCAATAAGGTACCCTATTGAAGGGTGTCTTAATGACGTGGGCCCACTCAAGTAACGGCTGAGAGTCGGCGACTCAGGTATGGGAGTCGCCGATTCAGAGGTGTTGTCGCTGACTCCCCATAAGCCAAGTTGGCAGTCTATGTTGGATAGTAATCGAGATCCGGACCTCGATTTTAACACATATGTTGGAGCTCTGAACCCATCTGGGTTCTCTCACTGCGAGATTGCCTTGAATGGCGAACCAAGGTTGCTCCCAATAGGCCGCTCTGGGGACGGCGAATTCGAGCAAGTAATGACTTCTGCAACCTTGGATGGTTCTGATGGACTGCACCCCCTCTCCAACCTTAACGCGAGCGATGCTCGAAGCTTGTTATCGAGGGTGCAAATCTCTGGGCATTTGCGATTCTGGATATCACGTTACCAGCCTGCGAATCTTCCACCCCGGGATTCTAGGCTATCCCAAGGATATACTTCAGGCATTTCTCGGAATTACCAATTCCTGAGATAATTAGTGAAGTACTGCTCACTTTTGAAGTGTCCCTGTCGCAGCTCCCAGCGGGATTCTTCGTGACCCTACGGGGTTTTCTGAATGTTTGCTATATGGCACATGCGTGCTACAGTGTCGATACCAT
Source organism: Zostera marina (assembly GCA_001185155.1). Taxonomy (NCBI): domain Eukaryota; kingdom Viridiplantae; phylum Streptophyta; class Magnoliopsida; order Alismatales; family Zosteraceae; genus Zostera; species Zostera marina. Next base: position 43,350 of record LFYR01000364.1, on the reverse strand, counting down.
CCACGACACTGAAGATTTAAGAAAAATACAATCAGCTTGACACGAAGTTCAAGGAGAGCGAGAAAGCTCTTGCCAAGCTGAAGAACGTGAAGTCCCGGATGAAGAACATGCGCGACAATATTCTGCCAAAGAAGAACAAGACGATCGAGTCCAAGCAGAAAGAGATTGATGAATATGTCGCGAAGATATTGGGACTTCGCAAAGAGCTGAAAGCCACCTCTGCTGACCACACTAAAGAAGTTGAGGGTTTGAAAGGTCAGCTAGATGGTGAGATTGGGCATGTAGTCTCACTTGAGGCTACTATAGCTGATTTGAGAAAACAAGTTGCCCAATACCAAGAAGAGACCACTGGGCTGAAAAGTGAGCTGGCAAGCGCGGAAGAGGAGATCTTGGTGCTTACGATGGACAAATCTGCACTCTCCAGGAAAGCTGAAGGATTAGAGTTGGACGTGCGATATCAATCCGACCAACTTCAAGAGCTCATATTCTTTGGTCCTTCCGTGTTTCCCACTCTACCCCCTGACTACATTACGGACATAATGGCATGGGTAGAGCAGCATCCGGAAGAACTTGAGAAGAACAAGAATGCGCTGGACAAGATGATGGACGAGGCTGCTCAAGAATAGAAACCTTCTAGTCCTTTAAATATATTTTGTAATCTTTTATCATTTTTTGTAATCTTTTTGAACTTAATAAATCGTTTTTGTTTTCTTTCTATTAATTGTTTATTTACTTTACTTCTTTGAATTGTAACTAAGATCCGAAACTAGATTCGCGAGTCGTAATTAGCCGCTCTGAACGTAAATTAGACTAACCCTATCGCTAGCCACTCTGGGCGTAGACTTGGTCGTACGAATCGTAGCTCAATCTACGGTTAAATTCGCGAAAATAAATTAAACTTCACAACTAATAAAAACTTGCAATATCGATTAAACTAATAAGTTGAAAACAAAAATATCGAAGAAGATAACAAAAGATAACAAAAATATCGAAAAAATATCGCAATATCGATATGATTTTTTCTAAACCTTAAGACTCTAGAATTGTACTCTAGATTCCTTACTATGTAGTTCTACTCCGGCCGAAGCGACGGAGCAACTTTTGACCCGCACCAAGGTCGTAACGACGAGATAGGGTTGAATCGTTAAAGCTATAGTGACAAAACGATTACTAATCTATTAAGGCCGTAGCGATATAATAGATTCTGGTATGTGTGGTGGGTACTTAGAACATCTTGCGGTTGGGTTCACTTGTACCTATCAACTACCTAGGACTCTACCTTTAGACCCTAATGTGTGGTTGAACTCTGGCCATAGAGACAGAGCAACTTTTTGGACCCATATCTAGGCTGAAGCGACAAGATTGGGTTGAATCGTAATGTATTAAAAACGATTTTAATCTATTAAGGCAATAGCGAAAAAATAGATTCATAGTGTGGGGTGCTAGCTAGAGTCGTAGGTAGATGATAAATCTAAATTTTATTGAGAATGTAAATTATAACAGTAAAATCTAATTTTTCTACTTTGCAATTTAAACTAACATATAGACTAAGAGGCTCTAACGTTCTCAATACTAAGCGCAATGTTGCTGTATGTTGTCCGTGTGCCAGATGTAAGGACCTTTGGGTGACAGCTTATTTCTATTCCTCTTAGTTATGCTAGCCTTCCTTTGGGTGACCACCAAATAGCATATGGATGGTTTTCCGTGGGTAGTCCTCGCTATTGTCGCTGTCTGGTGAAGGAGAGTGTGGGCGCTTCCCTTTCGTGTCAGACTTGCAATTATTTCGACCTCGGGATCTGATGAAGCACGAAATCTGCTACCAGTAGGCTCGTGGGGTTGCGAGGAGGGCCGGAGGCTTTGGAGTCCACGACGCACGCTCTACGTCAATGTACCTGCAGAAGAGGAGGGGAATTGGCGACTCACGTGGGAGTAGGCGATTCGGGCTCCTTGGTTTGCTCTGGTTGGTGTGTGCCAAGTGTGAATGACCTGAGGGTAGAGGTCCCCCAAGGACTCCTTTTATAGGGTCCTGGGGGACGTTTCCCCATTCATTAGCGTAGGGCCCACCCCATTAAGGTATCCTATTAAGTAGTGCCTTAATGACGTGGGTCCGCTCAAGTAACGGCTGGGAGTCGGCGATTCAGGTGTGGGAATCGCCGATCCAGAGGTGTTGTCGCCGACTCCCCATGAGCCAATTTGGCAGTCTACCAGAACTGACCACAAGGCCTAAAGTCGGCGATTCACCCCTGGAGTCGGCGACTTGGTAGTCCCAGTCGGCGATTCTCAGGTGTTGCCCTGAGTACTTGACGTAGACACTTGCTCCGCATTTGTGGAACTCTCCGGGGGTCCGGCATAAAGCGACGGAACCCTAGTCCTTGTTGAAGGGCATTGCTGGGAGTGAGTGACGTAATCAGGCATGTCTCACCAGCCCCCTTTCTACTTTATTTATATATTGCTTCAGCTTTCCTTCCTTTCCTTGTGTGTCTAGGAAAGTGCTTAGCTCCCTGCAATTTTCTGTGTTGTACCCGTAGTCCTTGTGGAACTTGCAGTATCTGTTTCTCCTTGTTCGGGCCTCTTTTGTTGCAGGGTTTAACTCTTCTGGTTGAGGAAACCTTATTCTCCCTTTTTCTTTGTTGTAGATTTCCTCTTTTGGAGTGCTGAAAACCGTGAATCCCAAGTCTTTATACCTTGAGTATTTTGATTTTCCAAGATCCTCAGATGTCTGGTAGACCTTCCCATCGTGCTTTGGTCTCCAGGATGGTTCTCCTTTTTCAAACTTCTGAAATTTTTTCTTTGGTGCTTCATATGCCTTTTTGTTGCTTATGGCACCTCTTTCTTTTTCTTTTTCATACTCTACAGAATTTATGTACTTCTAGGCCTTTGTTAGTAGGTCTTCCATGCATTTCACATTACTAACATTTAGCTTTATTGCTAATGGTGTGTTCATGTCTAGCCCTTTTGAGTATGCGCAGATCGCAATTGCTGTGTTTAGGTCGGAGATTTTTTGCATGGCTTCTATGAATTTAGTTGTGTAATTTCGAAGCGTATCTCTATTCTTTTTGATTGTGAATAATGACTCAGTGCCATTCATGACTCTTGTGTTCCCACAATGCTGGGCAATGAATTTTTTCTTCAAGTCTGTAAAACTTGTTATGCTCCCTGGTTGTAGTTCGACGAACCATCTATACGTAGGCCCTTTTAGCGTTCCCGGGAATGCTCTGCACAGGATATCATCCCTTGTTGTGGCCCATTGCATTGCTTCCACGAACATATTTATATGGTCTACTGGGTCCATCTTCCCATCAGGGTTATGAAGTGGCAGTAGCCTGGGTAGCCTGAATTTCAGAGGTGCTGGTTTTACCATTAGTGATTTATGCAAGGCATCCATGCCTACTAGCCAGTTTGGGATTTCGCCTCCTTCTCCTTCTGTGTCTCCCGTGCCTTCTTCGTACACAGGTGTTTTAGGAGGAAGCTTAGATTGCTCCTCTGGCTTATGAAGTGGCAGTGCGCTAGAGTGTGCTACCTTATGGCTTGACACCTCTTGTTGTGCCTTAGCCTGCTTTGATGTTTGAGCTTTTGAATGAAATATTGATGCTCTGGACTTCTCAATATTCTTCAGTTTTTCGCTCATTTTTGCTATGGTTTCCTTCATTTTCTCCAGCTCCTCTATGGGCATTTTTACGAACCCGTGAGTGGCTTATGATGCTGAAAACCTTGCTTCCTGGTTACTCACAGGTTTTTCCTGAGGTTTTTCCTTTTGAGGTGGTTCTTCCGAAGGTTTCTCCTTCGCAGCAAGAAGTCGTATGGCCTCAGCTATTGCCTGTAGTGTGAGGTTCAGATTCTCCCCTCCTGTTGATGCTGGGGGGTTTGCTCGGGTTCAGCCTCAGGACCAGTGGGAGTGTTTTTATTCTTATTGCCCTTAGGTGGTCGACCCACTGATCTTTTAGTTCTTGAGTTGCCAGGCTGTTGCTTTGGCGCCTCCTGAGAATTTGCTCCTCCTTGGGAAGTACTTCGTGTTACTGCCATCCTGGAGTGTTCGACTTTTTTAAAAAAAGTCGATTCTTGTACACTTGGAGGATTCCTTGGAAGTCGCAGCTCGAAAGCGTAGCTCCTTGAGGAATCGACTCTTTTCCTTGGAAGAAAAGAGTCGATCTTCTGAAAAGTCGATTCCTTGCTGGGCTGATTTCCTCGCAAGACTCCCTGGCTGGCGACTTGGAAAAAAGTCGAACTCTTTTTACGAAAAAGTCGAGGAGCTTTTGTCGTGAGTATCTTTGAATCACAGACGGTGCCAACTGATGGGGGTGAAACCCGACCAGTACTCCAAGACGCGCAAGCAAGGGCCAAGCGGGGAACTCTGTGGGAAATCGGACCGAAACTCAAATGCGCACAGCTCTGCTTCGCTAGGACTTCTTCCACTCCAAATGACCTGCCTTTAATGAGTGGGGGATGCCTCCTATTTATAGGGATTCATATGGGGGTAATCTGGTCATTTAGGGAGTAACTGCCTAACTGATCAGATCGAGGCCCAAGGTCGACTTACCAGAGATCGACTTTCTGGTGATCCGACTATCCTGGTGATCGACTTTATTCAGAAGTCGATCCCAGGGAAGTCGATCCTCAGGAAAGTCGATCTTCCTAGGATTCGACTTGGGACCTCCCCAACCCTAGAATAGGTACCTCAACTCATCATAGGCTATCTGGACTTCTAGTTGCTGGTAAGTTGTGACCGAGTTCGGGATACTGTATCATCAAATACTTTCATCATAAATGTCCCCAAAGATAAAAATAACTCTTCTTGTAAATATTTTTTTTCATCAAATGAAGGTAACGAATTTGATTGTAATTTGGATAAGAGTGAAAATTGAAAACCATGCGATGACTTTCGGTGGCAGCAAGGGCACGAGCTTCCTCCCCACGAAGAATGGACTCTCAGACAAAGCATCCTATTGATGTACTAATTCGTGACCAAGCTCCAACATATAAAGCAAAGACATGATGGGTTTATGAAAAGGTTCAAGGAAAAAAGAAAAGAGTAGGAAGATTTATAGGCCGCAGGAAGAGGGGGGAATACTGATGATACCTCTAGTCTGTTAGACCAGGCCCATCCAAGACCACGGCTGATAGGCCTAGCAAAGTGAATATAACGGGTGGACCCGTTCTGCCCGGCGGGCTCAACCCGGGCAGGTCAGACGGGTCTGCTTGTTGGGCCCGCTGGATCATATGTAAGTTGTGTGAGAATGATACCGAATCAAGCTTAAGGAGAAAAAACGTAAGCAAAAAATCGTAGGATGCACAGATGATGTTAATCATTGAAAATTAGATAGGTATTTTTTATTATTAGCTATGTTAATTAGATTTAAACTATGACTCTTTTCGTTTAATATTTTAAATCAAAATAAGTAACACTTCAAAACATACACAATGTAATCATAGGTCTTTAAAGAGATCATTAAGAATATCAGGGTTTTTTTTTATCCGAAGTGCATGTTACAAGAACAGTTGTGGTTAATTTTAGGAGACACCTATAATGAAAAAATAAGAGATCAACCTCCTAAGGCAGCATATCCACACTCTAGTTATATATAAAACTAGACTACATAGCTAATGAGAAAGAGTCAATGAGTTTTTGTTTAATTTTTTTTACTTATGTTTTATATTTCAATACTCTATGTTATTTGGACATTGTTCTTAATTTTTTTAATGGAATTTAGACGTGAAGAATTCTTTTTCTATTCTACGCGAACACTTAAAGTTTTTTCTCTGTGGGGTTTAATTTCAAGAAAAAAACTTCTTAATGGATTCGCTTCAAAAGTGTAACCTTCAATAGTGTAATATACGGTATTAAGGTTGATTGATTCTACAAATCTACTCATAATTTTTTTGTAAAAAATACCCAAATATGAAATAACTAATTAAATGTCTATCTCAAATCCTAAATTAAAAAATCCCAATTATTCTCCCCAAATTATTCTAGGGATCACATTAACTCATTTAGTATTTAGTAGCTAAGAATCACATACATAATGCATATATAGATTAAAGAGGGATATACCACTCATCTGTTTCTGTCATCCTTAAATTAAGTAACTCTTTTATGGACAATTTGAGAAACGCCTCATATTACGATATACTTGAAATAGGCATTTCTATTACTATTTACGTGTACGTTTTTAGGTTTTAACTCTCTATAAAATGAATTGTTATTCCCTATGTTTGAAGAAGCAGTTTTGGATTTTGAAATTAACATTCTTCTGTCGATCTGTCGTGCTGACAGCGATCAAAATCAGTCTGGTAAGGTACATTTTCTTCTCTGTATTTGTTAGAATTCGACTACGTTTGGGGATGAAATCGGAGTATTCAGTGGTGTTTTGATCGATCAAGTGTGGTATTTGTTTATATTGAGATTGGTGTTCTTTATTGGGCTTATTTGATGTGTGAATCTGTGATTGTGGTTTCCGAATTGGTTCGGAATATTTTTGATCGGTAATTTGCATTGAGGTTTTTCACATTTTTTTAGACCATGATATTGATAATGAGTGAATCAAAATCTGTATTGTCGAATGTCAATCCGCTCATTTTTTTTACTTTGTGCCTTTGTGGTTTGTTGGTTGTACTTGATAGAGGAAAAAAAGTTTTCATTTTTATATTTTCTTCTTTCAAATGCTCAATAAAATACAAGTTCGGATTTGATTTTTAAAGTATGAAATTTTCTTATGTTGAGATTTGTTGATATATCTAAAATCGATCGGTTCATCATATATGATTTCTTTCTATGCATCTCTTTTTATGTTTAAATTTATAAGACTGAATTTGGATTGATTTTTTTTATCGATGCTGAATTTGGATTCATGAAATTTCGATATTTTAATCTATCATAGAATCTTATTAACATTTTCGAGACTTTTAATATTCTATTTCTATTCTCATGTGTCGAAATTTACGAAATATTTGATTGAAAATCCCATATATCTATTTCTTAAAAGAATATCTTATTGTTTCATAAATGGGATTGAGAGAGTGTCTTACAATGTTGATTTATTTCTTCGGTGTTTTGAAATTAATAGGGTCACATTTCATTTTACAGCACAAAAAATATATTCATCTTATACAATTACATATTGATGCGACATTGTTGTAAATGATTTTCTTATCTTGATTTGTAAATGAATTCTTTGTGTAGCAATGGAAAATGTGAATGGAACAAATCGAAATGTGTCTGAACAATACCAATGTGCTTCTTCTAAAAGTAATATTCATCATGAATATCCTTACTGGATATATGAACTTCTCGATCATGCAGAAAATCCTGAAGAATCACCAAAACGTTCTTTCAGTAATTCTTATAATTACATGCATCCATATAATATCCCTAACCCTAATGATGATTGTTATATGAATGGAAGAAATTATAATGGAGTACAATGTTTTGCAATTAATGGAACTCCAATGAACATAGGAATGCATCAAAGTCATTCATCACCGTGTTGCAGTCAATTTGCTGAAAGATCTCGTGTTCAGGATCTTCTATACATTGCTGAGTTGGAAAGAAATATAAAAGCGTTAGAAGTAAGTATAATATGGTTTTGAAAAAGATCTTTAATTTCCATTGAAATATAGAATTGGCAGATTTCATCTGTTAAATCATTATGTCTTTGTTTTGTTGCCTATACATAACCTGTAAATTTGCATGAAAATTGAAATATATAATATGTTATTAAATTACATATTCTGATGCAAAATGTATTATTATTTTGTGTAGTTTTGATTGTAAATTAAGCATATCTTGATAATTTTTCTTATTTTCAGAATCAAAGTGAGCAAGATGATTCACAAATAGAATTCCTGAAAGAGCAGAATTCCAGGCTTAGTTTGAAGAACGAACATATTTTGAATCAATTAAAGAATGTTGCTGATATATAAACAACTCTTAAGACGCTGAGAGTATTTTTTTTATTGCAAGAAAATTAATATTGGTCCAACATTTAGTATTTCTTTAAAAAAACATTTTTTCTTCTTCTGTATCATCATATTTTTTGAACAAAAAACATTGTCATGGGCTCAACCCTTCGAAATAAAATGATGGGCTGGGCTTAATTTGTTTCTAAAGCAAACCCCTGATTCAAGGGTGTATTTTTTTTAAAAGTAATTTTTTAAGCCATTTTTGCAAATTTTTACACGTTTGATTGTTTGTAATAATAAAATACTCTAAATCTTTTTTTTACAAAATTATGATTTAGGACTTTGAGTTTAAGTTTATTTATCATTTATATTGGTGATACAGTATCCCGAACACGGTCACAACCTACCAGCAACTAGAAGTCCGGATAGCCTAAGATGAGTTGAGGTATCTATTCTAGGGTTGGGGAGGTCCCAGGTCGAATCCTAGGAAGATCGACTTTCCTGAGGATCGACTTCCCTGGGATCGACTTTTGAGTAAAGTCGATCACCAGGAAAAGTCGACCCCCAGAAAGTCGATCTCTGGAAAGTCGACCCCTGGACCCAATCTGATCAGTTGGGCAGTTAGGCGGTTACTGCCCAAATGACCATGCATATTGCCCCCATAAGAACCCCTATAAATAGAGGGCACCCCCCACTCATTAAAGGCAAGTCATTTGGAGAAGAAGAATTCCTAGCGAAGCAGAGCTCTGCACACTTGAGTTCCGTTCCGGTTTCCGCGGAGTTCCCCGCTTGGGCTTGCTTGCGCGTCTTGGAGTACTGGTCGGGTTTCACCCCCATCAGTTGGAACCGTCTGTGACTCAAAGATACTCACGACAAAAGCTCCTCGACTTTTTCGAAAAAAGTGATCGACTTTTTCCAAGTCGCCAGCTAGGGAGTCTTGCGAGGAAATCAGCCAGCAAGGGATCAACTTTTCAGAAGATCGACTTTTTCTTCCAAGAAAAAAAAGTCGATCCCTCAAGGAGCTAGGCTTTCAGACATCGACTTCCAAGGAATCCTCCAAGTGCACTAGGGATCGACTTTTTGAAGATCGACTTTTCTCTCCAAGCAAAAGTCGAACACTCCTTCCAAGAAAAGTCGAACACTCCAGGATGGTGGTAACTCGAAGCACTTCCCAAGGAGGAGGAGCAAATTCTCAGGAGGCGCCAGAGCAACAGCCTGGCAACTCAAAAACTAAAAGGCCAGTGGGTCGACCACCCAAGGCCAATAAAAACAAGAGGACTCCCACAGGACCTGAGGCTGAACCCGAAGGTGAACCCGGGCAAACTCCCCAAGCTTCAGCAGGTGGGGAAAATCTGAACATCACAGTTCAGGCGATAGCAGAGGCCATCCGACTCCTTGCCGAAAAGGAGAAACCTTCGGAAGAACAACCTCAAAAGAGGGGACCAACAAGCAGCAAGGAACCAAGGGCTGCTGCATCAGAATCCACTCATGGGTTCGTAAAGATGCCCATAGAAGAGCTGGAAAAAATGAAGGAAACTATAGCAAAAATGAGCGAGAAGATAAAGGATATTGAAAAATCTAAAGCATCAATATACCAGTCAAAAGCTCAAACCTCAAAGCAGGCCAAGGTACAGCAGGAGGTGTCAAGTCATAGAGCAGCACACTCCAGCGCACCACTACCTCGTAAACCAAAGGAGCAACCCAAACCTCTTTTCAGAAAACCCGTACAGGAAGAAAGCACGGGAGACACAGAAGGAGGAGGCGAGGTTCCAAATTGGCTGGTAGGCATGGATGCCCTGCACAAATCGCTGATGGTAAAACCAGCACCTCTGAAATTCAGGCTACCCAGGCTGCAGATTTATGATGGGAAGATGGACCCAGCAGACCACATAAATATGTTTGTGGGGGCAATGCAATGGGGCACATCAAGGGATGACATCCTATGCAGAGCATTCCCAGGAACACTGAAAGGGCCTATATACAGGTGGTTCGTTGAACTACAGCTGAGTACCTTCCTGGACACACAAGTGAAGGAAGGGAAGCTAAGGCAATATATAAATAAAATAGAAAGGGGACGACAAGGCTGCAAGGACCCAAAGAACAAGGGTAAGCGCCAACGCTTAAGGAGTCCCGATTCAGACACTGACCACAAAAGAAGGGTAATCAATTTAATCTTCGGTGGAGGATCAGTAGGAGAAAGCAGAAGTTACTCACGCAAATTAATGCAGACTACAACGGTACCAAAATCTAAGAAAAGATCGTACCCAAGCGAGGAAATAAACTTCTCTGAGGAAGATCTGGACAACGTGGTCAGCCCACATGAGGATCCACTAGTAATACAAGTGGATATAGGGGATGACTTAAGTCTGAACAAAGTAATGGTGGACAATGGCAGCTCAGTAGATATATTATACTTAGCTGCGTTCGAAAAAATGGGCTACAAAGTGGATCAGCTAACCCCGGCCAAGGAAGCCATCTATGGGTTCACAAATACAAAGGCCCCAGTAGTAGGAGCCATCGATCTACAGATATCCCTGGGAAAAAGAAACGGGAGAGTATCACGCACAGCACACTTCGTTGTGGTCAATATAGACTCTCCGTTCAATGGGATCTTGGGCAGACCAAGCATTCACGGTTTCAAAGCGATACCATCATCTTACCATCAATGCTTCAAGTACCCAGAAAAAGATGGCAAAATGGCAACAGTTTTTGGAGCACAGAAAGACTCCAGAAATTCGTACAGGAAGGCAACTAAAATAGCTAAACCTATAACCCTGTACATCCAAGAAAGAAAGGAGGAAGAAGACACAACCTCATCTAATCAGGTTAAGGAGGTCAAACTCTCAAAAGGAGGAGTCCTGATAGGGACATCTTTATCCTCCGAGTTAAAAAAGTCACTGTTGCAACTATTAGAAACCCATGTGCACACGTTCGTATGGGAAGGGGAGGCACCCTCACAGGTACAGCGTACTATAACGTGCCATGAGCTCAACATAGACAGTAGCTTTACTCCTATACGGCAGAAGCGAAGAATACTCGCAGCTGAAAGAAAGGAGGCAGCACAGGCTGAAATTGAAAAATTAATCAAAGCTGGGCACATCCGGGAAGTCAAATATCCAAAGTGGTTAGCAAACCCAGTTATGGTTAAAAAATCTAATGGGAAGTGGAGGATGTGTGTAGACTTCACAGATCTCAACAAAGCGTGTCCAAAAGACAGCTACCCACTCCCATCCATCGACAGATTAGTAGATGCAGCATCAGGAAATGAGCTGTTATATATGATGGATGCACATTCAGGGTACAACCAGATCTTAATGAAAGAGGATGATGAAGAGGCTACATCATTCATCACAGAATGGGGGACATATTGCTACAAAGTCATGCCTTTCGGCTTACGAAATGCAGGAGCAACCTTCCAAAGGCTGATGGACAAGGTTTTCAAAAAGCAGGAAGGAAGAAATGTCCTGGCATATGTAGATGACATTCTGGTAAAATCCAAAAAAGCAGATGAACACCCAAATGATCTGAAGGAAACCCTGGAAACTCTGCAGAATTATGGGATGAGGTTAAACCCTGCCAAATGCAGTTTCGGAGTACAAGAAGGAAAATTTCTTGGATTCTATGTAGGGCAGAAAGGGATAAAACCAAATCCAGATAAAATAGCAGCAATACTAGAAACAGCACCACCTCGAACAATAAAGGAGGTACAAAAGCTGAACGGAAAAATCAACGCCTTAAGTCGGTTCATTTCCAAAACAGCAGACAAGTGCAAACCCTTTTTCCAGCTACTAAAAACTAGTCAAAAAGGGGCAATAACATGGACTACAGAGTGTGACGAGGCATTTCAACAGCTCAAAGCACATCTGGCTTCTCTACCACACCTAACTTCGCCAAAGATAGGGGAGGAATTGTACGTCTACGTAGCAGCTTCAGA
>LFYR01000350.1:451783-489459 GCA_001185155.1 Zostera marina | reverse complement strand
GCTGATGAAGCACGGAATCTGCTACCAGTAGGCTCGCGGGGTTGCGAGGAGGGCCGGAGGCTTTGGAGTCCACGACGCGCGCTCTACATCAATGTACCTGCAGAAGTGGAGGGGAATCGGCAACTCCCTTGGGAGTAGGCGATTCGGGCTCCTTGGATTGCTCTGGTGTGGTGTGGTCAAGTGGGAATGACTTGAGGGTAGAGGTCCCCCAAGGACCCCTTTTATAGGGTCCTGGGGGACGTTTCCCCATTCATTAGCGTGGGACCCACCCCATTAAGGTATCCTATTAAGGAGTGCCTTAATGAAGTGGGCCCACCCAAGTAACGGCTGGGAATCGGCGACTCAGGTATGGGAGTCGCCGATTCAGAGGTGGAGTCGCCGACTCCCCATGAGCCAAGTTGGCAGTCTACCAGAACTGACCAAGAGGCCTAGAGTCGGCGATTCACCCCTGGAATCGGCGACTTGGTAGTCCCAATCGGCGATTCCCATGTGTTTCCTTAAGTACTTGACGTAAACACTTCCTCCGCATTTGTGGAACTCTCCGGGGGTCCGGCATAAAGCGACGGAACCCTAGTCCTTGTCGAAGGGCGTTGCTGGGAGTGACTGACGTGATCAGGCATGTCTCACCAGGATTACACGATTAAGTTCACTTCGATGATGACAGAAGTGAACAACCTAATCTCGAGTCTGGCCATAGCGGAGTACATGAATGGGCTAGTGCCCTACTCCCCTTTGGCCCAGAATCTTACGCTCCATAAAGTGGAGACCCTGCCCGACCTCTTCCAATGAGCTCAATTGTTCCTTGAGATAGAAGAGGAGAACAATAATAAGCTGGACGGAGTCGAGCCGCCCAGTTGAAAAAAACCTCGCTATGCTAAAAAAGATACATACGAGGATACAAGTTCCCAGTCTGAAACCTCGACTAGTTCTCCTCGATACAGAGAGGAGCTTCTCATCAGCAATTATGACCACCAAAGTCATAACTCATACTCTCAGTCTAGTAACAGTTATGGCCACGAAAGTCATAGCTCACACTCTCGGCCCAGTAACAGTTATGACCATAGCCCACGCTCTCAATCCTATGACAGTGATGGCAACCAGAGCCACAGTTCACACTCGCAATCAAGTGCATCACGCTAGTAGTGAGGAACTATCATCTGTTAGAAGATAGGATTGGTCAGAGTAACCATGTAGGCTATGTTTCTGTCAGTGGCAACCAACGACCAAAACATGTCGATTATTTTGTTTGTCGCTCATACTATTCTTATGTATTCTCAATAACGATATTATTCTAAATAAATCTCTCTTTAATCCATAGAGATATGTATGTAATATCATATTTAGAATAATCACTCATCGCTTGAGACGGATCAATCATCCATCGCTTCGGCTGGATGACGTCCGTCTCTTCAACCTCATATATCATGCATCGCTTTGGCTGGATGATACCCGTTGCTCAGACCTAGCTAATTACGACCCACGAGTCTAAGTGATGGTTACAAAATTCAATTTACATCCAGAGTGGCTAAATTGCGATCACAAGTCTAGTTTACGATTTATGAGTCCAAAGTGCGACTTAAGAATCTAAATCGGACTCTCATTTACGAATCTAGTCCCGAGATTCTAAATTTATGACTACAATCAATGATACCCTCATTTTCACTCAAGGATCATTTTGTCTTTTTGGCCTTAATGATCCTATCCCATCTTGTCGCTATGGCCTTGATGAGGATCGAGAGTCACTCTGTCGCTATGGCCGAAGCTTGGCTAAAACACCAGGGTTCAAATCTAGAATTGTAGTCTCTTAGTCTCTATGCTAGTACAAGTTACAAAATAGAATAGTTAGATTTTATTTTTGTGACACTCTTTCGAAATCACCTACCTACGACTCTAACTAGTACCCTACATTAGAAATCTATTTTGTCGCTTTGGCCTTAATAGATCCAGGTTCATTTTGTCGCTTTGGCCTTAATGGACCAAGAATTATTTTGTCGCTTTGGGCTCGATAATTCTTCTATCTTGTCGCTTTGGCCTTGATAGACTTGAAGATCATTTTGTCGCTTTGGCCTTAATGATCTCAACCCATCTTGTCGCTTTGGCCTTGATGCCGGTCCAAAAGTTACTCTGTCGCTTCGGCCAGAGTTCAACTACATTAGGGTATAAGTGTAGAGTCTTAGGTAGTTGATAAGTACAAATGAACCTAACCCCAAGAGGTTCTAAGTACCCACAATAAAGAAATCTATTTTTTCGCTATGACCTTAATAGGTTTAAATCGTTTTGTCGCTATGGCCTTAACGATCCTACCCTATCTTGTTGCTTTGGTCTTGATGCGGGTCGAAAAGTTACTCTGTCGCTTCGGCCAGAGTTCAACTACATTAGGGTATTGATAAGTACAAATAAACCTAACCCCAAGAGGTTCTAAGTACCCACAACACATACAAAAATCTATTCTGTCGCTATAGCCTTAATAGATTAAAAATCGTTTTGTCGCTATGGCCTTAACGATTCAACCCCATCTTGTCGCTATGGTCTTGATGAAGGTAAAAAGTTACTCTGTCGCTTCGGCCAGAGTTCAACTACACATTAAGGAATGAAATCTAGAGTCTTAGGTTCTCAAAAAATTCTAAGTCCTATTCCCGATAATTTATGTATCTTCAACTTATTACGTCAATTAGTTTTGCGAGTCTTAATTAGTTGTGAAGTTTAATTTATTTCGTGAATTTAGCCGTAGACTGAGCTACGATTCGTACGACCAAGTCTATGCCCAGAGTGGCTAGCAATAGGGTTAGCAGAGTCTAATTTACTAAATTACGACTTGTGAATCTAGTTTCGGGTTTTAGTTACAAATCAAAAAATAAATTAAGTAAACAATTAATTAAGAAAGCAAAATAATTGGTTAACTTGAGTTCCAAAAAGATTACAAAAATGTCAAAATATTTCAAGACGGAGTATCACAAGCTCTCTCCGACACTTCTGTCGCTTCGGCCAGAAGTCGTCACATTTTAAGGGAGAGTATCACAAGCTCTCTCTGACACTTCTGTCGCTTCGGCCAGAAGTTGTCACATTTCAAGAGGGAGTATCACAAGCTCTCTCCGGCATCAGGGTTCAAACTTAAGTTGTAATTAGAAATTACAAACGTAACCCTCGAGTTTGAAATATTTGCAGCCTTCGGATTTGTGATTCACGCTATCTTTTACAACTCTACATTAATCTGAAGGTATAAATTATCCGCAAATTTAACCGTAGGTTGAGCTACGATTCGTTCGACCAAGTCTACGCCCAGAGTGGCTAGCAATAGGGTTAGCAAAGTCTAATTTACGTCCAGAGTGGCTAAATTACGATTTGTGAATCTAGTTTCGGACCTTAGTTACAATTTAAAGGGTAGTTTATATGAAAGATCAGAAAAGAAAAAAAAAAGATAGTCCATTGACAATCAAAATCAAATATTTTGGAAAACTATTCATTCCAAAAGTTGTGTCACAATGGCACGATTTTCGAGGGGGAGTATCGCAAGCTCTCCGACACTTTTATCTCTTTGGCCAGAAGTCGTCAAATTTCGAAGGGAGTATTACAAACTCTCCCGACACTTCTGTCGCTTCGGCCAGAAGTCGTCAAAAATTGAGCATGGTAAGATCTGTCGCTTCAGCCAGATTTACCAAGGATTTATTGAGCAAAGGAAGGGCATCACGAAAGGTAAAATCGCACGGTAAGTTCAATAAGTAAATAAAATATGCGTTTTCAACTGATCTAGTTGTTTTGCAGGTTATTTTTTGTTTTGCAGGTATGATTCTGTCGCTTCGGCCAGAATCGGATCTATTTCGTCGCTTTGGCCTTAATAGATCCAGGTCCATTTTGTCGCTTTGGCATTAATAGACCAAAAATTATTTTGTCGCTTTAGCCTCAATAATTCTTCTATCTTGCCGCTTTGGCCTTGATAGACTTGGTGATCATTTTGTCGCGGGGTAACCGTCGTTGCGGACATAAAGTCGCTCTTGATCAGGGTGGACTATATAAACATCAGTTCTGATAGTGAATCCACGCATTTTGTCGCTTCGGCCAGAATCAGGCTCTGATAGTGAGTCAGTCCATTTTGTCGCTTTGGCCTTAATAGACGGGAATTATTTTGTCGCTTTAGCCTTAATAATTCCCTCTCATCTTGTCGCTTTGGCCTTGATGATGACACAGCAAAAGTCGCTCCTGGTCAGAGTTGGACTATAAACACGTAGTTCCGTTGGTCTGGAATTAGATTCTGATAGTGCATGGATAACGAAGTCATTGTGTCGCTGTGGCCATAATGATTTGATCACATCTTGTCGCTTTGGCCTTGATGCGGATCACCTTGCTTGGGGGGGGATACTGGAGATACAAGCATGTTTCTTGTGCTCTCTTCAGGGGGGAGTACTGGTGAGACATGTCTGATTACGTCAGTCACTCCCAGCAACATCCGAAACGGCGATGGTGTGAAAGACACCGGCGGGCATCAGCAGACAATCTTTGTCCACGCGACATGCTGGAGTTTCACCTCGCGGCCAAACTCTTCTAAAAGGTCTTGGGCGCTCATCAGAAGAGAATTGCATGGTAAGGAGAGTAACCCACAAGGGCAGTTTTTATGGAAAAAAGGGGAAGGGGCACGAGCAATCAAGCGTCATAAAAAGGTGGTTTAGCGGACCGAGGAAAGCGGGTCGAGCGGAGCCCTATTCCCTCCGGGCCAGGCGGCGTACTGTTGGTACCAGACGGACCATGGGCCGAACAGACCGTAGGGTCCAGGAAGGTCTTCTATAAGTACCTTTCCTGATCCAACAAAGGAAGGAGTTGATAATCACTAGGAGGAATACTAAAGAGTTGTGTATTTAAACCCCCTAACGCAAGCCCACACGCCATCACCCTATATATATATTCATAGAAAGATGAAGGGAAGAGATCACACAGATAATACCTCATAATAAATTTACAAGGAACATAACAATCATGAATAATTTCAATAGATTAATTAACTAGAACTAGTTCGAATTGATCGAGTCGAGAAGGACTGTGTTTCAATTAATTTATTTTTTCCAAACGTAATTTTTTATGGTACCTGCATAATTCATAATTTTTTTTTATATGGAAAGATGTAAGAAATAAACTTTAAGATTGATAAAAATACACTATAGATCTACATAAGTTATTAAGAAAACAGGATATTTTGTCCTCGAGACAGAAGTGGGAAAAAAACTGAAAAACTGCAGGTAAAAAAGCAGCAAAATATTTTTTATGCCGAGATTTTTTGAAATTTATTTCTACTATCCCTTGAATCTTCATTTCTGTTGCGCTTACCATCAAAGTACCTGCCTTTCCTACCTCTACCACCACCCCTGCAGAATAAAATTGCAAACAATATATCAGATAAATGAAGATTGCATGTTTGGACTTTGAATAGAACAAAAAGAGAAAATGACATTGTACCTCCCGCCTCTAGTATTGCCTTTAAACCTTCCCTGGCCGGTGCGCAATGTAGCCCAATATTCCTTCTCAGCATCACCTGGAAATCAAAGTAGAAACAGAATATTTTTAATACTGCCACATAATAATATTATTAAGCAGGGGACTATAAACTTGCATTTACCAGTTACAGATTGCAGGGTAAGAACAGATTTTTTGACAGTGAAACTTTCATCTCCAGAGATTAATGCTGCTGCACGAGCATTACTGGAAGCATCTGGATCCTCAAACCGGATAAATCCAGATTCATCTCCAATTTTAAAATCGATGAACTTAAAAAAAAAAGCAAAAAATGACAATCACATTACATAAATCTAAATGAAAGGCAACTGAAGACTAAACCTATTTTGCTAATATAACAAAAGATAAATTCATCCATAAATTATTTAAAATTTATTTATTATTTATTACCTTGACAGTTCCAAACTTCTGAAAGATTTCTTTAAGATCCTCCCTTTTAACTATTTCTTCTTGTGATTCAGTGTCTTTTTTTTCATCTGCTGCTCCATCAGGCTTGCTACTCTCATTGGAATTTTCGACATTTATGCTCTCAGTTTTTTGCACAACAACATCATCACAAATTTCTTCCACTCCATCACTAGCATCATCTTTTGGTTGCACAGTCTTGTTCACGTGATCTTCACTAGAAACTTTCTTTAATTTAAAACCAAGAATTAATCCTTTTGGGTAACTAAAAGGGTAAAAAGAAAGAAAAAAACCAGCTAAAATAATTCACTCAAATAAAATAATGTAGCAATCAAAAGATGATAATTTCCAAACTACCTGCAACTATCTTTGGGATTGTTCTCTGAACAAGATTTTTCAAGGTAAGACTTAGCAAACTCGACTTTATTCTTCTCTCTTTCGGAGTCGAAATCCTTTCTGATCAATCCAAATTTGAGCGATAATAAGACTTCATTGACAGTTTAATATCTCAAAAGAAACCAAAAAAATTTAAAGCCCGCTAAAGTCAACTAATGTGGTAAAACGATTAGATGTTACTAAAAAAATCACTTTAAATAAAAAATATGATGAATGCAAAAGAATAATCTAAAAATTCAAAATTGTGGTAAAAACTTGAAGATCCACTGTGAAATAGAAGGTCCACCGTCTATGAAATACGATAATTAAAATTGTACAATTCCTTGCAAAAGATTAAACATTTTATAATCTATTTTATGCAGGAAATATATTAATAAAAAAATAAGTTTCCAAATACCAGAAGGAAATATAAAATAATACCACAAAAATTAGAAACAATATAACAGCTTATATAATTCTATAAGGGTAGTGTCTATCTATATATATAATTAAAACAAAAGAAAAACATGTAATATATTTTTGAATGAATATTACAGCTTACTTAGTTTTTAATTCTAAATCTGCTCCTTCATAAACCAGAGTCTTCCCTAAAGCAGTTTTGGCTTCTCCCTCATCAGAAAATTCAACCAAGGCAGTACCACAAAAAAGTCTTTTGTCAACCAGAAGACGAGGCAGTCTCACACTATTTACCTGCATGATTACAAATAAAAATGCAGCATTACAATTTAAGAGATGTGATTAGGAAATTCGTTCAAAAATATTAGGATCTAAAGTCTAAATTGATATAATTACTAAGGAGTAACAGCTTGAATACCCTGGATAAATAAAACCTCTTAATTTAACTAATTCCATACATGCTTTCAAATTTATACACGATGAAAAATGGGATTTCAGAAAATTGGCATTGATAAAAAATTCTGAACAATTACTTAAAATTCACTTCCGTCAAGTTCTCGAGTGAATAAAAAACACTTTTGATGATACCTTCAGCCCACTGAAAGAAACCCAAAGATAACAACAGAAACTCAGCCCACAACCCGAGCCCAGCTAGGATCCGACCCGATCTCGGCCCAGGTCCGCCTCATAGACCCGACTTCGGCCCAAGCCCAGGCCGAGGCGGGAATCCAGCAGGTCTAAGCCCGGCCCGATGGTAGGGCGGCGGTGCTCTTAATACTGCCTACCTCAAGGTAAGCAGTAGGTTTTTCATCAGTCTACAGTATACACTAGAGAGAGAGAAAGTGTATTCCGATCGACTGTAACGGCCATCTTATCGGCCTTGCGTCATCAACTTTGGTGGTGATATTTTATACTTTCATGCAAAGCGTAAAGACGGAATTATTTCTAAAGAACCATGACTCGCATTATAAATAACATTGATGGAATAAGAATTAACAGACTACCGTGCCATGTATACTTTCATGCAAAGCGTGAGGATGGAATCATTTCTAAAGAACCATGATTCACATTATAAATAAAATTGACGGAATATGAATTAACTACCTACCGTGCCATGTTCGGAGAAAAAAGATTCAATGTCTTCAATAGTAACATTGTAAGGAAGAGGAGAAACAGCAACAGTTCTGGAGTCCACTTGCTCAATAATTTCCTCAACGTTAGGAATCTCAGTACTTCTTCCAACCCTCTTGCCTAAAAGAGAAATATCAATAAAGAAACAAAACTTATAATTCCTAAATCCTAAAGCATAAAAACTACCAAATATAAAGGGAGTTCTTCTTAAAATATCAAAACATATAAATAATTCAAAAAACAAAGCTACAAATTTCCTACTTGAAAGATGAAATTGTCTTTTAAGTCACTTATGATGCAACAGTCACCATCTTAAAAATAAAACAAACAGAAAAAATACTCACAATCTTCTGAAATTTTGAGGGTCGAGCAATTCTTCAAAGTTTCCGCAACAGACAAAACCACATCTTCAGGAACCATATCCGGCTTCACATCATCTTTCAAACCAAGATGTGATTTCATCTTTGCAAACGAACAGATCAAGTTCAATGCCACCACTACATAAAAAACAATAAAATACCCATCTAATCAAAACAAAAAATCGAATGGCATAACAGAGAACTCTAAAGAATAATAACAAAAATTCCTAGGGTTTAACATACATCCTCCTTCGCTTTCAGCAACAGTCTTCTTGAGGAAATTATCTTTTGGAAGATTACTGTCGCTAAAATAAAACTGCACCTGAAATATAATAAAAGAATGTAGCAAAAAAAAAAACATCACGAACAATAACAGGAAATCAGCTTCTTTTGGTCGAAATCGTGGGAAGAAGGAATGAACAAAAATAGAAGAGTTAGTAGAAGAACCTGGCGCATAACATCTTTGGCCTTTTTCCCTTCAAAAGCTGAAATCGACATCGGAATAATAACGACGGTTGCAGCAAAGTTACAATTAAAAAAGGGTACGTTTTTAAAACCCTAGCTCTAACAAAAAATTGACACGACAACGACGAGAAAGGATTAAGATCGATTTTATAGTATACAAAGTATAAACGTGGGCTTCAATTAAAACACGACCCGATTATCGCACACGTCAGTGGGACCCACGCGCGTCTTTTATTTATCTCTTAAAAGTTAAAAGCCATATTGTAGATCTAGTCCTAAGGTGTTTTGATTTTTAAAAAAACCCACCCAATCTATATACCCACCTAAACACAATTATATGTCATTTAACAAAATTTGTTCCTAATCTACCCTCATCTTCATCTCATAACCAACATTATCTATATAAGTGATAAGGGTACAACGTTTCGAACAAGCGTAGGGCCAAGAACTCCGTCGGAAATCGCTCGGCCACCTCAGTCACTCAGATTCTTTCTGACAGGGGTTCTTTTTCACTCCAAATAACCTAACCTCTAATGAGTGATGATGACCCCTATTTATAGGATCTTTATGGGATAATTTGGTCATTAGGGATCTAACCGCCTAACCGTCCAGATTTGCCCTGAGTCAACTTTGTGAGGTCAACTCCCTCGAGGTCGAGTTTTAGCCCTCGTCCTCCTTAGAGGTCGATTTGGCAAAAGTCGTCATGTAGGATCGACTTCCTCATAAAGTTGAGTGGGGTCTCCCATTGCCTATACAGGTACTTCCATCCATTTCGGGTTATCTCAGACTGATGTCGTGGTCAAGTCCGGAATACTGTATCACCAATAAGGCAATGTCGTATTAATTTATCGAGGTACTCGTTTACATTTCAATACCCCATCTTATCAGTTGTTCTAGGTCGACATCTTCAATCCACCTCCATCCATGGAGTCGACGGAGCTCATGCTTGAAGTTGATGTCCCAATCTTAAACCATTGAAGTGTATTTATGAATCTTAAATGTTTTACAGGACAATCGAAACTTGAATAACAAATATGATTAAATTTTTGATATGTAAAGAGTTGTTGAGAAGATTCTTATCACAATCGAATACAACTTCATAATCATAAATCGAAAAAATCAAACTCCTCCATCCATCAATTTTAATCGAAATGAGAAAAATAATTAAATATATTCTTTCTTTCTCTTTATATATTAGATTATGAATTCTCTTTAAATTTTAGATATTTTGAAATTTAGAAGATGTTAATGATGTAATTGTATGAAAACTATAAGTGGAGTAGAATGTATTCACCGTATTTGATGATCTCAATTGATATCAAATATAACAGACTAAACATATATATTCAATGTACTATTTTTCATCTATAACTAAACATATATATAGGGCGCGATTTTGGGACGACACCTTTTTGGCGCGGTACATTTTGCGGACACCTGATCCAGCCGTCCGTCCGCTACTCTGTCCTCAGTCGTCCGTTTTCTCAGCCATCCGTTTCCTCATGGCGAGTTATGGACAGTCCCCGGAACCGCAATCGACGGTTCCAGGAAGGCATCGAGAGTTCCCCTGAACTCGATTCCAGTTCCGGGAACTCCACAGAATCGACGGATGGGGGAAGATTCTCTAGATTTGCCGGTTGATGGATGGGAGACAGAGGTGATGGACCTTCGCCGATTTGTCGGTTGACGGATGACGGATGGAGCATCGGTTATAGAAGAGGGGGAGAACAAATCGACGGATGGGGGACAAAGGTGATGGACCTTCGCCGGTTGATTCTCCAGATTTGCAGGTGGAAGAGACAGATGGAGGAAGATGAAATCGACGACATATGGGGATATATATACACTCCGGTTCAAGAATTGACGCCCCGGTTCACAGACGGGTCCGCAGAGGACGGGTAGCCGTCTGTGATCCGGAGTGAATATATATATTCCCCTACCTTGCAGGCTATCTCCAACGGCTATCAAGCTTGGTGATATATATAGTCCAGCAAACAACATATCAAGGTTAACGAATCAACACAATGCTTTCCGTTACAGAACACTTTCGTGCTCAGACGAACCCGGAATGCTCAAACCTCTCCAGCGACGCAAGGTACTGGAGATCATCAACGGGCGATGTCGACCACCGGAGGACGTCAAGCATGCACTCGAGGACCACGGTCGATGCTTCAAACGCTGATCCAAATACCGCGACGACGCGGCCACGTTCGACGACGTGGTCACGTTTGACGACGTGGTCATGTCGCCTCCAATGTAATGTTCACTTCACCAACATTTATTCTTCATCATCGGACTTTGTATTCTACTTATTGCACTTAGCACATCGTGTAATAGCAAACTCCTTATTTAGTTTCGTAATTATTATATTACAACTATTAATTAGATGGTTAAAATCATCCTTTCAAACATGGTATCAGAGTGGGAGAACAAAATCAAATCGAACCCATAACACCAAAACGGAATACTACGCCACAGAGAACGGTGGTCAGAGGGAGACAAAGACAACCCATCGATCTCCCCTGCAACACGGTCATCAATAGACAAATTGATGACCCATACGACCTGCCCCTAGTACGGCAGCCCATTACCCAACAACCCACCCGGCACGCGCACCCTATGACCACTAACGCCTCCTGTCAACTCCGACCTGCTGGATACACGATGTTGTCCAGCGTGGTCAGAAGTCAGAGCATATGCAACATCCTAAGGGAGAACGATCCCCCCCTTCATCTTGACATAACTTCTTCACTCTGTCCCAACCACTTCTCCAAGCACGTGATCGACGATCTCCTCCAATTCGGCTTCATCGACCGCCCCCAGTTCGGCATCTACACTTGCGATCGACGATCGCCTCCGGTCTGGCTTCACACACGCTCGAAGTCAACTTTGCGCACACCAGACCGGAACATAACCACTCGCGTTCGACGACCTTCACACTCGTGATCCTCACCTTAGCGATCGACGATCCTCTCCAGTTCGGTTCCGTACGCGCTCGAATTCGCGCACACCAGACCGCAGCACAGCCACCCACGATCGACAACCTCCATGCTCGCGATCCTCACCCTCACGATCGACGACCTTTTCAGCTTCACACTCGCGATCTTCACCACTCGCGATCGACGACCTTCACTCTCCGGTTCAGCTTCATACTCGAGATCAACGACTACGACATGTCAAGTGACAGAGAAAGTAAAGACGACTACAGCAGGGGAACAGATAACCCGTATTACATCGCCGGGAGCGATAACCCAAATGTCCAGATGACAGAGATGAAGATGGACGGAGGAAATTATCGTGTATGGGCGATTCACATGAGAAGAGCACTCTCCACCAAAAACAAACTAGGTTTCATTACGGGAAGCTTGCGGGAACTAGCTGAGGACGATGACAAATACAACGCGTGAAACCGTTGCAATGACATTGTCATAGCTTGGATCCTTAAGAGTCTAGACACAACAGTGGCACCAAACTACCTTCACGCCACCAAAGCGTCGGATCTATGGAACCAATTTCAAGTGAACCATGCAACCGACAACGAACTGGTAAAATTCAGAGCACTCGCAACATGCGTCCAGGGAGACGAAAATGTTGTCTCCTACTACACTCGGTTCAACACGATTTGGGGCGAGATAAAAGACAACAGGTCAGACCTTCCGTGTGTATGCTGCAATTGCACAAAGAACAACAACGATGAAAAAGTTATGCTCTTCTTGGGTGGATTGTACGAAACATATACCAACGTCCGTGGGAATATACTCATGATGAGTCCAAGCCCAACGTGGACAAGGTGTATCAACTGGTTGTCCAAGATGAGCAACAAAGAAACCTAAACAACGCCAACAAAGAGACACACTCCGAGGCAACCACACTCATGGCTCTGAAGAAAGCAAAATATTCTAAGAGCACTGGTGGCGGTTGACATCAAGAAACAGGTGGAAAGGAAAGGTGTACCAGTTGTAAGAAGACCGGATACAGCCATGAAACGTGCTATTTCATTCATGGCTTCCCGGAAGGCCACCCATTACAGGGAAAGAAGTTTCCATGGAGAGATCGCGACTTCAAAAGGGGAGAGAAAACTAGCAACTATTATGCTTCTGCAGATGAAATAAAGGGTAAGGAATTGATGGCAAAACAGAACATGCCAGACCAAAGCCTCACATTTACCGGACAGCAGTTCACGACCTTGATGAACCATCTCAACATGCGAGAAGATCAAAATGACTCAGATTGGTACACGAAAAATGACTCAGATAGGTACACGACGAGATCCTTCGATGACACACGCAACGAAGGATCCAACACTCAATCTCACATGGCAAGGAGGTACCCGGATCAAAACCACGACTCAGGTAAACAATCCTTTAAATTTAAGACATCGGATTCAACCTTATGGATAGTAGACACCGGAGAAACTGACCACATGGTCATGCCTGGATGCACACTTGAGGATGTGAGAAAATTGGCAAATTAAGCCAACTCGCATAGACTTTGCCGAAGATCGAACGACGATAGTCGACTCAAGTGGAACCTTCAAAATATCGCATGATATTCGCACGATATTTTGTTAAAAAATATTTTACAAGTGCCAAGTTTCAATGTGAATTTGCTCTCCGTAAGCCAACTGACCAAGGACACGGATTGCACTGTTATTTTTAAATCAAAATCTTTTTCCATACAGGACCCTCAAGGAGGATTGATTGGCACGGGTAGGGAGATCGACGGGTTGTATATCTTGTCCATGGGAGATTTTAAATCAGAAAAACACCCAAGCAAGGCGCTGACAGCCCATGTACTGCCCAACACTTGGCATCGCTGGTTGGGACATCCATGTGGTTCCAGATTTTCTTATTTTCATCTACTTAATGATAGCATTCCAAAAACTTTTCATGACTTTTGTAACATATGTCTTCTCTCTAAACAGAGAAGAACATCATTCGGTAACAGTAATTCTCATACTTTAAAAATATTCAATCTCATTCACATGGATCTATGGGGAAAATACCGCACCCCCTCACATCAGGGACACTCCTTTCTAACAATAGTCGACGACCACTCAAGAATGACTTGGGTGTTTTTGCTTAAAAACAAAATGAAAGTTCCTACCATTTTCAAACAATTTCTAATAGAGTGTGAAAATCAACACAATCTACACCCAAAAATTATCTGCAATGACAATAAGACAGAATTCACGTTAAATGAATTCCAGTCCATAATCAAAACACACGGAATCAATCACCAAATATCATGTCCGTACACCTCCAACAGAACGGGAGTGTGGAATGGAAACACCAATACATAATCCAGACTGCAAGATCATTAAAAATCGAGGGAAACATTCCAGGCACGTACTGGGGTGGGTGTGTTCTCACAGCCGTGTATCTCATCAATAGGACCCCCACACCCACTTTAAAAAATGACACACATTTTTTGCGTTTTTTTGGAACAAACCCATAATTAAACCATCTAAAGACCCTTGGGTGTCGAACATATGCCAAAATAAACTATGGAACCACGAAGGTTGATGCGAGATCAATCCCAGGAATCTTCTTGGGCTACTCATACAAAAGCAAAGGTTTCAAAATACTAGACACCCACAACCGCCGCATCATCATCAGTCGCGACGTAATTTTTAACGAGAGTGAATTCCATTTCAAAATAAAAACCGTTGAAAACAACCTAGAATTTACTACCACACATGACTACTCGGACGATCTGGATCTAGAAGATCCAAGAGAATCAGAAGTTCATAGAGAATCAGAAATTCAACATGAAGATGAAAACAACGATGACTTGCCTACACAAGTAGACCCAACTCAAGAACAACCCAACAAAAGGACATCAGACCGACAAGTTAGAATGCCTTCGAGATATAAAGACTACGACATAGACCTTCCGCAAACCAACAAACATCGAATGACAAATTTTGTGTCTTACAATAATTTTTCGGAGACACATAAACCCATTCAATTTCAAAGAAGCAGCCAAACATAAAGAATGGATATGCGCCATGAACAAAGAAATTCTAACACTAAAGGAAAACGAAACTTGGATCATTACCAGCCTTCCATTAGGAAAGAAATCTATAGGCTGCAATTGGATATATAAGACAAAAAGGAATGCACTTAGCACATCGTGTAATAGCAAACTCTTTATTTAGTTTCGTAATTATTATATTGCAATTATTAATTAGATGGTTGATGATACCCCTGGTCCATCAGACCAGACCCATTCCCGACCAGGTCCAGCAAGCCCACTTGACCAATGAAAGAAGGCCCGGTCCAGTAGGAAAGTGTATAAATACCCTAGGGGTTGAATGTAGAAGGGGGGAGAAAACATTTGCAATATACTTGTAGTAGATTGTCTGGTATATGCTTCATACCGCACCATCAGTGGTGAACCTGACGTGAATCGAACACGTAACCTTCTGATCTAAATCTCAATTTCAAGATTCCAGATCGGTCTAGATGGCGGGAAAAGGCGAAATCGGCATTCATCGATGGCGACTCTCCTCTATTTGCAGGATGCTATATTCTTCGCCTTCTCCATTATTTACACGGCGGTTTTAAAAAAAAAAAATCCCGTCCTGCTTTCTCCCGAACCGTTTCTTCGAAATCGCAAGTCGCTTCGGCTGCAATTGGAAGTCTTTGTTGACTGGTCCTACGGTTCTTTGCCCTCTTTTCCGATAGAGAAATCGAACTTTTTGGAAACTGCAACATCCACTCCAAAAACCATCTTCGATGCCAGTGAAGAATCCCGTCCTGCCGTCTCTAATTCCTATCCGGAGAAAGTCAATCAGTGCATTCTATTCGCCACTGCCGCCGTCACCTTCGGGCAGTAGAAACATCCGTAAACGATTCGCCCATCCCTGGGATTGTCGCATCAGGCCGCCCCATTGGTTTTGAATCGCAGGATTCTTCGAGTTTGTTGTTTCTCATAGTTGACTTCCTGATAAAAAATAGTATTATTCCAGATCGATCTGCTCCTAGCATGCATTAAATTTCCATTTCGTGTCCCGTTTTTAATGGCCAGTGTTTTAAATGATCCGTTTAGATTTATAAACAACATGAAGGATCATGGGTTTGAAAGGGGTTTTATTATTTTCAGAGATAGGTTTGTCCCGTCTTTGGTCGAATAGGGGGGAGAGAAACCGGGAGAACCCATGATTTCTTCCTTCTCCCATGGGTTCCCACCCAAACTGAGAAACAATCACCCGATTTTTTATTGCTAGATCAAAAGTGGAAGTACCATATTACATTCAAAAAGGGTTTTTTCAATCCAATTTTTCCCTGTTTGATAATTTAGAGTAATCTACAACAATGGATTTACCATAATCGTTTTGATATCTAGAATCTAAAGACCTGCTTTCTTCAAATCCCTAAGTATTTTCTTACAATCTTGTGCTGTCGTTTTCCTCTGTCCATGGTTTCTGAATTTCTATCAGGAGACGCCTTCATGTAAAATTTTAAAGAACATAGTTTGGGTTCTTCTAATACGTTTGGCAGTTTTTTCGTAAAACTGTATGATTCATCGAATTTGAGATTTTCACCTTATATTTTTTGGTGCAGTACCATACAATTTTGCAGAACATAGTCTGGTCACAGGAATATTCTCTTCTCACAAGAATAGTGTGATGATTTGCACGCGCATGGTTTTCGATTTGCGTCGTTTGATATATATGAAGGGGTATTTTATACCTACGATTTTTTGACACTTCCTTTTATTGATAATTCTGGATTTACAAATCTAAGATTCATTTTTTCCTTCTGCTGATTAATATCTTTGCGTGTCATTTCCTAGTAAAACCTTGGGTTTTACGATTGTCCTGTTAAATTTATCAATCTATTTTCCTGTTAAATTCCTTTAGGATTTTTTAATATTAGCCTGTAGTAGCCTTATTAATTTCAAATGTAGGATGCAAGGATTCATATTCCTCAGCCCCAAACGCGAGTTGGCAGTGTCTGCTAAAAAGGGGGTTATTATTATTATTTACACTTTCTCTGTTTATACTTTCTTTCAATAATTTTTTTTTTTTCCAATAATTTTTACACTTTCTTTTATTACCCTTTACATGTAGTTCTGTATCTTATGATTTTGCAAAAAAAAGAGATCTTTTTGAAGTTATGTTTCAGGGCTTTACTACAAGAATGTAGGATGTAGACCCACAAAGACTACTGAGGAAATTATATGGTGTCTCTGATTGATATGGTAACTGTATTCATATTTTTACCAGTATTCTTTCTCTGTTTCTATTTTTATCATTTGAAATTAAATCAAGCGGTGGTGATTTAATTATCATTTCACCCAATCAAGCACATGCGAATCAATGGTGGTGATTTAGTTATCTTACTTGAAATTGGACTTAGAATCACATATTTTCATTGATTCTCGTCTAATTAGTTTTGAGTGATATTTACTCATATCAAGTATGAAACTAATAAGATCATATAGGAACTGCATAATATTTGTATTATTATAAGAGAATTAATGAGAATACGTAGTCTTAACCATTCATATGTCATATGTATCATCACATATCTTGAAATATCAGATAGTTAAGATTTTAACAAATGTGGAGGAATTTTGGTCATTGAATACACATCCAAAGGCAGCAAAAACCTATAAATACTGTATCTCTGGATGCAATCTGATTATAATGCAATCTGGATGCAATCTGATTGTAATGCAAAAGGAAGCTGCTTTGGATGGGAAAACTTAAGCATGATTCCATAAAACTCGCATAAAACCTAAACGAGAATCTCACCTGTAATTGCTCGGCAATTTCAGTCCAAGTTATGGTGCCTTTTCTGTTCAAAGCAA
The DNA here is from genome assembly GCA_001185155.1 of Zostera marina. Lineage (NCBI taxonomy): Eukaryota > Viridiplantae > Streptophyta > Magnoliopsida > Alismatales > Zosteraceae > Zostera > Zostera marina. Next base: position 471,985 of record LFYR01000350.1, on the reverse strand, counting down.
TATCTTGCTCTGTAATACTACATTTCGAATTATAATTTCTCATTTTATTAGAATATTATACAACTACAATATTATATTTCTGAGGCTTTAGATAGGTTTGTATTGACACATTATATTACCATGAAACATAATAGGTATTAGGCTATCAACACCATTTCAAATAAAAAATAATAATAGGATTATAGTATAAATGTTTTAACCATATATTTCAATTAGCTAGTAGTATTGAGTGTTCTTTGATTTAAAATGCTGTAAATAATGGCTAATCATGAATATGGAATTTGCTAAAACGATCCTTGACTCTTTGATATGATAGTTAACATAAAATCTTGGGTTTGTTTAATCACATATGATGTTTTTACGACACATTTGTAATATAGGCGATGATTGCGATGTATTTACAACACATTTGCGATCAAATCTTGGGTTTGTTTTTGCTGACCTGATTGCGATATTCCATTTTCTGCATTTTTAACAATATGATTTGAAACAGAGTTTTCAACATTTTTGAGAAGTGCTGATTCGACGGTTTTAGACATGTTATCCTTAACCATCTCGATATTTGTCTGGACTTGTTTCATATCAGAAATATTCTTACTCTCTTGAGTTGGAATGTTTTTCTTATTTTTGTTTTCCATAAGTTATGATAGGATTGTTCTAATATTTTTTATTTTCTGTTTGTTTCGTTTGAATGTTTTTTGTATATTTCATTTAATCTAGTTAAATATTTCCACCCTTTCCCAATTTGTATCCCCCAATCTTTTTATGAATATTTGTAATTGCTTCTTTTAATGTTTATTTTCTGTTTTCGTTTTCGTTTTTGTTTTCGTTTTCTGTCTTTTATTTCTGTTTTCTGATCGTTCAAATGTATTCTATTCATTACTTTTTTACTTCTAATTCTTATTTTTATCATTCTTCTATTACCTCATTTTTATTACTTCTCATTTTTCATTCTTCTAATTTGCATATTTATTTTTATGTTTCCTTCGTTTTCTTCTATTTTTTGTATTACTTTGATTTCTTCTATTTTCATGTGTTTTCATATCAATTACCAAACGAGGCCTTCCGCCAAAATGAAAAAGCATTAGGATAATAAGGTCAGACGACCAAAGAGGAGGGGATGTGTCGGTACACAGAGACAACACACAATGTGATACAATTTTTCACAGAATGGGAACTTCATCACATAAGCCATACGGATAATAAAAAAGCAGATATTTTAGCAAGGTTGGGGGCGTCTCCAAATGTTCTGAATGGACGGTGGATCCGAGTGGAACAGCAAGAGATACCATCAATAGCAAATATTGCGAGAAATAAAATTCTAGCACTGGCAGAAGAAGAAGATTGGAAAACACCGATAAAGAACTACATTACAAAGGGAACAATCCCGACGGACCCGATGGAAGAAAGAAAACTGAAGAACAAGGCAGCTTGGTTCACAATAGTAGGGGACAATCTTTTCCGTAGGGCAGTAGAGGATAGCATTCTCTTACGGATTTGCGTAACGCGCGAAAAAGGAAAAGAGATACTAACGAGCGCACACAGGGGGCGTGCGGTCCACACCAGGGTGCCAAGATGTTGAGAAAGCAAGTAGCAAGGCAGAGATACTATTGGCCACAAATAAATAGGAACTCCGAGGAACTGGTAAGAAGTTGCAACGAGTGTCAAAGGCACGCGAATATTCAAAGAAGGCCATCCAGTATAATGAACCCAGTTACCACACCAGTACCGTTTGTCCGATGGGGATTGGATATCGTAGGGCCTTTTCCAGTAGCATCAAGGGGTCGGAAATTCTTATTTGTTGCGGTCGACTACTTCACCAAATGGGCCGAAGCAGAACCAACAAGTACAATATCAGAACAGAATGTCATTCAGTTCATCTTTAGAAACATCATCTACAGGTTTGGTGTCCCGTTACAAATAATAACAGTTAATGGAACGCAGTTCATAGGGAAAAAAGTAAGGAAATTCTGTGAAGACAGGGAAAAAAGTAAGGAAATTCTGTGAAGACAGGGAAAAAAGTAAGGAAATTATGTAAGGAAAAAAGCCTTAGGGCAGTAAGGTCAGAAGACCAAATAAGACCTCCCGCCAAAATGAAAAAGCCTTAGGGCAAAAGTAACAGATAATGGAACGCAGTTCATAGGGAAAAAAGTAAGGAAATTATGTGAAAACAGGGGAAAAAGTAAGGAAATTCTGTAAGGAAGAAAGCCTTAGGGAAGTAAGGTCAGAAGACCAAATAAGACCTCCCGCCAAAATGAAAAAGCCTTAGGGCAAAAGTAACAGATAATGGAACGCAGTTCACAGGGAAAAAAGTAAGGAAATTCTGTGAAGACAAAGAAAAAAATAAGGAAATTCTGTAAGGAAAAAAGCCTTAGGACAGTAAGGTCAGTAGACCAAATAAGGCCTCCCGCCAAAACAAAAAAGCCTAAGAGCATCAAGGTCGAAGGACTAAATAAGGTCTCCTGCCAAAATAAAAACCTAAGGGCATTAAGGCCAAAAGACCAAATAAGGCTACCCGCCAAAACAAAGAAATCTCGAAGCGACAAACTACCACTAAAAGGCTGCAAGGAAACATCAACGAAGAATCAAAGAAATATGTCAAAAAGCACGTGTGAGCCGAGGGGCAAGAAAAACAAGGATGAAAGAAAAAACAAGGGATAAAAATAAAAGTGCGCGACAAAAATACATAATCCAGAATGTAAGGTTTTGGAGAGTCTTGGGCCAAGGAGGATGCTCTGCAGGAATCCCGTGCGCTTTCCATTGCTCCCACATTGGCGGATTGATTGGTACAACAACGGATTCATGTTCGGGGCTCTGAAGGTTCACCATGTCCCGCTCATAATACCACCCGGAGGGGGGGCAGGGAACGCATGATCAGCATGCTGTCTGCGTCCTCGGCAGCGTCGAACAATAGAAGGAACAACAGAGCAGTCGTCAGAGACAGGATCAACGGCAGGAGTGACATGGATACCACCCGGAGCGACACGGAACTCAACCACAACATCATTTTCAATTTGACAAAGAACAAAAAGGCGACATTGAACAGCTAGAAGCAAAGAGTTAAGGCGGTGTCTCTCGGCAACAGCAAGGGCGCGAGCTTCTTCCCTGCGGAGAATAAGACTTTTGGACCAAGCAGCTTGTTGGTGTATTAGGTTGCGGCCAAGCTCTTCCAATAACATAGGGCGAAGACATGTTGAGTTCAGAAAAGTTCAAGAAAAGTAAAGAAAAGAAAAGAATAATTTACAGGCTGCGTAAGGAGGGAGTATTGATGATACCCCTGGTCCATCAGACCAGGCCCATTCCCGACTAGGCCCAGCAAGCCCACTTAACCAATGAAAGAAGGCCCGGTCCAGTAGGAAAGTGTATAAATACCCTTAGGGGTTGAATGTAGAAAGGGGGAGAAAACATTTGCAATATACTTGTAGTAGATTGTCTGGTATATACTTCATACCGCACCATCAGTGGTTAAGATCATCCTTTCAAACAACGTTTATAGAATCGAAAAACAAACTCCTCCATCCATCAATTTTAATCGAAATGAGAAAAATAGTTAAATATATTCTCTCTCTCTTTATATATTAGATTATGAATTTTCTTTAAATTTTAGATATTTTGAAATTTAGAAGATATTCATGATGTAATTGTATGAAGACTATAATTGGAGTAGAATTTATTCACTGTATTTGATGATCTCAATTGATTACATTTGATCTCTATTTATACTAATTATTCTAACTAATTTCTAAATAATTATTTTAACTAATTACTCTAACTAATTGTGGTTACTAACTATAGTTTGGTTCTCATACCCCCCTTCAATCTGAGTGCTTGAGCGAATATTGAGTTTATCTTTTAATAATGAGAACTAAGCCTTTGATAAGCCTTTTGTGAAGATGTCCACAATTTGACACTCCGTAGGTATGTAAGAAACCTGAAGTACCCTTCTTTCAATAAGTTCTCTTACAAAATGGTAATCTATGTCACTACAAAAAAAGTAAACAGTACGGACGCAGTATAGTTAACGAAACTTCCGTTACAAATACTAATAAACAAAGTTAACGGAATTTTTGTGAACTTTGATAATTTTCGTGAAAAATATTAGATATCAAGTTGGACGGAAATATTGTAACGAATTTTAAATTATTTGTAACAGAATATTTTTCCTACTAGATTAATTTTCATTCCTCTCCTTTTATTGTTTCACTTTCATTTTACCAATTATTTTTATATTAATTAATATAAATTATAAGGTTATATTATATAAATTATATTTATTTTAGGTTTATTTTTGTAAATTAACACCTAAAAATCCAATCCTAATTATTAACATTGTAAAATAGTCCTCAATATTTTCACATCTCTTCCCCTAAATATTTTCATACCTCTTCCCCCCCAAAATCGTAAACCTCTTCACCCAAAATTAATTTCCCTCATTTTTTTATTTCCCCAAATAATACTATCTTATTTCCCCCAATATCTCAACCTTCCTTCGATATCCACACCCATAGATTCTCAACACAATTCTCTACTTCGATATTTTCTGTATTACCAAGCGGAACACGTCGGATTATTTGTCGTTCAGTCTCCACACGCCACTTCGATCTCCACAGATCGAAGTGCTCGAGCGCGCGTCCGAGAACTCTTCTCGCGAAGACGGCGAGGGTAGTACCTTCATTCCTCCTATTCAATACCCATACTGAATCTGCTACCAGGGCTCACGGTGGTGCGAGGTGATGCCGGAGGCTTTGGAGTCCACGACGCGCGCTCTACGTCAAATACCTGCAGGTGGAGAATAGGCGATTCTAGTGAGAATCGGCGATTCTCATAGTGATGCTTTAGTGAGAGTGGAACTTGTGTTGTGTCTTTGAGTATCCCCTTGGGACCCTTTTTATAGGGTCTCGGAGGGCGCGATCAAAGGCGGACATCGCGCCTATTGCCATATATGGAAGCATTTATGGCGTAGGCTGACGGCGAGTAACGGTCGTAAATCAGCGTTTCAGGTATGGATATCGCCTATTTAGGGCAAACTCGCCGAGTTTCAAGGGGCGAGATATGCAGTCTACCATACTGCCGATCTGGGCCCTAACTCGGCGATTTGACTATAAAGTCGGCGATTTGGTACCAATCGACGATTTACAGGTTAACTCGGCAATTTGACAATGAACTTGTTCCGCACCGTGGGAGCCTTCCGGGGGTCCGGCGTAATGCGACGGAACCCTAGTCCTTGTTGAAGGGCGTTGATGGGAGTGACTGCCGTAATCAGGCATGTCTCACCACCGATCAACTCCAAGAGATCAATTTTTTCGGACCATCCGTATTCCCTGCCTTGCCTGCGGATTTTATCTCTGATATTGTGACATGGGTGGATGAGCATCCTAACGAGCAGTCGAAGAACAAGGATGCTCTCGACAAGCTGACGAGCGAAGCCAGAGAAGACTAGATAGATTTAACTTATGCTCTGACTTTTGTAATACTTTTTTTTTGTAATCACTTTTTTGTGATCTTTTGAACTTATGAATGAATTATTTTGCTTTCTTTAGTTAATTGTTCGTATAAATTATTTTTAAATTTTAACTTAGGTTCGAAACTAGATTCACAAGTCGTTACTTAGACTCTGCTACCCTCGCTTAGCCACTCTGGACGTAAATTTGATCGTACGTAACTATGCGGTCCATGGCGGTCGGCGGGAAATGCGAGAGCGACAACCTTCAATGACTGACGACCGCCTGAGTAAACGGGGAGAGCGGCAATGTCATGCGAGTCTCGGCATAGTGAACGTAGATGGCGACATAACCAGGAAGAGGATGCGAAGCGACGCGATCCCCGACCATCTTATACTTCAGATTGACCTTATAGGTGTACATGGATTTCAGGGCTTCATAACACATTATCACGGTGGCCCTGGATCGAGGGTTCTTGCCATCAGGCTTCGGAGAAAACACGTCGAGGAGCGCATCCTGGACCACGACGTCTGGTGACTCGGTAGGGATCTGGGAATCAACCATAGTAGACCTGGAAAGTGATCACCAGGAGAGGAGGTTTAAAGGGCAGAAACAAGTAGAGAGAGGAGAGTAAGTAGCGGAGAAGAGGAAAAGAGGAGTATTTATAAAGCCTAAGGCTCGAAAGAAGAAGCGTCGTGAATACCTAGGCATTCCAAGGTACGGTGGGTCGGGAGAGCGGCCCATGATAGGACCATAAGGCCCACAACCCAGAACATCCGGAAACAAGGCGAACTAGGGGAGGCAGAATGAACGATGGGGCCCCGAGGCCACGTCCGATGCATCCCCTCCAGGCCACCCGGGGTATCGGGCGACCAAACTCGAGCCCGCTCGTTTGTCGGGCAGAAGGGGTAGCAACCAGAGCAACCACGGGCGATAATCAAGCGGGGGAACCGGCAGTGGAGATGGGCATTCCCGGGCTATCGGGAGGAGGCCTCGAAGCCGAAAAGGTATCGCCCAAAGGGGCAAGGGTATCAGCGGAAAACGACAATAGATTAGTGGATGAGTGGAGTTCAAGAAGGATCCGGGCCATGTCGACAATGGGCATTGCGGGACAATCAGTTGCACAAATACGTACATGAAAGAAAAAGTCGTTCAAATGGCCGAAATATCCAAAATAAAATATTCAAAAATAATCATTACATGCCCGAAGACGCTACGAAAGTTACAACAAAAGCTAGAAATACATGCCATAAGTTACAAAATATCTGCAAAGCTAAACGTGCACTAAGGGTAAGAAAAAGAAGGATGGAGGGAGCGAGTCGGGAGGCACTACATCACTTCCCTTTCAGGTAATTTTAAACCAAGGAAGAGGAAGAGGAGGAAGTTAGCCCCGAACGACGCCCCTGCAGAGACCTGGGAACGGACGAGGAATCGTCCGAAGACAGTCCCTTCGACCGGAGAACAGACACAAGCCATCCGAATGCGAATCTAGCGGCCCTATTTCAGTGGCCCTGATAAGAAGTGCCGCAAGTCATTAGCCGGGAGGGACGGAGACCCACAGTGACCGCATGATCGCCGCCGACGACTAGAACCCCCAATCGGAGCAGTGGCAGGCGCGGTATGTAGGGAGCAGCAGAATCTCGAGGTAAGGACACCATTAACAACAACAACAGGTGCGTCGGCATAAGAGGAGGCGTCGGACCGGTGAAGTTGGGCACAGGGGCGATGGATGTCTATGAAGACGGAGTTGAGCCACTGACTCTCCGATACCGAGATTCTATGATAATCACCGGCAGGCAACAGCAGACACTCCGTCCACGCGGTGTGCTGAAGCTTCACTTCGCAACCAAACTCCTCCAGAAAATCTTGAACACTCATCAGAAGGGAAATGCGGAATTAGGAAAGTAGTCCGGGTTCGGGGGGAGTACTGTTGGTACCGAGGCCCATCCAAACGGACCACGGGCCGAACAGGCCACGAGCCCTCCTCGCCCGAGCAACAGGCCAGGGCCGACGGAGGCCCAGAAGGCCCATAAAGGAATCTTATAAATACTCCCCTTGTCCAACAGGGGAGGGGGTTGATAATTACGAGAGAGAGTGAGAACACTAGAGAGTTGTGTGTGTGAGCCCCCTAGCGCGAGCCCGCACACCATCAATTACTAACATTTTAGGTCAATAGATAATATAATAATAGTGTTTCATACTATAACTGTGTTAGAACTTGCTAATTTTTTTAATTGTAGATGTTCTTGTGACTACATATTGAAGTCTTGCACAAATAATGAGTCGAGGGATGGTATGATGGTATGTTATTTTTTACCGTACCTTATATGTTGTGGAACGGATATAATCGACATTACCAAAATTCTAATAGATTTATTAAGATAGATTACTAACTAGATATTTCGATAGTTAGTTATGAGTTAGTTGTAAATCAATATTATATAAACTCATCAATACCAATGAATAAATCACATTCTATTCTCACTCAACTCCGGTGATCTCACTCAACTCCGGTGATCTCACATTAAGTTCTGATATGGTATCATCAACAGGCAAGAACTCCGGATCCTACGATTCTGCTTTCACGGCGATGGTCACCGGCACTGGTGAGAATGTGTCATCAACTCATTGGGAAAAATCATAGTGATGAAGCATCTGAAGTGTGTCACGCTCGACGGTGATAATTACTTCAACTGGAAGGCCCAATTCTTGGCGTTGCTTGAAGGTTATAGGTTGCTGGATTATGTGGAGGAGAGAGTTGACATCGCCGAAGATTCTCTCCCGAAGCTTCCATCGAGGCTCATTGAGCGCTCCTGCTTGCCCTTGAATTTGGAAGGATTACACCCTTGTTTGGGTTTTCCTTGGACGCTGTTAATGTAATGTTTGAGCTTACCCATCTTTACCTGGGTATCTAGGAACGTGCTCAATTTTTTATAGTTCTCCATGTAATACCCATGGTTTATGAAATTTCACTACAAGAAAACAGACTTTTAGCGACGGTCAAAAGCCGTCCCAAATGACCAAAAATCGTCGCTAATTGCCATTTAGCGATGGGAAATGACCGTGCCCAACCCGTTCCCGAAAGTCGCCTCACTGACTTTTTAGGGACGGCCTTGATTTTCATCCCTAAAAATTAGCGATAGCCCTGGCCGTCTATAATAAAATGTTAGGGTTAGATGAGGTTTAGAGATAAGCCATCCCTAATATATATTTTTCCACGCCAATATATATTTTGGCGTCCAAATTTTTATTGTCGTCCTTAAACCGTCTCTAAATTTCTGAATATCCGTCCCTGAGTTGTCCCTAATAATTTTTTATTTACTTCCTGCCTCAACTAGCCATCCCTAAGCCGTCCATAATAATTTTTTAATTACTTTCTTTCTCAACTAGTCGTCCCTAAGCCGTCCATAAGCCGTCCCTATTAATTTTATTATTACTTCCTGTTTCAACAGACCGTCCCTAGGCCGTCGCTAATCAATGAAGTTGACAAAAAAATTTTGCCAGAACTTGAATGGGTGCTCTCTAGCAGTCTTACACATCCATTCTTCTACCTGAAAATAGACATTCATTCACAAGCATTCAATTTATAATACATTTAATCTAAAGAAAAATAAAAATTCATTCATAGTATTCAATTATCGATCATTTACAATTCATTCAAATTTACAATACATTCAATCTAACATTCAAATCGAACAAATTATTTAAAGTATAATGTAACTTCTTTTTTTTGAATAAACCTTGAAGATCTAAAGGAGGATTGTTACTTGGAACGATTGCTTGGCTTGTGTTGCTTGTGTTTCCCTCCTGAAAAACAACAAAATATTTTTGATCGATTAACTTAATGTTTATACTAAAAATATTAGTAAATATTGAATAACTTACTTTCATAGAAGCCAAACACTCTAATAATTCTTTTTGTTGTTGTTTCAATGCTTCCATTTCTTTGTTAATGGCCTCTAATTCCTTTGTGACAGACCCTTTAACACAAAGATCGAATTCTTCTTTTTTCTTCCTTTCAATTTCTTCTTTCGTTTTTATATTCTTCGATTTCTTTATTTGTGAAAGCATCAATGAATCTTCACCCGATCTCATTCCAAGAATATGCTCCTTTGTCTTTCCTCCTGTAGCCTTTATTCAAGCTTCCAAACTATCTTCAGTGAATAAAGGCTTTTTCCACATGTAGGAGGTTGATCCTTGCGTCAAAATGTCTTCATTTGTTTCCTCCTCCTCATCGTCGTCTTAATTTATAATTTGACGTTTATCAAATTGTTCTTTCTTATACGTTTCGTAGTCCGACTATTATAAACAACAAAAAATGAATTAGAAATGAAGAAAAAAAGAAAATTACAAAATATCATTATTTAAATACGTACCATTAGAGCTTTTTCTCTATCGTTTATCGGATAATGCGTCGACAAAAACGATTCTGTAAAAGAAGTTTGACGACCTAGTTTCAAACTCTGAATTAGTTAAAATAAAAAGTGAAAAAATTAAATATTAAATAGTTTTACCTGTGAATGAGTATTAGATTCAAAGAATGCTGATCCTCCTTTATACACGATGTATCCTTCTTTATTTGTTCGGTTGTCAGAATTTTTTTTCGATTTTTCTTGAAAATCGCTTGCTAAAAACTGTCATAATTCTTTCCCATCAGGTATCCGGGAGGAAAGTTCTTGCAAATTTTGTCTAGCCGATCCACACCGGCTTCCTTCTTTGCCTTTTTCTGTACTTTATTCATCCATTTAGGTTAGTTTATTGTCAAATATCTCTCGAAAAATATCTTCAAATGTTTTCGAGCATAATCATTATCTTCAAATGTAAAAAATATCTAAAAACGAAAAATAAATTGTTAATATTTCAAATTAATTAGCAAAACGAAAAAAGAAATAGACAAAATTTAGAAAGTACAAGAAATTTATTTCATACTAAGGTCTTGTTCTCTTCACTCTATTAAGCCCAAGAAATCTCATCGTCTGAAATATTCGATTTAACTACACATCCGATTTTTTTTTGGATATTGTTTGGGAATTGTCTATATATGTTGAAGTTTATTAATATCATAAAAATAAATATATTCAATTTAAAAATACTTATCTACAAGCCAATATCTGACTGAGAAATTGTGTCGAAGGTTGGGGAATTCCCTTCGAAAACGTTCTTAAAACTCGAGAAACAACCTCATCATTGGCAGGTTGTACTTGTCCCCTAGAACTACGTTCTCTCATGATTCTTCCACGTACCATATCTGAAAAGCAAAAAATTTAATCAAATACGATAACATGAAAATAATAGAAGTTTAATAAAATAGACTTACAATTAAATTAAAAACCCATTTTATTGTCACTAGATAAATCATTATTATCAGTACTATCATTTTCAACACAACTATGTTCACTATCATTATTACTATCATTGGTATCATTGTTTGATTCTTCGGTAAATTCATGACTGCTCAGAGGGATATCGTCGATTTAGTTGTCATAATTGATGACGTTCACATCGTATTCACTGAAATCGTCTTGATATGTATCCAAATCTTTTTCAGAAATATCAATTGTATCTCGAGCTTTCGTTCTAAAAACCGTATGCCAATCGTTAGATTTTCCAGAAATACTCGGTATGTAATACACTTAGTCTGCTTGCCATGCGAAAATGAAAGGTTCATATGCACAAAAAAAGTAGGCAATTCGGACGAAGTAGATTTAACGGAAATTTCGTTACAAATACTAATAAACAAAGTTAACGGAATTTGTAACGGAATTTCCGTTACAAATACTAGATATCAAGATGGACTTAAATATTGTAACGGATTTTTAGACTATTTTTAACTGATTTTCCGTTACAAATAGTAATTATTTAATAATTTTTCATTTTTCCTCCTAAAAAATAATTTCCTCAAATAAATTTTTTATTTTCTCCTATTTCCCCAAATCGTCCTATTCCCTCCTATTTCTCCAAATCCTCCTATTCCCTCCTCATTCCTCCCAAATAATACTATCTCATTTTCCCCAATATCTCTACCTGATTTCCCCAAATATCTCATTTCTGCCAGAATTTTTCGTTCAGTCTCACCGTACGCCACTTCGATCTCCACACATCGGAATTTTTCGTCCAGTTTCTACAGTACCCCACTTCGATCTCCACGTGCCGGATTTGTCATTTCCACTTCAATCTCCACACGCCGTTTTTGCTTGCTTCGTTTCAGTGGATTCATTTCTGTTTTACTGGTAAGAATCAGAAATCTATCGCCCAGTGATGAAGCACGGAATCTGCTACCAGTGGGCTCGCGGGGTGGCGAGATGGGCCGGAGGCTGTGGAGTCCACGATGCGCGCTCTACGTCAAACACCTGCAGAAGAGGAGGGGAATCGGCGACTCACTTGGGAGTAGGCGATTCGGGCTCCTTGGTTGCTCTAGTGTGGAGTGTGAGTCAAGAGGATATGTTGTGTATGGAGGACACCCCTAGGACCCCTTTTATAAGGTCCTAGAGGCGTTTCCATTCAATGGAGTGGGGCCCACCCCATTATGGTATCCTATTGAAGGGTGCCATAATGGTGTGGGCCCGCCCGCGTAACGGCTGGGAGTCGGCGACTCAGGTGTGGGAGTCGCTGATCCAGAGGTGGAGTCGCCGATTCCTTGGAGGCCAAGTCCTCGGTCTACCAGACCCGAGATCCCTGGCCGGAATCGACGATACACCCTTGGAGTCGGCGACTCCCAAGTGTTGCCTTGGTCTCTTGACGTAGACACGTGCTCCGCACCGTGGAAGCCTTTCCGGGGGTCCGGTATATAACGACGGAACCCTATTCCTTGTTTGAAGGGCGTTGCTGGGAGTGACTGACGTAATCAGGCATGTCTCACCAGTACTCCCCCCTGAAGAGAGCATAGCTAAACACTCGTGTACCGCCAGTATCCCCCCCAAGCAAGGTGATCTGCATTAAGGCCAAAGCGACAAGATGGGATCGAATCATTGTGGCCACAGCGACACAATGACTCCGTTATCCATGCACTATTAGATGGATTGATTCACTATAAGAATCTAGTTCCAGGCCAATAGAACTACGTGTTTATAGTCCAACTCTGATCAGGAGCGACTCTTTCTGTGTTGTCATCAAGGCCAAAGCGACAAGATGAAAGGAGATTATTAAGGCCAAAGCGACAAAATAATTCCCATCCATTAGGGCCAAAGCGACAAAATGGACTGACTCACTATCAGAGTCTGATTCTGGCCGAAGCGACAGAATGCGTGGATCCTGGCCAAAGCGACAGGATCTAGTTCACTATCATAGAAGAATTATTGAGGTCAAAGCGACAAAATAATTCTTGGTCCATTAAGGCCAAAGCGACAAAATGGACCGATTCGTTATCAGAGTCTGATTCTGGCCGAAGCGACAGAATGCGTGGATCCTGGCCAAAGCGACAGGATCATTCCTGCAAAACAAAAATAACCTGCAAAACAATGCGTGGATCCTGGCCAAAACAACCTGCAAAAATAACCTCAATAAATCCTTGATTGATCTGGCCGGAGCGACAGATCTATCATGCTCATAATGTGACAGCTTCTGGCCAAAGCTACAGAAGTGTCGGGAAGAGCTTATGATACTCCCCACCGAGTTCGACGACTTCTGACCAAAGCGACAGAAGTGTCGGGAAGAGCTTGTGATACTCCCCCTTGAGATCATTAAGGCCGAAGCGTCAAAATGACCTCTGGTCTACTAAGGCCGAAGCGACGAAGCAGACCGACTCACTATCAGAGTCTGATTCTGACCAAGGCTACAGATCCACTATCAGGATCCGATTCTCGCCTCGGATACAGAACCTACTGATTCACTATTAGAATCTGATTCCGGTTGGGGCTACAGATTCACTATCAGAATCCGATCCTAACCCGGACTACGGAATCTTACCTGCAAAAAAGGAAAACACTCTGCAAAACAACTAGATTAGTCCATAAACGCATATATTTATTATTGAACTTACCGTGCGATTTACCTTTCATGATGCCCTTCCTTTGCTCAAATTTGTCTTTGGTAAATCTGGCTGAAGCGACAGATTTTACCGTGCTCAAATTTTTTGACGATTTCTGGCCGAAGTGACAGAAGTGTCGGGAGAGCTTGTGATACTCCCCCCGGACTTTGACGACTTCTGGCCGAAGCGACAGAAGTGTCGGGAGATCTTATGATACTCCTCCCGAATTTAGACGACTTCTGGCCGAAGCGACAGAAGTGTCGGGAGAGCTTGTGATACCCCCCCTCGGATTTTGACGACTTCTGGCTGAAGCGACAGAAGTGCCGGGAGAGCTTGTGATACTTCCCCCGAAGATTGTGCTTCGGTGATACACAAATTTTTGGGACGAGTGTTTTTCGAAGCATGTGATTGTCGGTGAACTATCTATTGTTTTTCCTTTGCTAATCTTTCATATAAGTTACCCTTCAAATTGTAACTAAGGCCTGAAACTAAATTCGCAAGTCGTAATTTAGCCACTCTGGATGTAAATTAGACTCTGCTAACTTTATTGCTAGCCACTCTGGGCGTAGACTTGGTCGTACGAATCGTAGCTCAGCCTACGGTTAAATTTATGGACAATTTATACCTCTAGATTAGCGTAGGGTTACTAGAGATAGAGCAAACGACGAATCAGAGATATTCGACACTCAAAGGTTGCCTTGAAACTCGGAACCTTAACGATGGAGAGAGCTTGTGATACTCCCTCCTGAAGTGTGATGACTTCTGGCCGAAGCGACAGAAGTGTCGGGAGAGTTTGTGATACTCCCCCCTTGAAATTTGACGACTTCTGGCCGAAGTGACAGAAGTGTCGGGAGAGTTTGTGATACTCCCCCCTTGAATTTTGACGACTTCTGGCCGAAGCGACAGAAGTGTCGGGAGAGTTTGTGATGCTCCCCTCTGAAAACATGCACTTGGGGCAGTTTTTTAATGTTATTTTACCCGGAATCGGCGACTGGAGGCCACCAGTCGGCGATACCTATGGTCTGGGTAACTGCAGGGGGCATTTTTGTTTTTTACCCCTGCGAGTCGGCGACTCCCTCTGTGGGTCCGCGACTCCTAGTGTAACCGTCGGATCTTTTTGGGAGATCCTTGAGATATTTGGAGGATATATGAGGAATATTTGCAAAATCTCCAAATAAGAAAATGTTTCTCACAGTGCTTTGAGTTTTTGTTTTGAGTCGGTGACTTCCCTGTGGAGTCGGCGACTGGCGTGATTCTGGGGATTTGGAGATCGATTCCTGATCTGAAATTTTGTAAATTTTGGGTTTTCTGGGGGTTTTTTGCAATTTTCCCAGGGGCTATAAATAGTGGAGAGGTTTTCCTCAAAACCTCACAACACCTTTTGCCTCTTTAATCGCCTAAACCCCCAGAATTTTCAATCGCCGATTCCCAAGTTTTCCACCTTCGAATCGTCGATTGCCACCATGTCTTCCCCCGATTCCCCTTTGTCCATACTAAAAGAATCCGAAACGTCGGCCTTTATAGCCGAGCTGACTGTTGAGGATCTAGACGAGGTGTTGAACACCGTCGAATCGCCGATTCCCTCTCCTGACAGAGAGGTTGAGTCGGCAACTCCGGTTGTGCCACCTCATAATATGGAGCTGAGTGCCTCTGTGCACGAAATGCTTGGTGCCTCGCCAGTGTCGGCGACTGCCCTTGTGGAGTCGGCGACACAGTGCACGGCCCTTGTGGTCGTGCGGGAGCCTCTCGAGCTGGGGGAGATTCCCGAGACCTCTGTGTCGGCGATTCCCATCGTGGAGTCGGCGACACATGTAGGTTCTGTTAAGGGAAAATCCTTCAAGCGGAGGGGAAAAGGCTCAGCTGCCATTGGGTCGGCGACTGCTGGCCGTGACTCGCCGATTCCTCTCATTGAATCGGCGACTCGTGTGCTGGAGTCGGCGACTCCCATGATGATTGATGACTCTTCTGCGCGTCGCACCGCTCCGTTGGTTGTGAACGCGGAAGGTCATATTGTGTCGGGACTGAACCCGAACCAAGGTCCTTCTCTGAAGAGGAAGAGAAGGCGCACCACCGGTAAGGGCAAGGTACACGTGCCCGAAGAAGACGAAGGGGTCCCTCCTCCTCTCAATATCAACTTTGAGGAGACACTGACTGTGGACCGTGGTGCTCCTAATCCACGCCGTAGAGCGGGCCGGCGCTCTGAAAGAACTCCGCCACCTCCTGTGGATTTGGATGCTAGTCGAGATCCGGAACTCGACCTCATCACTTACATTGGAGCTTTGAACCCATCTGGGTTCGCTCATTGTGAAATCGCCGCAAATGGCGTGCCAAGGTTGCTCCTGATAGGCCGCTCTGGGGACGGCGAGTTCGAGCAAGTTATGACTCACGCAACCTTGGATGGGTCTGATGGAGTGAATCCCCCCTCGAGCCTAAACGCGAGCGACGCTCGATCATTACTCTCGGGGATTCAACTATCTGGTCATTTGCGATTCTGGATGTCGCGATACCAGCCTATTAATCTGCCACCCCCGGGATTCCAGGCCATCCCAAGGGTCTACTTCAAGCACTTCTCCGAGCTGCCGATTCCGGAGATCATTGGCGAAGTGCTTCTTACATTTGAAGTGTCCCTGTCGCAGCTCCCGGCGGGATTCTTTGTGATCCTGCGGGGTTTTATGAACATCTGCTGGGGGCTCAACGTTGCTGCGACGGCGAGCTTGTTTCTTTACTTCTACAAGCTCACAAAGGAAAAGTCTGCATCTGGTCGCGTCGGATTCACGCGACGACACTTTGACAAGAATATCGTCGATGAGTTGCCGACGAACTTCGGATGCAATTGGAGAAGGGAATTCATATTCATCACTTCTGAATTTCTTCCAGGGAGACGGAAAATGTGGAACGATCCCCATCGAGTGCACATGAACGCCTCGATTGAACTGACTACGAGGAATATAGAGGCCTCGGATCGAATAGCGCGGACTCTGACTGCATATTATGTGCCGCGCGGTGTTCCCTTTGTCCTTTGCCAAAGGGAGGACTTCACATTCGAGGATGTGGAAGAGGCGCATCAACCACCCACTGAGAAGGAGCTGGAGGGCGAGAAAAAGCGTTCGCTTTTATATCACGACGCCGCTCCTCTTTATATGCGCAAGAGGTTTCGCGAGGGCAAGCTAATCAGACTGAGGAAGAGGAAAACTACACGTAGCGAGCCTCGCCGGACCTTCGAGCAAGGGTCGAGCTCTCGCTCCGCACCACCACCTCCTAGAGGTTATGTGCCTTACACTTCTGCTGGGGTGACACTTCCCGATTTCATGGCTGACGCTGAAACTCGGAGGGAAGCGATGTCACTCCTTATGGGTCATCCTGGGACATGGTGCCGGAGCGAGCTTCTGAAGCATATGAATGCCGCTTGTTATATGGCACATGCTT
Source organism: Zostera marina (assembly GCA_001185155.1). Taxonomy (NCBI): domain Eukaryota; kingdom Viridiplantae; phylum Streptophyta; class Magnoliopsida; order Alismatales; family Zosteraceae; genus Zostera; species Zostera marina. The sequence continues at coordinate 455,152 of LFYR01000350.1, read as the reverse complement.
GCTACCAAGGTGACTCAATCCATGACGTTGAGAAGATCCAAGAGAAATATAACCAACTCGACGCGAAATTCAAGGAAAGTGAGAAAGCCTTGGATAAATTGAAGAATGTGAGGTCCAGGATGGAGAACCTGCGCGACAATATTCTGCCGAAGAAGGACAAGACGATTGAGTCCAAGCAGAAAGAGATAGATGAATATGTCGCGAAGATCTTGGCACTTCGCAAAGATCTGAAAGCTGCTACTGCTGGCCGTGCTCAAGATATTGAAGATTTGAAGAGCCAGCTAGCTAGCGAGAAAGGGCACGTAGCCTCGCTTGAGGCTACCATAGCGGATTTGAAGAAGCAAGCTGCTCAGCATAAAAGCGAAACAACTGAGCTGAAGAGTGAGCTGGCGAGTGCGGAAGAAGAGATTGTAGCTCTTAAGGATGATAACTCCGCACTCTCTGGGAAAGCTGCAGGGTTGGACTTGGATGTTCGCTACCAATTCGACCAGCTTCAAGAGCTCACTTCTTTGGCCCTTCTGTGTTTCCTGCTCTACCTCCGGACTACATCACGGATATAATGGCGTGGGTAGAGCAGCATCCTGAGGAGCTCGAAAAGAACAAAGAAGCCCTCGACAAAATGAAGGACGAAGCTGCACAAGATTAGATCTTCTAAGTCCTTAATATTTTGTAATCTTTTTGTTATCTTTTGTAATCTGAATTTTTAATGAAATTAATCGTTTTTGCTTTTTTATTCAATTGTTCATTTATTTTATTCTTTTAAATTGTAACTAAGACCCGAAACTAGATTCGCGAGTCGTAATTTAGCCGCTCTGGACGTAAATTAGACTAACCCTATCGCTAGCCACTCTGGGCGTAGACTTGGTCGTACGAATCGTAGCTCAGTCTACGGCTAAATTCGCGAAAATAAATTAAACTTCACAACTAATAGTAAGTCGCAATATCGATTAACAAATTCAAAAGATAACAAATATATCGAAAGATAACAATAAAAAAGATACGATGAACCCTAAGACTCTAGAGTTGTAGTTTTGCTCCGGCCGTAGCGACGGAGTGATTGTTTACTTTCATCGAGGCCATAGCGACAAGATGAGGTTGGATCGTTATGGCCGTTGCGACAAAACGATTTTTAGTCTATTGAGGCCATAGCGACAAAATAGATTAGTTTGGAAACCCTAATTGCGAATGATGTAAAGGGTTTTATGTGTTCCTATGACTTATACCCTTTAAGTTCACCTCTGGCCAAAGCGACAGAGTGACCTATTCATCGAGACCATAGCGACAAGATGAAGTTAAATTGTTAAGGCCATAGCGACAAAACAATTTTGATCTATTAAGACCGGAGCGACAAAATAGATTTTCTATCTAGGCTAAAGTCGTAAATATCGAGGAACTTAAAAATTTAACTTTTTATTTTTTTTAAAAAGAGAAAAACATTTGTTTGAAATAAAATCTAACTATTTTATTTTGCTATACATCGAAAGGACCGAAAGAATGGGAGGGTCAATACTAAGCGTAGTATTGTTGCATGTTGTCAGCATGCCAGGTGTTTGGAACCATTGTTTCATCCTGTCGTCGCAAGCGATAAGTTCCTGGCCTTATCTCTTCATCGACGATGTATGGACCCTCGAAGTTGGATGACAACTTATTCCTTGGTCTATTTCTTTCGGTGATACTAGCCTTCCGCGTGACGAGGGTTCCGGGCAGAAACACTTTTTTGCGTACTTGGCGATTGTGGTATCGTGATACGCTGGCCTTGTACGATTCATTCCGCAGGTCTGCCTCGTCGCGGGTTTCATCCCTCAACTCTAGCTCTGTAGCTAGGTTTTGGTCATTGTTTTGCTCGTCGTACTTCGAGATCCTGTACGTTGGTATGCTCATCTCGATTGGTACGACAACCTCTACTCCATATGTCATAGCGAAGGGGGTGTTTCCCGTGGGATTTTTACTAGTTGTGCGATATGCCCATAGTATTTCGCACAACTTATCTGCCCAGGCCCCTTTTTTCTTTTTGAGTCCGTGTACGATAGCCTTGTTGGTTACTTCCACTTGTCCGTTTGCCTGTGGTCGGTAAACGGAAGCAAAGTGGAGTTTTGTACCCAGGTCCTCGCACATTCTCGAAAGCTTCCCCCCTGTGAATTGGGTACCATTGTCTGTGACAATGTGTTGGGGAACTCCGAATCGGTACACTATGGAGCGATAAACGAATTTGACTGCCGCATCTTGAGTGATCTTTGCTACAGCCTGAGCCTCGACCCATTTTGTGAAGTAATCAACTGCCACAAAAATGAATCGAGCTTGGGATGTTGAGGGTGGGAATGGTCCTACGATGTCCAGTCCCCACCTTGCAAATGGTATCGAGCTCAAGATCGGAGTCATGTCCGCGGATGGTTTTTGTTGCATTGGGCTATGCAACTGGCATGCTCGGCACTTGCGGACGTAAGTGCGAGCTTCTAACCGTAACGTGGGCCAATAATACCCCAGCCTTATGATTAATAATACCCCAGCCGTATGATTTTGAAGGCTAGTGCTCTTCCTCCCTCATGGAGTCCGCACAAGCCTTCGTGTACTTCCTTAATGACCTTATCAGTATCGGGTTTGGCCAAACAACGTAACAATGGGCTGTCGAAAGACTTTTTATAAAGTACTCCTCCGACTTCGCAGTACTTGGCTGCTTTGTGTTGCAACTTTTTGGCCTCACTCCTATTGTCCGGAAGTACACCACTTTGAATGAATGCCAGTATTGGTTGCCTCCAATCCTCTGAGGGGTCGGATGTGACATTCAATACTTGGCACGAGGGCTGGAGTACAGAGTCCACCAGTATTTCACGCTGGCCTCCCTCCCAGGCCAATGCTAACCTTGCTAGAGCATCGGCTGGTGTGTTCTGAGTTCGAGGAATTTGCTTGATTTTAAACTCAGCGAATTGCTTGGTGAGTTCTACCATGGTTTCCACATATTTTGTGATCTGTGGTTCTTTGCAGGCGAACTCACCCGTGGTTTGTCGAGCCACGAGCTGGGAGTCAGTGCGAAGCGTGACTTTCTCAACGCCGAGAGTTCGCAACAGTTTTAGGCCATGAATGGCTGCTTCGTATTCCGCGACATTGTTTGATGCCGGGAAGTGGAGCCGTATTGAGTGTTCATAGTTTTTTCCATCTGGACTATGGATTTTCACTCCGATACCTCAGCCTGTGCTGCAACTCGACCTGTCTACTTCCACAGTCCATGGTTGGGCTAGGTTGGATGGTGTAAGTTCGACCATGAAATCTGCCACAGCTTGCCCCTTGATGGCAGTGGCTGGTCGGAAATCCAAATTGAACTCACTGAGCTCAATTGCCCATTTGGTTAACCTACCCGATATGTCTGGTTTG
>LFYR01000350.1:440333-451253 GCA_001185155.1 Zostera marina | reverse complement strand
CAAGGAACTTACCTTCCTTGATCCCGAAGGAACACTTATTTGGATTAAGCTTCATTCCGTATTGCTTTAATGTACTAAGGGTTTCTCTCAGATCCTCAGGGTGCTTTTTCGACGCTTGTTGATTTGACCAAGATGTCATCAACATAAGCGGAAACATTGCACCCGATCTGGTCCGCGAAAACCTTGTCCATTAAGCGTTGGAATGTAGCTCCAGCATTCCTTAGGCCGAATGGCATTACTTGATAACAGAATGTCCCTGAGTCCGTAATGAAGGATGTTTTCTCTTCATCAGGCTTATGCATCAGGATTTGGTTATATCCTGAGTGGACATCCATCATGGAGAGGAGTTCGTTACCAGATGCTCCGTCGACTAACTCGTCGATGGATGGGAGCGGGTAACTCTCCTTGGGGCATGCTTTATTGAGATCTGTGAAATCAATGCACATGCGCCACTTGCCATTGGGCTTCTTGACGAGAACGGGGTTGGCCAACCAAGTTGGATATCGAACTTCTCGAATGTGCCCGGCACTCAGAAGTTTTGATATCTCTTCGTTGGCGGCCTCCCGCCTGTCAGAGGTGAGCACTCGACGCTTTTGGCGACGAGCTGGGATGGATGGGTCGACATTAAGTTTGTGCGTCACGATTTGACGTGCAATCTGTGTCGGAGCCTCACCATCCCAAACGAACCTGTCCTGGTGCTCCTCCAGGACAGTCACAAGCTTGTCTCTTAGGTCGGGGTCTAACCCTTTCCCTAATGCCACGTGTCCCCCTTTCAGCTGGTACATTTCAGTCTCATCCACGGGTTGTAATTTTTCCCTTTTCCTGTTGTCAGGTGGGGCGTGGACGAGCATACTGTTTAGTTTCACCAGCTGAGTTGCCTTCTTATACCCTTGTCTAGAATCCTTTTGTGATCCTTTGACAGTTGCAATGATCCCGTTGATTGGGTATCGTATACATTGGTGATAAGAAGATGGGACAGCTTTGATCCCGTGGATGAAGGGTCGTCCAAAGATGCCGTGAAAAGTGGATTCCACTTCCACCACTATAAAATGGCATGTTCGACTAACCCTTCCCTTTCGGGATCCGATGGAGACCTTCAGGTCAATAACGCCGGCCACTGGGGCGGCGACGTTAGTAAACCCGTAAATGGCTTCCTTGCAAGGAGACAGATCCTCCTTCTTAAGGCCCATTTTGATGAAGGTGTCCATGTAGAGGATGTCCGCGGAACTGCCGCTGTCGACAATCATCCTCTCGACACGGGATGTTGGACCGATGTCTGCTTGGATCACGAGTGGATCCTCGTGGGGTAGCAGGACATCGTCTAGGTCCTCTTCGGAGAAGTAAGTGGACTTCTCTTCCCGAGCCCTTTTCCCATTGTCGCGAGGTGTAGATTGTGACATCAGCATCTTCCGGGAGTAACCTCTGTTCTGACCAACGGATCCACCACCAAATATCATATTGATGGTTTTCCGCTAGCGGTCCTCGCTACTGTCGCTGTCCGGTGAAGGAGAGCGTGGACGCTTGCCCTTCGGGTCAGGTTTACAACCGTCTCGTCCTCGGGGTCCCTTGACGAAGTTGCCAAGTTCACCCTTTGAGACCAGCTGCTCGACGTAGATCGAGAACTCCCTGCAGTGGTCGGTGAGGTGGCCGTGGTCCTTGTGAAATTTACAGAACCTTCCACCCTTTTTGCGACTACTTTTGATTGCAGGGTCCAGAGTACAGGCAGGAGGTAGGTCTGCCCGATTTTTGAGTTTCTCAAACAGTTCGCCTTTGTTGATTATCAGAGAGATCCACTCCTTCCATAGTTGGGATGGACCCTTTGGCGACTGTTTGGTGGTTGTTTGATATACTTTATTGTCATGCTTGGGCTTCCATTCCTTTGTGTAGGAACTAGCCGCATTGTCAGTGTATTTGTTCGAAGAGCCTCGGAAACTGTTTTTTCCGCCGTAGCTCTTTTTCTCGAACTTTGGTTTTTTGAAGCTAGTGTTCTCAAGTTCTACTAGCTTGTTCTCATTCTGCTCTTCCACCTCAATAAACGATTGGGCTTGCTGGAAGAGGTCAGGTAGAGTCTCCACCTTATGAAGAGTGAGATGCTGGGCCAGACTTGGGATTAAATCGCTCACTTCTGTCATCATTGAAGTGAACTTGATAGTGTAATCCCTCAACGACAGACGACAGCTTGTTCTGTCGTAGTGCCAGCAGTGCGTTGGCACTGTGTTTGATCCTAATCATCCCCACGTGTTGGGCGATGAATTTGGATAAGAGGTCCATAAAGCTGGAGATTGACCCAGCTGGTAGACCAGAAAACCACCGATAGGCACTGCCCTTGAGAGTGCCAGGGAATGCCCGGCACAACAGTGCGTTATCGATGGTTTGCGGTTCCATGACACTAAGGTAGAGGTTGATGTGATCTCTTGGATCACCCGAACTATCGTACACTTCTATCCTTGGTACCCGCCAGGTTTGCGGAAAAGATACCTTCAAAAGGTCCTCTCGAAAAGGAGCACTTTTGATTCTTAGAAATTCCATCGGACCGCTGGCGGCTGGGTTGCCTGCCAACTTCCGACGATGGTCTTCCACAAACCGTGTTGTAAAAGTCTTTTCAGTGTGACTCTTACTAGGTCCAGCCCTTGATTTTGAAGGCTCTGGACCATCCTTCTTTTTCTCCCCAGATGAAGAATTATGAGAGGCCGATTCACCCGCTCCTTCGCGGGCAATGGTCCTCTGACTCCTCGCTTTCTCGAGATTGTTGACCCTTTGTTCCATGTTATCCATGAATCAGACCAACCTCTCTTCTAAAACGGGAGGAATGGATGTTTGAGGGCGCAGACTGGCTTGAGGCTCCTCAGGCGTTTCTTGCCTGTTTTCTTGAGGAGGGTCAGTCTAGGCCCTGTCAGCTACCATTGAGGATTTGCCTTTGGTCCTCAGATGGTAGTCGTGCTTTTGCCTTTCGGAAGTCATTGTAGACAAAAGCGTGTTCCAACTAGAGCGCAAGTGTTTGCTAGAACTAACCCGAGAGAAAGAACCAAGTGGAGTCGGCGATTCACAAAGATGGAATCGACGACTTACACTAGTGGAATCGGTGACTACTTTAGGTAGCTCTTCTTTCGAGTCTGGCCGTGGACAACACTCTTAGCTAGCAGAATAACCCGCAATCGGAGACTCAATAGGTGGAGTCGGCGATTGCCTATGTGAATCGGCGATTCCTTGACACAAAGTTAGCGACTCACCCTAAGGGAATCGAGCTAAGCTTTGCGAAGAAAATTTCGCGATTACGACGGAATATCGTGGTTCGATAGTCCCGCAGACAGCGCCAGCTGATGAAGCACGGAATCTTCTACCAGTAGGCTCGCGGGGTTGCGAGATGGGCCGGAGGCTGTGAAGTCCACGACGCGCGCTCTACGTCAAACACCTGCAGAAGAGGAGGGGAATCGGCGACTCACTTGGGAGTAGGCGATTCGGGCTCCTGGATGCTCTAGTGTGGAGTGTGAGTCAAGTGAAGATGTTATGAATGGAGGACACCCCTAGGACCCCTTTTATAGGGTCCTAGAGGCGTTTTCCATTCAATTGAGTGAGGCCCACCCCATTATGGTATCATATTGAAGGGTGCCATAATTGTGGTGGCCCGTCCGCGTAACGGCTGAGAGTCGGCGACTCAGGTGTGGGAGTCGCCGATCCAGAGGTGGAGTCGCCGATTCCTTTGAGGCCCAGTTCTCGGTCTACCAGACCCGAGTTCCCTGGCCGGAATCGGCGATACACCTTTGGAGTCGGCGACTTGGTAGTCCCAGTCGACGACTCCCAAGTGTTGCCTTGGGCTCTTGACGTAGATACGTGCTCCGCACCGTGGAAGCCTTCCGGGGATCCGGCATATAGCGACGGAACCCTATTCCTTGTTTGAAGGGCATTGCTGGGAGTGACTGACGTAATCAGGCATGTCTCACCAGCTTCCACTCCATAGGAAATAGCAAAAGGGGTGTTTCCCGTGGGGTTGTTACTCATTGTGCAATATGCCCATAGGATTTCGCACAACTTGTCTGCCCAAGTCCCTTTGGCTGATTCGATTTTCTTTTTCAAACCTTGTTCGATGGCCTTGTTGGTAACCTCCACTTGCCTGTTTGCCTGCGGTCGGTAAACGGAGGCGAAGTGGAGTTTTATGTTTAGGTCTTCGCACATTCTTGAAAATTCCCCCCTGTGAATTGTGTGCCATTGTCTGTGACAATGTCTTGGGGAACTCTGAATCGACAGACTATGGAGCGGTAGATGAACTTGACTGCCGCATCCTGAGTGATTTTCGCTACAGCCTGAGCCTCGACCCACTTTGTAAAGTAATCTACTGCTACAAAGATGAAACGAGCCTGGGATGTTGAGGGGGGGAATGGTCCTACGATATCCAGTCCCCATCTTGCGAACGGGATTGAACTCAGAATCGGAGTCATGCCCGTGGATGGTTTCTACTGCATGGGACTGTGCAGTTGACATGCTCGGCACTTGCGGACGTAAATGCGAGCTTCCAACCTTAGAGTGGGCCAATAGTATCCTAGCCTTATTATGATTTTGAAGGCCAGTGCTCTTCCTCCCTCATGGAGTCCGCACGAGCCCTCATGTACTTCCTGAATAACCCTATTTGTATCGGGTTTGGCCAAAAAGCGTAGCAGCGGGCTATTGAAGGACATTTTGTAAAACACCCCTCCGATGTCACAATATTTTGCTGCCTTATGTTTCAACTTTTTGGCCTCCTCTTTATTGTTAGGAAGTACTCCATTTTGAATGAATGCCAATATTGGTTGCCTCCAATTCTTTTGAGGGTTGAAGGTAATAGCCAATACTTGGCATGTAGGCTGGAGTATAGAGTCCACTAAAATCTTGCGCTGCCTTCCCTCCCAGGCTGACGCTAAACGTGCCAAAGCGTCAATGGGTAAATTTTAGAGTCGAGGGATTTGCTCGATTTTGAACTCGTCGAACTGCTTGGTGAGTGCTACCATCGCCTCCATATATTTGGTTATTTGTGGTTCCTTGCAAGCGAATTCACCAGTGGTTTGCCGAGCTACGAGCTGGGAGTCAGTGCGGAGCGTGATATTCTCAGCGCCGAGAGTTCTTAATAGCTTCAGGCCGTGTATGGCCGCTTCATATTCCGCGTGGACCGCACTCACGGCTTCTTCTGAGGCCGTTATGTATAAGTATAGGTCCTCTCCCTCTTTGGGTGATGTCAGCATGGGGAGTGAGGATATATGCGCTTTTAATTTCGCAAATTCCTTCTCGCACTCTGGTGTCCAAGTAATACTACCCTTAGCCGCAGTTTTCAGTAATTTAAAGAACGGTTTACACTTGTCAGCCGTTTGTGATATAAAACGACTAAGTGCGTTAACTCGACCGTTCAGCCATTTGTACTTCTCTGATTGTGCGGGGGGCTTCCATATCAAGGATAGCTTGGATTTTGTCAGGATTAGGTTTGATCCCGTGCTGACCTACATAGAAACCAAGGAACTTGCCTTCCTTGATTCCGAATGCGCACTTGGCTAGGTTGAGCTTCATTTTATATTGCTTTAGTGTATCAAGGGTTTCTCCCAGATCATCAGGGTGCTTTTCCATGCTTGACGACTTGACTAGGATGTCATCGACGTAAGCGGAAACGTTGCGCCCGATCTGGTTTTCGAAAACCTTGTCCATTAAGCGTTGGAATGTAGCCCTAGCATTTCTTAAGCCGAATGGCATTACACTGTAACAGAATATCCCTGAGTCTGTGATGAAGGATGTTTTTCCCTCATCAGGCTCATGCATCAGGATTTGGTTGTATCCTGAGTGGGCATCCATCATAGAGAGGAGCTCGTTACCGGATGCTCCATCGACTAGTTCGTCGATAGATGGCAACGTGTAACTGTCCTTGGGGCATGCTTTATTAAGATCAGTGAAATCAATACACATGCGCCACTTGCCATTGGGCTTCTTGACAAGGACGGGGTTGGCCAACTAAGTCGGGTATCGAACCTCCCAAATGTGCCCTGCATTCAGGAGTTTCGATATTTCCTCATTGGCTGCCTCCCGCCTGTCAGAAGTGAGCACTCGACGTTTCTGGCGTCGAGCTGGAATGGATGAGTCGACGTTAAGTTTGTGCGTCACGATCTGACGCGCAATCTGTGTCGGTGCCTTACCCTCCCAAACGAACCTGTCCTGGTGCTCCTCCAGGACAGTCACAAGCTTGGCTCTTAAGGCAGGGGTAACCCCTTCCCTAAAGCCACTTGTCCCCCTTCCAGTTGATATACCTCAGTCTCGTCCACAGGTTGTAATTTTTCCCTCTCTTCAATGTCAGGTGGGGCATGGACGAGCATGTTGTTAAGCCTTGTCAGCTGGGTTGCCTTCTTATACCCCTGTCTAGAATCCTTTTGTGATCCTTTGACAGTTGCAACGAACCCGTTTACTGGGTATCGAATGCATTGGTGATAAGAAGACGAGACTGCTTGGATTCCGTGGATGAAGGGGCGTCCGAATATGCCATGAAAAGTGGATTCTACTTCCACTACTATAAAATGACACGTTCGGCTAACCCTCCCTCACTTGGAACCGATGGAGACTTTCAAATCAATAACATCGGCCACTGGGGCGGCGATATTAGTGAAACCGTAGATGGCTTCCTTACATGGAAATAGTTCCTCCCTTTTAAGGCCCATCTTGGTAAAAGTGTCCATATAAAGGATGTCCGCAGAGCTGCCGCTGTCGACAATCATTCTCTCGACTCGGGAATCGGGACCGATGTCTGCTTGGATCACGAGTGGGTCCTAGTGAGGTTGCAGGACATCCTCCAGGTCCTCTTCGAAGAAGTATATTGACTTCTCCTCGCGGACCCGTTTTCCATTGTCTCGAGGTGTTGATTGTGACATCAGCACCTTTCAGGCATATCCTCTATTTTGGCCAACGGATCCACCACCAAATATCATATTGATGGTCTTCCGTTGGCGGTTCTTGCTGTTATCGCTATCTGGCGAAGGAGAGCGTGGACGCTTCCCCTTTGGGTCAGATTTGCAATTGTCCCGTCCTTTGGATTTCTTGACGAAGTTACCAAGTTCTCCCTTTGAGATCAATTGCTCGACAAAAGACGAGAATTCCCTGCAATGGTCTGTTAGGTGGCCGCAGTCCTTGTGAAATTTGCAGTATTTCCCAGTTTGCGTGCGGCCATCTTTGCTTGCAGGGTCTAAAGAACGAGGAGCAGGCAGATCTGCTCGGTTCTTTAGCTTCTCAAACAGCTCGCCTTTGCTGATTGTAAGCGGGGTGTTCTTTCTCCATAGTGGAGATGCACCCTTTGGCGGTTGGCTGGTTGAGGTTTGGTATACCTTGTTATCGTGCCTGGGCTTCCACTCTTTTTTGGAAGTTTCAGCCCTGTTGTTGGTGTACCTGTTAGAGGTGTCGTGGAAATTGTTGTTTCCACTGTACCCCTTCCTCTCAAACTTTGGTTTCTTAAAGCTAGGAGTCCCAAGTTCAGCTAGCTTATTCTCATCCTCCTCTTCCACTTCAATGTACAATTGAGCGCGTTGGAAGAGGTCGGGTAGAGAGTCCACCTTATGGAGAGTTAGATTCTGGGCCAGAGGGGAGAAAGGGACCAATCCTCTAATGTATCCCGCTATGGCCACACTTGGGATTAGATCATTCACTTCTGTCATCATTGTTGTGAACTTGATCGTTGGTGAGACATGCCTGATTACGGCAGTCACTCGCAGCAACGCCTTTCAACAAGGACTAGGGTTCCGTCGCTTTGGCCGGACCCCCGGAGAGCTCTCACGGTGCGGAACACGTTCATCGTCCAGATCGCCGAGTTAGCCCGTAAGTCGCCCGATTGGACTATCAAGTCGCCGACATAAAGGATAAGTCGCTGAGTTAAGGCCAAGATCGGCAGTATGGTAGACTGCACATCTTGCCCCTGGAAACTCAGCGAGTTAGCCCTAACTAGGCGACTTCCATACCTGATTCGCCGACTTACGACCGTTACTCGCCATCAGCCAACGTCATAAATGTAACCATATATGACCATAGGCACGATGTCCGCCTTTGATTGCGCCCTCCGAGACCCTATAAAAAGGGTCCCAAGGGGACACTCAAAGACACGATTCAAGTTCCTCTCTCACACCAGAGCACCACTAAGAAACTCGGCGAGTCTCACTAGAATCGCCTAGTTTCTACTTGTAGGTATTTGACGTAGAGCGCGCGTCGTGGACTCCAGAGCCTCCGGCATCACCTCGCACCACCGCGAGCCCTGGTAGCAGATTCAGTGCTTCATCAGCTGGCGTCGTCTGTGGGAATACCGAACCACCGGTATCCCATCGTAATCGCGATTTTTTTTGCAAAGTCCGGCTTGAGCTCTCCCGGAGGGTTCGCCGACTTTGTCAACTAAGTCGCCGATTTAGATCAACAATAGCCGATTCTCGACTCAGGCCCGATTGATTCTTAAATCGTCAAGTTAGCCTTGAGAATCGGCAGATCCGGAATATCGTCTACTAAGTTAAGAGTGCTGTCCACGACTCTGTTCAAAAACTCCCAAAGTCAAAGTCATCCTTTGCTTTGGAACTTACGTCTTCTCATAGGTTGGATTTTTCCCAAGCAAAAATCGCCTATCTAGGGGCAAACTCGCCTATCTAGGGCAAACTCGCCTATCTAGGGGCAAACTCGCCTATCTAGGGGCAAACTCGTCCATTCGATCATCGTCTTCATTCATCGTTTTGGCTGAATAAGACCACTCATAGCCCAGCTCTTTTACCGAAACGAAAATCCATCGCCACAGTTGGATTCGCCTCGTCGTTTCGGTAAAAAAAAAGTTCACTTCCAGTAATTTTCGCCTTTTTTCACTTCCAGTGATTTCGTCGGTCCACCTCCGGAATTCCCAGATCCGATTTTGGGATTCTGAGACCACATATCACGTGAAAAAAGTTTTCTCCACGACTACCAAAGAGCAGAATTTCCAAAGAGTGCCAGGAATCTTTTCTGGGATAGGTCTAAAGAGGCATCCCAAAAACCACCTCCGATGGCACAATTTTCTCCCGAATAATTCCAAAAAATTTGCGACATTTTTTTGCTAATTTCAAACTTTGGGGACTAGTAGTACTCCTCAAGGGGGTCACAAAACTGCAAAGAAATATCATACGAAATTTTTTCTGTTTTGTGACACCCGGGGGGCAGGTACCTACCCATAGCTTCCGACACTTCGGAAGAACTTCCACTCGTAGTCTGTTGCTTCGACCCGATAGAAGCAACCATCCCATTTATGGCTCCTTTTACTAAGGATCATAAAAAGAAAGCTCTCGCCACTGCTACTACGGTAGAAGCTTCTAGCAGAGGGATTGGTCCTCGTACTGTACCAACCTCTAATGCACCATCGCCTACACATGAGGTGTCCTCACCACTCCCACTAAATGGGGGGTGTGAACCCAACTCCGAAAACACAGGAAAGGCTTGCGCACATGCATGCTCTCATGTTGAAGTTGGACAAAAGGATAACCAACCTAGAGGCTTCAAGGAATCGGACCACCATACGATGTACGACAAGCAAGTCTAACCTACCTTTGAGGAAGACAAACTTAAGCACACATCATCGGTCCAAATCAAGGATATCTAAGGAGCTTCGAGAGCTCAAGGGAAAGAGTCCTGCAATCTCAGGACGACCCAAATCCAACTCGCATCACTCTCCTATGGGAGACAACCACGGTGAAACAAAGAGACACAAGCATCTCAGTTCTCACCACAGGTCCGCAGTACATCACTCAGGTGTACCTTCGAGTTCCACGACTCGTGCGGATTACGATGCCACACTCATGAATAGGGTAATCAAGGAAGTTCTTCGTAAAGGCAAGCATGATCTAAGGGACCCACATGATTTTCTCAGAATAGGAAGGGCACCCTTTCATAGGGACCTCTTGAGAAAACCTTTTCCGCAATTTTGGCGGTGTCCGAAGATAGACTCGTACGATGGAACGACAGATCTTGAGGATCATGTTAACCTCTACCTGAATATCTTGGAGCCGCAAACTACCGATAATGGGTTGTTGTGTCGGGCCTTCCCAGGCACTCTGAAAGGCAACGCATATCGGTGGTTTTCCGATCTGTCGGCTGGCTCAGTCTCCAGCTTCACAGACCTCTCTTCCAAGTTCATCGCCTAACATGTGGGGATGATCAGAATAAAACACAGTTCCAACGCACTACTGACACTACGACAGAACAAGCTGTCTCTGAGGGATTACACGATTAAGTTCACTTCGATAATGATAGAAGTGAACGATCTAATCCCAAGTCTGGCCATAGCAAGATACGTGAGAGGGTTGGTGCCCTTCTCCCCTTTGGCCCGGAATCTGATGCTCCATAAAGTGGAGACCCTGCCCGACCTCTTCCAACGAGCTCAATCGTATATTGAGATAGAAGAGGAAAACAATGACAAGCTGGACAAACTCGAGCCGTCCAGCCGGAAAAAACCTCGCTATGCTAAAGAAGATACATACGAGGATACAAGTTCCCAATCCGAAACCTCGACTACTCTTCTTCGATACAGTGAGGAGTCTCCGGGTAGCAGTTATGGCCACCAGAGTAATAGCTCACACCCTAAATCCAGTAGCAGTTATGACCACCAAAGTCATAACTCACACTCTCAGTCTGATAACAGTTATGGCCACCAAAGCCATAGCTTACGCTCTCAATCCTATGACAGTGATGGCAACCAAAGCCACAGTTCACACTCACAATCAAGTGTGTCACGCTAATAGTGGGTAACTACCATCTGTCAGAAGAAAGATAGGATTGCCCAAACTCAGTGGCAACCAAACATCAAAAGAACTCATCTATTCTTTTGGTTGTCGCTTCTATTGTTCTCAACCATGTAACAACGATTTTATTTTAAGTAGATGCGATATGTATGCCACATTTAGAATAATCATTCATCACTTCAGA
>LFYR01000350.1:428441-438487 GCA_001185155.1 Zostera marina | reverse complement strand
AGTATCACAAGCTCTCCCGACATTTCTGTCGCTCCGGCCAGAAATCGTCATATTTCAAAGGGGAGTATCACAAGCTCTCCCGACTTTTCTGTCGCTTTGGCCGGAAATTGTCAAATTTCGAGGGGGAGTATCATAAGCTCTCCCGACATTTCTGTCGCTCCGGGCAGAGATCGTCAAACTTCGAAGGGGAGTATCACAAGCTCTCCTGACTTTTCTGTCGCTTCGGCCAGAAATCGTCATATTTGGATCAGGGGGGAGTATCACAAGCTCTCCCGACTTTTTTGTCGCTTCGGCCAGAAATCGTCATATTTTAGGGGGGAGTATCACAAGCTCTCCCGACTTTTCTATCGCTTCGGCCAGAAATCGTTATATTTCAGGGGGGAGTATCACAAGCTCTCCCGACTTTTCTGTCGCTTCGGCCAGAAATCGTCATATTTCAGGGGGGAATATCACAAGCTCTCCCGACTTTTCTGTCGCTTCGGCCAGAAATCGTCATATTTCAGGGGGGAGTATCACAAGCTCTCCCGACACTTCTGTCGCTCTGGCCGGAAGTCGTTAAATATGAGCACGGTGAGTCTGTTGCTTCGGCCAGATTCACCAAGGATTAGTTCAAGCAAAGGGAGAATATCACGAGAGGTAAAATCGCACGGTAAGTTAAATTGGTCAATAGTAATATGCGTTTTAGACTGATCTAGTTGTTTTGCAGGATGTTTTCTTTTTTGCAGGTATTATTCTGTCGCTTTGGCCAGAATGTTTTATTTTTTGCTGTCATTGCGGACTTTAAGTCGCTCTTGATCCGAGTGGACTATAAACATTAGTTCTATTGCTTCGGCTAGAACTCGGTTCTATTGCTCTGGCTAGAACCCGATTCTGTCGCTCCGGCCTGAATCAGATTCCGTCGCTTCGACCGGAATTAATCTTGTCGCTTCGGCCTTGATAAACACAGTGCAGTCGCCCTTGATCAGGGAAGGACTATAAACAGAGTTTCCGTTGGCCTGGAACTCGATTCTGTCGCTTTGACCAGAATCAATCCATTCTTGACGCTTAGGCCTTAATGGATTCGGAATCAGTACGTCACAGTGGGCGGAATGATTCGATCTCATTTTGTCGCTTCGGCCTTGGTGCGGATCACATACACTGAACCTTGGTTGGGGGGTACTGGTGATACACGCATGTTTCTTGTGCTCTCTTCAGGGGGGAGTACTGGTGAGACATGCCTGATTACGACAGTCACTCCCAGCAACGCCTTTCAACAAGGACTAGGGTTCCGTCGCTTTGGCCGGACCCCCGGAGAGCTCCCACGGTGCGGAACACGTTCATCGTCCAGATCGGCGAGCTAGCCCGTAATTCGCCCGATTGGACTACCAAGTCGCCGACATAAAGGATAAGTCGCCGAGTTAAGGCCAAGATCGGAAGTATGGTAGACTGCACATCTTGTCCCTGGAAACTCGGCGAGTTAGCCCTAACTAGGCGACTTCCATACCTGAATCGCCGACTTACGACCGTTACTCGCCGCCAGCCAACGTCATAAATGTTACCATATATGACCATAGGCGCGATGTCCGCCTTTGATTGTGCCCTCCGAGACCCTATAAAAAGGGTCCCAAGGGGACACTCAAAGACACGATTCAAGTTTCTCTCTCACACCAGAGCACCACTAAGAAATTCGGCGAGTCTCACTAGAATCGCCTAGTTTCTACTTGTAGGTATTTGACGTAGAGCGCGCGTCGTGGACTCCAGAGCCGCCGGCATCACCTCGCACCACCGCGAGCCCTGGTAGGAGATTCAGTGCTATGCGACTCTTACTGGGAGTTTGTTTGATCAGGTTGAGCATTGCTGGGTCCCTTTGGTCGGGATTGCTCGCCCTGCTCCAGCTCGGTTGTTGGCATTTAACCCTTACTTCTTGTGGCGTAAGGGTGCTTTTGTTTTTCGATGATGGCCATGAAGACAAAAGCGGAGAAGTACCAAAGCGGGGAGGTGACCTGACAGAGCTTGTTCGAAAAAACAAAAAAAAAGTCGGCGATTTAGGGAGCTAAATCGGCGACTTTAGATTTCGAGGTATTTTTCGAACAAAGTCGTGGACAACACTTTTAGCTAGCAGACGATATTCCGGATCGGGCGATTCTCAAGGATAAGTTGGCGATTTAACGAAAAATCGGACCTGGACCGAGAATCGGCTGTCGATCTAAGTCGGCGACTTATTTGACAAACTCGGCGAACCCTTTAGGAGAGCTCAAACCGGACTTACGACGGGATACCGGTGGTTCGGTAGTCCCACAGACGGCGCCAGCTGATGAAGCACTGAATCTGCTACCAGGGCTCGCGGTGGTGCGAGGTGATGCCAGAGGCTCTGGAGTCCACGACGCGCGCTTTACGTCAAATACCTGCAAGTAGAAACTAGGCGATTCTAGTGAGAATCGGCGAGTTTCTTAGTGATGCTCTGGTGAGAGTGGAACTTGTGTTGTGCCTTTGAGTGTCCCCTTGGGACCCTTTTTTAGGATCTCGGAGGGCGCAATCAAAGGCGGACATCGATCCTATTGCAATATATGGGAGCATTTATGGCATTGGCTGGCGGTGAGTAACAGTCGTAAATCGGCGATTCAGGTATGGAAATCGTCTATTTAGGGCAAACTCGCCGAGTTTCTAGGGGCAAGATGTGCAGTCTACCATACTGCCGATGTTGGCCCTAACTCGGCGACTTATCCATAAAGTCGGCGACTTGGACGACTTATCCAATTGTGACTTACGGGCTAACTCGGCGATTTGGACGATGAACTTGTTCCGCACCGTGGGAGCTCTCCGGGGGTCCGGCCTAAAGCGACGGAACCCTAGTCCTTGTTGAAAGGCGTTGCTGGGAGTGACTGCCGGAATCAGGCATGTCTCACCAGGAGCGGAATCGACGACTCCCACACCTAAGTCAACTACTCCCCGCCCTGCAGGATTTGACGTAGAGCACGCGTCGTGGACTCCAAAGCCACCGGCCCTCCTCGCACCTCCGCGAGCCACTGATAGGAGATTCCGTGCTTCATCAGTATGTCATGCACTTTAAGTAGTCGAATGATGTTCATACACATTTATTATTATCAAAAATAAAAACAAGATTTAAAATCATAAAATGCATAACTTAAATATTACAGCAACACTTTGCTGTTAAAAGACCACCAACGCATTTACCGGATTCCTTGCCATCTTCATGACATTGAATGAAACATTTGGATGTGGACAAGCATCATCTTTGATAGTAAAACTATTCCCATTTGAACTGATCGATAATAAAAGAATCGAAAGGACAATGAGTGTAGCTGAGTTTAGCCGCATCTGAGCCATTTCTGATAATGATAGATCTTGTAGTAAGATTAGAGTGTTTCATAAAATGTTTATATACAAATATTTATAATACTACACACATGAATTAGTAGCATTCATCCTAACTAAACAATATGGAATGGCGTGTTACAAATATAGTATGTTTATTAGCGATTTAATTGAAAATATTTTAATATATTTGAAAAATCATTCAATATAATCTGCTCACAAAATTAGTCATTATAAATGCATTGATTTTGTTAATGTTTTCAAATATTTCTAACAGATCCATTCTGTCAGTTTTAGTAAATTAATTTGGTAGTGATAAATATAATATTTATTGCTACCAATAGTTCTGTATGTAATATAGGTAATTAGTTGTTTGTTATTATAATATCAAAAACTAAATTAAGTTACCCTAATAATTTGAATGATTGTTGTTAATCACTCGAAACGATTTACCATTTTCACTTCCCCCTCAATCAATAATTCCCTCATGGGATCATTATCTGTCTAACGCCTATAGAATTTTTGTGATTCAAGAAACTAATTAACTCATATTCGATTAATTCATTTGAAATTTTTAGATTATTCTAATTACCTAGCATTTCCCTAAATAATGTTTTTTATTTCAAAATCTTGAATATTACACATTTAATGTTTATTTTTCCAACAAACAACTAAAAACATTTAATTATAGATTTTAACATTTAAATTGAAAATATTAATTGAGAAAATAATATAAATTTTTTAAAATGATTATTGTCTAGAAAATCATCACATTAATGATGATTTTAAATATTTTGATTTATTATTAAAATAGGGTTTATTGATAAACTAATAATATCTCTATAATTTTTATTTATATTATTTTATAGCTCATGTAAGCCACATCCATTATATAGTTGCTGAAGACGAGTATATTTTCTACAAATCTCCATCACTATTGTTATTCATTATATCGAATCAACGTGATTCATAATTTTCTTCTCGGGTTCTATTCTTTCAAAACCTCTGGATCATTTAGAGATTAAATTTATTAATTTCCCTAAATCGCAAAAATCTCTCTTGCTCGGAATTTGGTTGTTATGTTAGATTTTAATTAACTGTAAAACGACTAAAATCTTTTTGATTTTAACTTTTCACAATCCTGTATTTTGAAATGTTCTATTTTCATTCGAAGGTTTACATGATAATTATTAGCAGACTATACGTATATTTATGCATATAAGTATGTAACGCACTTTAAGTAGTCGAATGATGTTGATACACATTTATTATTTATCAAAATTAAAACACCATGGTAAAATAAACATGATTTAAAATCATAAAATGCATAACTTAAATATTACAGCAACACTTTGCTGTTAAAAGACCACCAACGCATTTACCGGATTCCTTGCCATCTTCATGACATTGAAATTCGCAAACCCATTTAATACAAAAGCTATTGAATGAAACATTTGGATGTGGACAAGCATCATCTTTGATAGTAAACCTATTCCCATTTGAACCGATCGATAATAAAAGAATAGAAAGGACAATGAGTGTAGCTGAGTTTACCCGCATCTGAGCCATTTCTGATAATGATAGATCTTGTAGTAAGATTAGAGTGTTTCATAAAATGTTTATATAAATATATTTATAATACTACACACATGAATTAGTAGCATTCATCCTAACTAACCAATATGGAATGGCGTGTTACAAACATAGTATGTTTTTTTGCGATTTCAGTGAAAATATTTTAAAATATTTGAAAAATCATTCAATATAATCTGCTCATAAAATTAGTCATTATAAATGCATAGATTTTGTTAATGTTTTCAAATATTTCTAACAGATCCATTCTGTCAGTTTTAGAAAATTAATTTGGTAGTGATAAATGTAATATTTATTGCTACCAATAGTTCTGTATGTAATATAGGTAATTAGTTGTTTGTTATTATAATATCAAAAACTTAATTAAGTTACCCTAATAATTTGAATGATTGTTGTTAATCACTCGAAACGATTTACCATTTTCACTTCCCCCTCAATCAATAATTCCCTCATGGGATCATTGTCTGTCTAACGCCTATAGAACT
Source organism: Zostera marina (assembly GCA_001185155.1). NCBI lineage: Eukaryota > Viridiplantae > Streptophyta > Magnoliopsida > Alismatales > Zosteraceae > Zostera > Zostera marina. The sequence goes on along the minus strand of LFYR01000350.1, from coordinate 433,094 downwards.
TTTTGTGATTCAAGAAACTAATTAACTCATATTCGATTAATTCATTTGAAATTTTTAGATTATTCTAATTACCTAGCATTTCCCTAAATAATATTTTTTATTTCAAAATCTTGAATATTACACATTTAATGTTTATTTTTCCAACAGATAACTAAAAACATTTAATTATAGATTTTAACATTTAAATTTAAATTTAAAAGATCAATTGAAAAAATTATATCAATTTTTTAAATTGATTATTGTCTAGAAAATCATCTCATTACAGATGAAATAAAATATTTTAATTTGTTACTAAAATAGGGTTTATTGATAAACCAATAAAAACAATATCTCTATAATTTTTATTTATATTATTTTATAGGTCATGTAAGCCAAATCCATTATATAGTTGCTGAAGACGAGTATATTTTCTACAAATCTCCATCACTATTGTTATTCATTATATCGAATCAACGTGAGTCATAATTTTCTTCTCGGGTTCTATTCTTTCAAAACCTCTGGATCATTTAGAGATTAAATTTATTAATTTCCCTAAATCGCAAAAATCTCTCTTGCTCGGAATTTGGTTGTTATGTTAGATTTTAATTAACTGTAAAACGACTAAAATCATTTTGATTTTAACTTTTCACCATCCTGTATTTTGAAATGTTCTATTTTCATTCGAAGGTTTACATGATAATTATTAACAGACTATACGTATATTTATGCATATAAGTATGTAACGCACTTTAAGTAGTCGAATGATGTTCATACACATTTATTATTTATCAAAATTAAAACACCATGGTAAAATAAACATGATTTAAAATCATAAAATGCATAACTTAAATATTACAGCAACACTTTACTGTTAAAAGACCACCAACGCATTTACCGGATTCCTTGCCATCTTCATGACATTGAAATTCGCAAACCCATTTAATACAAAAGCTATTGAATGAAACATTTGGATGTGGACAAGCATCATCTTTGATAGTAAACCTATTCCCATTTGAACCGATCGATAATAAAAGAATAGAAAGGACAATGAGTGTAGCTGAGTTTACCCGCATCTGAGCCATTTCTGATAATGATAGATCTTGTAGTAAGATTAGAGTGTTTCATAAAATGTTTATATAAATATATTTATAATACTACACACATGAATTAGTAGCATTCATCCTAACTAACCAATATGGAATGGCGTGTTACAAACATAGTATGTTTATTAGCGATTTAATTGAAAATATTTTAATATATTTGAAAAATCATTCAATATAATCTGCTCACAAAATTAGTCATTATAAATGCATAGATTTTGTTAATGTTTTCAAATATTTCTAACAGATCCATTCTGTCAGTTTTAGTAAATTAATTTGGTAGTGATAAATATAATATTTATTGCTACCAATAGTTCTGTATGTAATATAGGTAATTAGTTGTTTGTTATTATAATATCAAAAACTTAATTAAGTTACCCTAATAATTTGAATGATTGTTGTTAATCACTCGAAACGATTTACCATTTTCACTTCCCCCTCAATCAATAATTCCCTCATGGGATCATTGTCTGTCTAACGCCTATAGAATTTTTTGTGATTCAAGAAACTAATTAACTCATATTCGATTAATTCATTTGAAATTTTTAGATTATTCTAATTACCTAGCATTTCCCTAAATAATGTTTTTTATTTCAAAATCTTGAATATTACACATTTAATGTTTATTTTTCCAACAAACAACTAAAAACATTTAATTATAGATTTTAACATTTAAATTGAAAATATTAATTGAGAAAATAATATAAATTTTTTAAAATGATTATTGTCTAGAAAATCATCACATTAATGATGATTTTAAATATTTTGATTTATTATTAAAATAGGGTTTATTGATAAAATAATATCTCTATAATTTTTATTTATATTATTTTATAGGTCATGTAAGCCACATCCATTATATAGTTGCTGAAGACGAGTATATTTTCTACAAATCTCCATCACTATTGTTATTCATTATATCGAATCAACGTGATTCATAATTTTCTTCTCGGGTTCTATTCTTTCAAAACCTCTGGATCATTTAGAGATTAAATTTATTAATTTCCCTAAATCGCAAAAATCTCTCTTGCTCGGAATTTGGTTGTTATGTTAGATTTTAATTAACTGTAAAACGACTAAAATCATTTTGATTTTAACTTTTCACCATCCTGTATTTTGAAATGTTCTATTTTCATTCGAAGGTTTACATGATAATTGTTAGCAGACTATACGTATATTTATGCATATAAGTATGTAACGCACTTTAAGTAGTCGAATGATGTTGATACACATTTATTATTTATCAAAATTAAAACACCATGGAAAAATAAACATGATTTAAAATCATAAAATGCATAACTTAAATATTACAGCAACACTTTGCTGTTAAAAGACCACCAACGCATTTACCGGATTCCTTGCCATCTTCATGACATTGAAATTCGCAAACCCATTTAATACAAAAGCTATTGAATGAAACATTTGGATGTGGACAAGCATCATCTTTGATAGTAAAACTATTCCCATTTGAACTGATCGATAATAAAAGAATCGAAAGGACAATGAGTGTAGCTGAGTTTAGCCGCATCTGAGCCATTTCTGATAATGATAGATCTTGTAGTAAGATTAGAGTGTTTCATAAAATGTTTATATACAAATATTTATAATACTACACACATGAATTAGTAGCATTCATCCTAACTAAACAATATGGAATGGCGTGTTACAAATATAGTATGTTTATTAGCGATTTAATTGAAAATATTTTAATATATTTGAAAAATCATTAAATATAATCTGCTCACAAAATTAGTCATTATAAATGCATAGATTTTGTTAATGTTTTCAAATATTTCTAACAGATCCATTCTGTCAGTTTTAGAAAATTAATTTGGTAGTGATAAATGTAATATTTATTGCTACCAATAGTTCTGTATGTAATATAGGTAATTAGTTGTTTGTTATTATAATATCAAAAACTTAATTAAGTAACCTTAATAATTTGAATGATTGTTGTTAATCACTCGAAACGATTTACCATTTTCACTTCCCCCTCAATCAATAATTCCCTCATGGGATCATTGTCTGTCTAACGCCTATAGAATTTTTTGTGATTCAAGAAACTAATTAACACATATTCGATTAATTCATTTGAAATTTTTAGATTATTCTAATTACCTAGCATTTCCCTAAATAATATTTTTTATTTCAAAATCTTGAATATTACACATTTAATGTTTATTTTTCCAACAGATAACTAAAAACATTTAATTATAGATTTTAACATTTAAATTTAAATTTAAAAGATCAATTGAAAAAATTATATCAATTTTTTAAATTGATTATTGTCTAGAAAATCATCTCATTACAGATGAAATAAAATATTTTAATTTGTTACTAAAATAGGGTTTATTGATAAACCAATAATAACAATATCTCTATAATTTTTATTTATATTATTTTATTGGTCATGTAAGCCACATCCATTATATAGTTGCTGAAGACGAGTATATTTTCTACAAATCTCCATCACTATTGTTATTCATTATATCGAATCATCGTGATTCATAATTTTCTTCTCAGGTTCTATTCTTTCAAAACCTCTGCATCATTTAGAGATTAAATTTATTAATTTCCCTAAATCGCAAAAATCTCTCTTGCTCGGAATTTGGTTGTTATGTTAGATTTTAATTAACTGTAAAACGACTAAAATCTTTTTGATTTTAACTTTTCACAATCCTGTATTTTGAAATGTTCTATTTTCATTCGAAGGTTTACATGATAATTATTAGCAGACTATACGTATATTTATGCATATAAGTATGTAACGCACTTTAAGTAGTCGAATGATGTTGATACACATTTATTATTTATCAAAATTAAAACACCATGGTAAAATAAACATGATTTAAAATCATAAAATGCATAACTTAAATATTACAGCAACACTTTGCTGTTAAAAGACCACCAACGCATTTACCGGATTCCTTGCCATCTTCATGACATTGAAATTCGCAAACCCATTTAATACAAAAGCTATTGAATGAAACATTTGGATGTGGACAAGCATCATCTTTGATAGTAAACCTATTCCCATTTGAACCGATCGATAATAAAAGAATAGAAAGGACAATGAGTGTAGCTGAGTTTACCCGCATCTGAGCCATTTCTGATAATGATAGATCTTGTAGTAAGATTAGAGTGTTTCATAAAATGTTTATATAAATATATTTATAATACTACACACATGAATTAGTAGCATTCATCCTAACTAACCAATATGGAATGGCGTGTTACAAACATAGTATGTTTTTTTGCGATTTCATTCAAAATATTTTAAAATATTTGAAAAATCATTCAATATAATCTGCTCACAAAATTAGTCATTATAAATGCATAGATTTTGTTAATGTTTTCAAATATTTCTAACAGATCCATTCTGTCAGTTTTAGAAAATTAATTTGGTAGTGATAAATGTAATATTTATTGCTACCAATAGTTCTGTATGTAATATAGGTAATTAGTTGTTTGTTATTATAATATCAAAAACTTAATTAAGTTACCCTAATAATTTGAATGATTGTTGTTAATCACTCGAAACGATTTACCATTTTCACTTCCCCCTCAATCAATA
>LFYR01000350.1:387092-412224 GCA_001185155.1 Zostera marina | reverse complement strand
GGATTGCACAAGAATGAACATCTTCCTGCACGGAAAGTCGACCCCCAGAAAAGTCGATCTCTGGAAAATCGACCCCGGGACCCAATCTGATCAGTTGGGCAGTTAGGCGGTTACTGCCCAAATGACCATATTGCCCCCATAAGAACCCCTATAAATAGAGGGCACCCCCACTCATTAAAGGCAAGTCATTTGGAGAAGAAGGATTCCTAGCGAAGCAGAGCTCTGCACACTTGAGTTCCGGTCCGGTTTCCCGCGGAGTTCCCCGCTTGGCGCTTGCTTGCGCGTCTTGGAGTACTGGTCGGGTTTCACCCCCATCACAAACATAGTATGTTTTTTTGCGATTTCATTGAAAATATTTTAAAATATTTGAAAAATCATTCAATATAATCTGCTCACAAAATTAGTCATTATAAATGCATAGATTTTGTTAATGTTTTCAAATATTTCTAACAGATCCATTCTATCAGTTTTAGTAAATTAATTTGGTAGTGATAAATATAATATTTATTGCTACCAATAGTTCTGTATGTAATATAGGTAATTAGTTGTTTGTTATTATAATATCAAAAACTTAATTAAGTTACCCTAATAATTTGAATGATTGTTGTTAATCACTCGAAACGATTTACCATTTTCACTTCCCCCTCAATCAATAATTCCCTCATGGGATCATTGTCTGTCTAACGCCTATAGAATTTTTTGTGATTCAAGAAACTAATTAACTCATATTCGATTAATTCATTTGAAATTTTTAGATTATTCTAATTATCTAGCATTTCCCTAAATAATGTTTTTTATTTCAAAATCTTGAATATTACACATTTAATGTTTATTTTTCCAACAGATAACTAAAAACATTTAATTATAGATTTTAACATTTAAATTTAAAAGATCAATCGAAAAAATAATATCTATTTTTTAAATTGATTATTGTCTAAAAAATCATCTCATTACAGATGAATTAAAATATTTTAATTTATTACTAAAATAGGGTTTATTGATAAACCAATAATAACAATATCTCTATAATTTTTATTTATATTATTTTATAGGTCATGTAACCCACATCCATTATATAGTTGCTGAAGACGAGTATATTTTCTACAAATCTCCATCACTATTGTTATTCATTATATCGAATCAATGTGATTCATAATTTTCTTCTCGGGTACTATTCTTTCAAAACCTCTGGATCATTTAGAGATTACATTTATTAATTTCCCTAAATTGCAAAAATCTCTCTTGACCGGAATTTGGTTGTTATGTTAGATTTTAATTAACTGTAAAACGACTAAAATCATTTTGATTTTAACTTTTCACCATCCTGTATTTTGAAATGTTCTATTTTCATTCGAAGGTTTACATGATAATTATTAACAGACTATATGTATATTTATGCATATTAGTATGTCACACACTTTAAGTAGTCGAATGATGTTCATACACATTTATTATTTATCAAAATTAAAACACCATGGTAAAATAAACAAGATTTAAAATTGATAGTACAAGATCCAACACAGAGACCATAGTACTAAAAGACGTATCCCAAGATATCTAATACGCAGAGGAGGGGGGAGTACTGGTGATACAGTATCCCAAGATGAGTTGAGGTACCTATTCCAGGGTTGGGGAGGTCCCAAGTCGAATTCTAGGAAGATCGACTTTCCTGAGGATCGACTTCCCTGGGATCGACTTTTGAATAAAGTCGATCACCAGGAAAGTCGATCCCCCGAAAGTCGATCTTGGTCCCCGATCTGATCAGTTAGGCAGTTAGGCGGTTACTGCCCAAATGACCAGATTACCCCCATAAGAACCCCTATAAATAGGAGGAATCCCCCACTCATTAAAGGCAGGTCATTTGGAGTGGAAGAAGTCCTAGCGAAGCAGAGCTCTGCGCACTTGAGTTCCGGTCCGATTTCCCGCGGAGTTCCCTTCTTGGCGCTTGCTTGCGCGTCTTGGAGTACTGGTCGGGTTTCACCCCCATCAGTTGGCGCCGTCTGTGATTCAAAGATTCTCACGAAAAAAGCTCCTCGACTTTTTCGAAAAAAGGGATCGACTTTTTTCCAAGTCGCCAGCTAGGGAGTCTTTCGAGGAAATCAGCCAGCAAGGAATCGACTTTTCAGAAGATCGATTTTTTCTTCCAAGGGAAAAAGTCGATTCCTCAAGGAGCTACGCTTTCAAGCTGCGACTTCCAAGGAATCCTCCAAGTGCACAAGGGATCGACTTTTCAGAAGATCGACTTTTTTCTTCCAAGGGAAAAAGTCGATTCCTCAAGGAGCTACGCTTTCAAGCTGCGACTTCCAAGGAATCCTCCAAGTCCACAGGAATCGACATTTTTTTTTTTTTTAAAGTCGAACACTCCAGGATGGTGGTAACACGAAATACTTCTCAAGGAGGAGCAAATTCTCAGGAGGCACCAGAGCAACAGCCTGGCAACTCAAAAACTAAAAGACCAGTGGGTCGACCACCCAAGGGCAATAAAAATAAAAGGACTCCCACAGGACCTGAGGCTAAACCCGAGGGTGAGTTCGAGCTAACCCCCCAAGCATCAGCAGGAGGGGAGAATTTGAACATCACAGTACAGGCAATAGCTGAGGCCATCCGACTCCTTACTGGGAAGGAGAAACCTTCGGAAGAACCACCTCAGAAGGAAAAACCTGTGAGCAACAAGGAAGCAAGGGCTTCAGCATCAGAAACCACACACGGGTTCGTAAAGATGCCCATAGAGGAGCTGGAGAAGATGAATGAAAACATAGCAAAAATGAGCGAAAAAATAAAGAATATTGAAAAATCCAAAGCATCAATGTTTCATTCAAAAGCTCAAACCTCAAAACAGGCTAAGGCGCAACAGGAGGTGTCAAGCCATAAGGCAGCACACTCCAGCGCACTCTGCCGCCACACAGGAGGGATGTAGAAAAAATAACCCTGACAAGTTGAAATCGCGAAAGTATGCCAAGGCAGAAGGGGATCGACATTTTCTACCCACGCAGGAGGGGTGTAGAAAAAAGAACCCTGACAAGTTGGAATTGCGAAAGTACGCCAAGACAGGAGAGAATCAATTTTTTTTCCACGCAGGGAGGGTAAAGAAAAAAGAATCTAGACAAGTTAAAATGGCGGAAGCACACCAAGGCAGGAGGGTGTAGGCGAAATGCTCCTGAGGAATCGTAGAAATCCACACAGAAAAAACAACTCGGGCGGCGATACGGCAGCAAAATGAGCTGAGCCATTCTAAGATATTTGAACTCCTACAGTTACTTGACGCAGTAACAAATTAGGACACCAAATTAACTCTACCTACGAAAGAACGTGGGCAGAGAAAATCTTGATGGTATCAAAGTCAGGATGCGTATCCCACCCAAGAAAAAGAGTGAACCTCACCTACGGAAGAACGTACGTAGACGAGGGACGTACTCAAGAGTGAACCTCACCTACGGAAGAACGTAGGTTAGACGAGGGACGTACTCAAAAGTGAACCTCACCTGCGGAAGAACGTAGGTAGACGGGGGACACATCGGCTAAACACACGCCCCTTCTACAAAGAACGTAGACAGAGGGATAAGTATTCAAGAGTGAACCTCACCTACGGAAGAACGTAGGTTAGACGAGAGACGTACTCAAGAGTGAACCTCACCTACGGAAGAACGTAGGTAGACGAGGGACACATCGGCTAAACACACGCTCCTTCTACAAAGAACGTAGGCAGAGGGATAAGTGTTCAAGAGTGAACCTCACCTACGGAAGAACGTAGGTTAGACGAGGGACGTACTCAAGAGTGAACCTCACCTACGGAAGAACGTAGGTAGATGGGGGACACATCAGCAAAACACACGCCCCTTCTACAAAAAACGTAGACAGAGGGGTAAATGTTCAAGAGTAAACCTCACCTACGGAAGAACGTAGGTAGACGAGGGACCACGCTCAACCTCAGGTGCGGAAGCAGCGAGCAAAGGGAGGGGGCAAGTATTCAAAAAATAGTCCTCACCTACGAAAGAACGTAGGTAGACGAGGGACCACGCTCAACCTCAACCGCGGAAGCAGCGAGCAAAGCGAGGGGGCAAGTATTAAAAAAAAAAGTCCTCACCTACGGATGAACGTAGGTAGACGAGGGACCACGCTCAACCTCAGTCGCAGAAACGGCGAGCAAAAAAAGGGGGCAAGTATTCAAAAAATAAACCTCACCTATGGAAGAACATAGGTAGACGAGGAAGCAAGCTCAACCTCAACCGCAGTAACAACAAGATTGAGGGAGGCAAGAGAGCTCAAAAGAGAGAACTTCACCTATAAAAATAGGTAGAAGAGACAGCTCTCAACCCCAGCCACAGAGAAGGGGACTCGAACATTGCTCGGAGATAGCTCAGGCAAGGCGTCAAGGTGGGCAAGCAGGGTTCCGTGCGGAAATCAGGCTAGACAAGTGCGCAAGGTGTATGCTTCGGCTAGGACAAACCGGACAATAGTTAGCAAAAGTATGTGACAACCTCCGTGGAAGCATAGATATAGCCTAGCCGGCGTAGAGGGGGGGAGAACTGGTGAGAGAGGATCTCGCATCCTGGGACATCGCCAAAAACCCACACCCCAGCACGCAAAGAGGGGGGGAATACTGATAGTACAAGGTCTAACACAGACCATAGTACTAAAAGACGTATCCTAAGATATCTAATACGCAGAGGAGGGGGGAGTACTGGTGATACAGTATCCCGAACCCAGTCACAACTTACCAACAACTAGAAGTCCGGATAGCCTAAGATGAGTTGAGGTACCTATTCCAGGGTTGGGGAGGTCCCAAGTCGAATCCTAGGAAGATCGACTTTCCTGAGGATCGACTTCCCTGGGATCGACTTCTGAACAAAGTCGATTACCAGGAAAGTCGATTCCCAGAAAGTCGATCTCTGGAAAGTCGACCTTGGGCCCCGATCTGATCAATTAGGCAATTAGGCGGTTACTGCCCAAATGACCAGGTTACCCCCATAAGAATCCCTATAAATAGGAGGCATCCCTCACTCATTAAAGGCAGGTCATTTGGAGTGGATAAGTCCTAGCGAAGCAGAGCTCTGCGCACTTGTGTTCCGGTCTGATTTCCCACGGAGTTCCCCGCTTGGCGCTTGCTTGCGCATCATGGAGTACTGGTCGGGTTTCACCCTCAAGTCGAACACTCCAGGATGGTAGTGACACGAAGTACTTCTCAAAGAGGAGCCACCTTTCAGGAGGCGCCAGAACAACAGCCTGGAAACTCAAAAACTAAAAGATCAGTGGGTCGGCCACCTAAGGCTAATAAAAACAAAAACACCCCCACTAGACCTGAGGCTGAGCCAGAGGCTAAACCTGAGCAAACCCCCCAAGCATCGGCAGGAGGGGAGAATCTGAACATCACACTACAGGCAATAGCTGAGGCCATACGACTCCTTACTGAAAGGGAACAACTTCAGAAGGAGCAACCCTAGAAGGAGCAACCTCAGGAAAAATTTGCAAGTAACCAAGAAGCAAGGGTTTCAGCATCAGAAACCCCTCGCGGGTTCGTAAAAATGCCCATAGAGGAGCTGGAAAAAATGAAGGAAACCATAGCAAAAATGAGCGAAAGATTGAAAACAATTGAGAAATCCAAAGTATCAATATTTCATTCAAAGGCTCAAACATCAAAGCAGGCTAAGACACAACATGAGGTGTCAAGCCATAAGGCAGCACACTCTAGCACGTTGCCACCTCATAAACCAGAGGAGCAGAAATCTAAACTCCCACTTAAAAGACCCGCGTACGAGGAAGGCACGGGAGACACAGAGGGGAAAGGATGTGAACTCCCAAACTGGTTAGAAGGCATGGATGCCCTGCATAAATCATTAATGGTGAAACCAGTGCCTCTAAAATTCAAGCTGCCTAGGCTACAAATCTATGATGGAAAATGGACCCAGTAGACCATATATATATGTTCGTAGGAGAATTACAATGGGCCACAGCAAGGGATGACATCCTGTGTAGAGCATTCCCAGGAACACTGAAAGGGCCTACATATAAATGGTTCGTCGAACTATAACCAGGGAGCATAACAAGTTTTGTAGACCTGAAGAAAAAATTCATTGCCCAACATTATGGGAACACAAGAGTCAGGAAGGGCACTGAATCATTATTTGCAATCAAGCAGAATGGAGACACGCTTCAGAATTAAACAACTAAATTCACATAAGCTATGCAAAAAATCTCCGACCTGAACATAACAACTGCAATCTGCGCATACTCGAAGGGGCTAGACATGAATACACCTTTAGCAATAAAGCTAAATGTGAGTAATGTAAAATGCATGGAATACCTGCTAACAAAGGCCCAGAAGTACATAAATTCTGAGGAGTATGAAAAAGAAAAAGAAAAAGAAAGAGGTGCCATAAGCAACAAAAAGGCGTATGAAGCACCGAAACAAAAATTTAAAAAATTCGAAAAAGGAGAACCATCCTAGAGACCAATATACGATGGAAAAGTCTACTAGACATCTGAGGAGTTCTGAAAATCAAAATACCCAAGATTCAAAGACTTGGGATTCACAGTTTTCAGCACTCCAAAAGAGGAAATCTACAATAAGGAGAAATGAAGAATAAGGTTTCCTCAGCCAGAAGAATTAAACCCTGCAACAAAAGAGGCTCGGACAAGGAGGAACAAGTAATGCAAGTTCCACAAGGACTACGGGCACAACATAGAAAATTGCAGGGAGCTGAGTGCTTTCCTAGATACACAAGTAAAGGAAGGAAAGCTAAAACAATATATAAACAAAGTAGAAAGGGGGCAACAAGGTTGCAAGGACCCAAATAACAAGGGTAAGCGACAACGCTCAAGAAGTACCAACTCAGACACTGACCAGAAGAGGAGAGTAATAAATTTAATCTTCAGCAGAGGATCGATAGGAGAAAGTAGAAGTTACTCTCGAAAGGTAATACAGACTACCGCAGTACCAAAATTTAAAAAAAGATCATACCCAAGCGAGGGAATAAGCTTCTCTGAGGAAGATCTGGATTATGTGGTCAGTCCGCATGAAGATCCACTGGTAATACAGATGGACATCAGGGATGACTTAAGTCTGAGTAAAGTAATGGTGAACAATGGCAGCTCAGTGGACATACTGTACCTAGCTGCATTTGAAAAAATGGGCTACAGGGTGGAACAACTAACCCCGACCAAGGAAGCCATATCACAAACACAAAGGCCCCAGTAGTAGGAGCCATCGATTTACAGATATCCCTAGGGATAAGAAACGGGAGAGTCTCACGCAAGGCACACTTCATTGTGGTCAACATAGATTCTCCGTTCAATGGGATCCTGGGCAGACCAAGCATTCACGGTTTCAAGGCAATACCGTCATCTTATCACCAATGCTTCAGGTATCCAGGAAAAGATGGTAAAATGGCAACAGTTTTCGGAGCACAGAAAGACTCCAGAGACTCGTACAGGAAGGCAACTAAAATGGACAAACCAATAACCCTGTACATCCAGGAAAGAGAAGAAGAAGAAGACACAACCTTAACCAATCAAGTTGAGGAAGTCAAACTCTCAAAAGGAGGAATCTTGATAGGTACATCTATACCCTCCGAGTTAAAAAAGTCATTGATTCATTTATTAGAGACTCATGTGCATACGTTCGTATGGGAGGGGGAAGCACCTTCACAGGTACAATGCACCATAGCATGTCATGAAGTCAACATAGACAGCAGCTTTACTCCTATACGGAAAATGCAAAGGATACTCGCAGCCGAAAGAAAGGAAGCAGCACAGGCTGAAATCGAGAAGTTAATCAAGGCTGGGCACATTCGGGAAGTTAAGTACCCAAAATGGCTAGCTAACCCAGTCATGGTTAAAAAATCCAATGGGAAATGGAGGATGTACGTAGACTTCACAGACCTCAACAAAGCATGTCCAAAGGACAGCTATCCACTCCTATCCATCGACAGATTAGTAGATGCAACTTCGGGAAATGAATTGTTATCTATGATGGATGCACATTCAGGGTACAATCAAATTCTGATGAAAGAAGAGGATGAAAAAGCCACATCATTTATCACAGATTGGGGAACATACTGCTACAAAGTCATGCCCTTCGGACTACGAAACGCAGGAGAAACCTTCCAAAGGCCAATGGACAAGGTTTTCAAAAAGCAAGAAGGAAGAAATGTCCTGACATACGTAGATGACATTCTGGTGAAATCCAAAAAAGTAGATGAACACCCAAATGATCTGAAAAAAACCCTGCAAACTCTACAGAGTTATGGGATGAGGTTAAACCCCGCCAAATGCAGCTTCGAAGTACAAGAAGGAAAATTTCTTGGATTCTATATAGGGCAAAAGGGAATAAAATCAAACCCAGATAAAATAACAGCAATATTAGAAACAGCACCGCCTCGAACAATAAAGGAAGTTCAGAAGCTGAATGGAAAGATCAACGCCTTAAGTCGGTTCATTTCCAAAACAGCAGACAAGTGCAAACTCTTTTTCCAATTACTAAATAATAGTCAAAAAGGGGCGGTAATATGGACTCCAGAGTGCGATCAGACATTTCAACAGCTCAAGGCGCACTTAGCTTCACTACCATACCTAACTTCACCAAAAGTAGGGAAGGAATTATATGTCCATGTAGCAGCTTCAGAGGAAGCTATCAGTGCAGTCTTAATATGCCAAAGGGACAACGAACAGATCCCAATATATTTTCACTCCAAAAGGCTACAGGGGGTAGAAATACGATATCCTCCAATGGAAAAAATATTCCTAGCAGTAGTACACGCAGCACGCAGATTCCGGGCATACTTCCTGACTCACACAATTAAGGTTTTGACAGAATATCCACTGCGCAGAATACTCAGGCCAGATACTTCCGGAAGACTGACGAAGTGGGCTATGGAGCTAAGCGAGTTTGATGTAGATTTTGTCTTTGCCACTGTCATCAAAGGGCAAGCAGTAGCAGACTTCATTACAGACATGACCCAGGAAAGTAAGGAAAAACCTTGGATAGTAGAGGTTGATGGCTCAAGCTGCAGTACAGGTGTAGGAGTGGGAATAAAAGTAATCACTCCAGACCAAAGGATATATGAACATTCCGCCAGATTACAATTCTCAGCTACAAACAATATAGCAGAATACGAGGCCGTAATCCAAGGCATGAAAATACGCAAAAGATTGGGGGCTTGTTCAATAATCATCAGAACAGATTCTCAATTAGTAGCTCGGCAATTTACAGGGGAATTCACAGTTAAAGAACCTCTGATCATGCAGTACGCAGCTACACTAGAAAAAATAAAAGTACAGTTCACTAAGATGGAGGTAGAACATATTCCTAGAGTCAAAACAACTCAGCCGATGCCCTGGCAAAGCTAGCATCCGCTTTCGAAGGGGGGGCAGAGAGAGATACTGATTAACTCAGCATCTACACACTCATGCAATCTGGTCACAATACAGGCAGAAGATTGGAGAAAATCCTTGATAGAGTACTTTAAAGGGCAAAAACTCCCGGAAAATAAAAATGCAAGGCGTAAACTACAAACACGCATTCCAAGATTCTGCCTAATCGGTGACATCCTGTACAAAAAATACTACGATGGGCCTCTAATGAAATGTGAAATGTGTTTCGACAGATGAAGGGAAATTCATTGTAGAGGAAATACATCAGGGGGTATGCGGGATACATAAAGAGGTAAGGTCTCTAGCCCAAAGAATAATAAGGCAGGGATACTTCTGGCCCACACTGAAAAAAGATGCAGTCCTATTTGCAAGAAAATGCAAGGCCTGCCAGATACATAAAAACATACAAAGAAATCTCGTAACTCAACTAACTTGGGTAGAAAGCCCCATCCCATTCGCAATGTGGGGACTAGACATTGTGGGACCATTTTCAGTATCGATAGGCCAGGCTAAATTCATATTCGTGGCTGTCGACTACGTCACAAAGTGGGTCGAGGCTCTAGCAGTACCCAAAATAACACAAGGAGCGGCAAGGAAGTTTGTCTTTAAGTGCATAATGTGCAGATTCGACGTTCTAATGCACATAGTGAAAGATAACGGGACACAGTTTACCGGTGGGGAGTTTACGAGATTGTGCGAGAACATGGGCACTAGAATCCACTTTTCATCAGTATACAAACCACAGGGTAATGGACAAGTAGAAGTCACAAACAGAGCCATTATTCAGAGACTGAAGAAAAAGGTCGAACAGGCCAAAGGTGCATGGGCAGATCTACTACTAGAGATCCTGTGGGCGTATAGAACTACTGAAAAGACACCCACCGGGGAAACTCCGTTCTCACTAGCATACGGAATGGAAGCACTAATCCCAACAGAGCTAAGCATACCAACAGTCAGAGTCTTGTCCTATAAGATGGAAGAAAACAAGAGATCATGTGCAACAACTCTGGACTTAGTGGATGAGCTAAGGGATAATGCACAGGCAAAGAATGCGGCTTACACGACAAGAACATCAAGGATAAAGCGATAAGGAAAGGAAGCCTAGTGCTGAGAAGAGCAAGCATCAATCAAAAAGATGGCTCCAAAGACAAACTAGGTGCAAATTGGGAAGGAGCATACGTGGTGGGGTTAGAACTCCGGCCAGACACATACAGGTTAAAACGGGAAGATGGAACATATATTCCCAACTCCTGGCATGCAGATAACTTACAGTTATATTTTTAGTAATAAAGTAGTTGTTTGTATCATTCGTTGTAACTATTTGAATTTGTGATTACTTGAATTACCTAACTAGTACACAACTTTTTGTCATATGCAAAATGTTCCATATATTGATTTTGAAATGAGAAATACAAAAGGAACATAACAAAATTACAAAGGAGGAGTAGATGATTTGTCATTAATAGGATCCTCGGAAGTTGAGGGGGGAGGAAGTGGTTCTTCAACATTAAGCTCATTAGGAGCTACTGCACCGTTGTTATTTTGATCAATGACAGAAAATTCTTCGTCAGCAACAACAGTGTCTTCACCTGAAAGTGCCCCTTCTTCCTCAGATTCAGCAAGGGCCCGATCCCGAATCTCTGTAGCTTCCTTCGGATACTTACGGGCCCAGTTGTGGACATCCTCAGCTTCAAAACCAGGGCATACATGAGGACCCAGATCCACCAAATCATTATAATCTTGCACACTAGCAAGAAACTCAGATTGGATCTTGCCCAGAGTTTCCATCACCCTCTGGTCTTCTTCAGTCTGTCTGGCCAAGGAAGCTTTCAACTTTTCAATCTCGGCTTCTTTTTCACTCAGTAGCTGGGAAGTTTCATGATTCTTCTTCTTCAAAGCTTCCCTTTCAGCAGATCCCTCGTTCAGTCGCTCAGTGAAGATATGATTCTGATCCATTGCTGAACGAAGGGATTCCTCAGTAGCTTCAACTTGCTGAGTGATCCCTGATATTATAGCATCTTTTAAAACAATCTTGGCCCGCTCAGTATCACGCTCAATCTCCCGGGCCCCCAAATCTCCGCGAACCATGGAGAGGTCTTGTCTTGTGCTCTCTACAAGTCTACGCTGATGGGCCCAGTCTTCAGCCAATTTCTTGTTAGTGGCAGAAAGAGTAGACATGTCCACGATCTTCTGTTGATAAGCATCGTCTAACTCTTGACATCTGCGCATAAGTTTCTTCAACTCGTCTTCTAGAGAATGATTATCACGAAGACAAGACAAGGAGGAGAGGCGGCCCAGAAAAAGATAAGCAAGCTGCAAAAAGGGAAATAAATAAGTACGAACTCACCGTAAACACATGAGAATAAGAGCACTTACGTTGTTAATATTTTGACCAACTTCTTCAACAAATCGGTCCATCGGATACCCAGAGATGACTCGCAACATGGCTCGGGCGGCATCCGTATCAGCAACCGTCGGAAACTTGGTCCCATAATTCCGAGGATGGGAACCTTGGTAACCCGGCATTTGAGTCTCCCGGATAGAAACATAAGAGTAGCGACTCCGGGAGGACTCACCCACATGATAGCTCCGTCGAGGAGGAGTTTATCGTCACTGGAGTGCTTCCTAGTTTTCTTCAAAGGAGGGAGGTCAGTTTTGGAAGGAGGGGACTTCCTTTTCTCAGATCGGCTTTTTCTCCCTTCCGACCCCTCCGGCTGGGCTTCTTTCCCAGTATCTTTCCCTTGCTCCTTTTCCGACGTACGGAAGAAAGAGGCAAGTTTAGCAGCAGCAACAGCAGCAGCAGATGGCACAAAAGGTGTTTCCTCAGTAGATGGCTGCACGGGGGGAGTCTCCACAGCATTAGGTTGTACTTCTTCTTCATTAGGCTGATCCTCACCAGGAGGGGTAGGAGAATCAACCTAGAAAGCATTCTCAGAGGCACAATGCCTCAAGTATCAGGCGTCAGAAGGTTTGGAGGAAGGTATATAAACTTTCGTGCCAGTCTCATTCTATCCCACGTGTTCAGGGACACCGCCAGGATTGTGCAAATAAAAATCTGCTAGAAAAGGAGAAAAGAGTTAATAAATACGCACACAAATAAGTAACTCAAAAACAAAAAGGGGAGAACCTTGGCGGTTAAAAACATCATTTATCGCGTGACCAACAGGTACGACGATTTCGTGAAGATGGGCCAGTCTTTGTACAGAATTTCCCTCATCCAAGGTCAAAACAGGACGGGGAGTGGGCCTATGATCACTACTGGATGTAGGAAGAAGTCGGCTATCAGGACATAGCCTACAATCGACAAAGATAAACTTTCTCTTATTCAGCCCTGTTGGAGGATCCTTTAGAAGAGCAGAGTGTTGAACAGAGGAAGCACGGCTAGTACAGGCAATAAAGGGGCTGCCCTTCTTCGGATTTTGAAAGGAGAAGAAGTGGAAGAACAGCCGAGCCATAGAAACTATGCCAACATCCCTGAGGATATTAATAAAACCCCTGACATAAAAAAAGAAGGCGGCACCCATTTGAGAGATGCATAACCCAAAATACAAAAGAATTTCACTAATCAAAGAAGGGATTGGAAGAATCGGAAAGTTAGTGAAGTAAATTCGGTGAAGTGCCAGCACGTCACCCGTTGTCTCAGTAGGGTAAGCCCAGTACACTCTCTCTCTAAGTTCTAACCCTTGTAGGATCCTCCGGGCAGCATCAAGGGAAAGAGTGTTAGAACACTTACCCGAGTTAGAGAGCAAAGAGTAGCCCGGGATATCGGTTAGAGAGACAGAGCAGAAAGAACCATACCCGGTCCCATACTCGCCCCGGTCTAGGATAGGGACAACATGGAAACCGTGTCGGATAAGAACAAACCACTGACGCCAAGGACCATCGATCTCCCGGTAGAAAGATGGAACGACACTCTCTTCAAGGGGAGAGGGGAAGGGGTAATTTTCCTCCGTTTCAGGAGGATAACCTACAGGAGAATCCTCGAATATATGAATATTCTGAGGACAGACTTCAGGAGGAAGTCGAGAGGAATCGTCTAAGGCTCGGGCAGGCACTTCAACAACAGGGTCACCCTCTGGAACAGAAGCCAAAACAATGGCAGTAGAAAGAGGAGTCCTGGCAGTAAAAGGAGAAGTCCCTCCGATTTCTACATCCTGTTCGGGAAAGGAAGAGCTATAGGAGGACCCCGAACTCCCATAACGGGATGAGGAAGACCCTGAGCTAGAGGAACCCGAACTCGAGGAGGAAGCAGGAGGAGTGCCTACAATAAAAAAAAAAATCCAAAGTAAGTTGCGGAACAAAAACCTACCATTCGAAACAAACTTGCGCTTACAGCGAGCAGTAGGAACTTTTTGCTTACTTCCAACAGCCTGTGGAGAAGGTTGCTCAGCCTCAGTCTCGGCCTCAGTTTTAGCCCTAGGAACAAGATACAATAGCTTGTTCCTCTTCACGGGGAATGTCTTGCTGAATATCCTTGTCAGTAGACATGATCAAAACCTACACAAAGCACAGAACACTTTAATTAACTTAGTTGTTTTGTGAAAAAAGAGAAGGTTGCAAAAAGTTGATTCCAGGAGAAAGTCGATTCAGACTTCAGGAAGTCGCACTATAATTCAAGGAGAGACAACCTCAGAAAACTAACTCCAAAAAAGTTAATTAGAATATCAGGAAGTCGATCCCTACAATGATACAACTTTAGGAAGTCGACCAGGAATAGTCGGACTTTAGAAAGTCGAGTCACAGGGAAGACGACTTCAGGAGACACAACTTACGTCAGAGTCTCAGGAAGTCGATCCCAACAGATCCGATCCAGAGAAGTCAATGACAAAAGTCGGACTTCAGGAAGTCGAACTAAGGGGAGTCACTTCGGGAAAGAAATTTCCAAAGTTGGGTCCCAAGAAGTCGATCCTGGTAATATTAGGCCCAATTCTGAAAAGTCGATAACAAAAAGTCAAACTTCACAAAGTCGGACCACGGTCCAAAGGGGAACAACTTCAAAGAGGACCGACTTTGAGAAAAGTCGGACCCCAAGGAAGTCGAACCCAGTACAACCACAAAAGAACCCGACCACAGAAGTCGGACCCCAGAAAGTTGCACCTCCAAGGCTGAAGTTGAAGCCTTACGCGCGCTGGAAGTCGAAGTGGAGAAACTGGAAAGTCGAAGAAAGAAAGTCGATGCCTCAGAGCGAAGGAAGTAGGTAAGAAGCGAATGACCCCCCCTCTGCTATTTATAAGGGAAAGTCAATGACGAACCGTCGCGGGCACTGTTCACCCTATGGGCCGAAAAGCCCACGGGCTTGGCAGGCCCAAGACGCCCGAGTTAGGGAAAACCCTAAAATCCGACCAGATGGCATCGACATTTCAGAACAATAGCATCGACATTTAATGATCGGATATCGATATCTCCCAAGAGAAGGGTAGGATCGACATCCCATCAATATTCAGATCGACATCCTCAGAGGGGGATAGACATCGACATTTACCTTGGAATCGACACCCTTCACAAGAGAAGGGCAGGATCGACATTCCACAAACACTAAGGTCGACATCCTCAGAGGAGGCAGAACGTCGACATTATTCACAGTTGACATCTACATCCTCAGAAAAGGATAAGATCGACCTTCATACGACCTCAAGATCTTCAGGGAGAGATGAGATGGTGTTTCAAGGTGGCTGAACGAAGCTGATGATGATAAAAAAAGAAAACGGATTCCCGCTAAATATTTGAGATATTTTCCGTTGATACCACGACTTAAAAGATTATTTTTGTGTAAAGATATTTCTAAAGGAATGACTTGGCATAAAAATGATCGGGAAAAAGATGGAATTCTTCGAAATCCGGCAGATTCATTGCAATGGATACAATTTGACGATCGATATCCCGATTTTGCTTCTGAACCACATAATATCAGATTGGGACTTACAAGCGATGGATTTAATCCATTTAGTATGATGTCAGTTTCTCATAGCACGTGGCCAGTCGTTCTTATGCCTTATAATCTTCCTCCGTGGATGTGTATGAAATAACCCAATTTCATTTTGAATCTTCTAATTTCCGGGCCTACCTCACCTAGAAATGATATAGATGTCTACTTACAACCACTGATTGATGAGTTAAAAATTTTATGGACCACTGGTGTAAGTACAATATGACGTGGTTACTCAGAATAGCTTTCAAATGCATGCTGCAGTGATGTGGACAATTAATGATTATCCTAGACATGGTGATCTTTCTGGTTGGAGCACGAAAGGAAAATTGGCATGTGCAGTTTGTTCTGAAAAAACGAGTAGTGTTCGATTGAAATATGGAAAGAAAGAGTCTTTTCTTGGACACTGTCGTTTCTTGGAAAAAGACCATCCGTATAGACGTAATAAGAAGGATTTCAATAACAAAATCGAAAGTGAAGAAGCGCCTAAACGACCCTTGGGAGAGGAGGTATTTCTGAATTTGAATTTTTTTAGAAATTCTATTATTTTCGGCAAAAACGATGAAAGACCATCAAAGAAGAAGATGAAAGTCATGTCCTTACCTCCTGGATGGAAAAAAGTTAGTATTTTCTTTCAATTGCCGTATTGGAAGACTCTGTTGATACGTCATAATATCGACGTTATGCATACTGAAAAAAATGTTTGCGACAATATTATAAACACTTTATTGGGAATGGATGGCAAATCGAAAGACAATTTGAGTGCTCGTTTGGATCTTCAAGAAATGAAAATTCGTTCTGAGTTACATCCAGTAAAGATTAGTGATTCTGAATGGAAGATTCCAAATGCGATATTCAATCTCAATAATGAAGAAAAGACGATTTTCTGTAAAGTGTTTCATGATCTCAAATTTCCGGATGAGTACGTATCCAACATCTCATCAAAAGTGAAATTGAAAGAAAGGAAGTTTACAGGTTTGAAAAGTCATGATTGTCATATGATAATGCAACAATTACTTCCAATTGCGTTACGTCGATCAACACATCCGAAGGTAACATCTGTTTTAGTTGGCATATGCAAGTATTTCAACGCGATTTGTTCTAAGGCAATTGTAGTTGAACATATTGAAAGATTGGAAAAAAGCATTGTTATTACATTGTGCAACTTGGAAAAAATATTTCCTCCGAGTTTTTTTACAATAATGATACATCTAGTAGTACATCTTGCAAGTGAAGCGAAAGTGGCTGGTCCAGTTCATTATCGATAGATGTATCCAATTGAAAGATATCTATTGACTTTGAAAAAATACGTTCGGACCCGTAGTCATCCTGAAGGGTCGATTGCAGAAAAATATCTAGCCGACGAATCTATGACATTCTGTTCACGTTTTTTACATAACGTTGAAACTAAGTCAAATAGAACTGAAAGATATATCGATGGTTACTATGGTGCATCAACTCACACTTCGCTTACTAAACTTGAACATGGTCAAGTTCATCGATATATCATTTTCAATTTGGATATTATTGAGATATTCCGAAATCTTCATATCGACGACCTAAAACAAAGGTACGTATATGACATGATTAAATCATTTTCATATCATCGATATATCTTTTCGTATTTATTTAATATTTACGTTTGACATATTAGGTATCCGACTATTACTTCCTTGCATTTGCAAAAATTACATTTCAAAGAATTTGCAGACTGGTTTGAAACATATATTCAGAAAAATAGGGGCAAGGACAAGAATATTTCACGAGATATTTGTTCGATATCAAGAGGTCCAAATTTCTTTCTAAAATCGTACAACGGCTACATCTTAAACGGTGTGAATTTTTTTTCGTTTGAAGTGTCAAATTTAAAAAAGACACAAAATCACGGTGTCTTAGTCTCCGTCACTACATCCACATACTTAAAGAATCCAAATGACGATCCGAAAATTGATGATCTTTCGTACCATGAAACTTTTCACAAAGTTTTCGAAGTATGTTACGGACACGATATGTTGAAATATCCCATGTTTCACTGCAAATGGTACGAAGGATATAAAAAAGACGAGTTCGGTCTGGTTAGTGTGAAAACGTCTATGTCAAAATACGGGGAAGAACCGTTTATTTTTGCCGAACAAGCTAAACAATGTTTTTATTCAATAGATCCTATTGAATCTAATAGGAGTTTTGTATTAAACAGACCTCATAAACAAATATTTGATGTAGACGATGTATAATGAATTTGAATATTATTTTTATTTTATATTATCTTTCGATTAATTAAATTATCCTTATTTTATTTAAATGTATTGGTTACTAGTCGCATTCGTCCTATCGGTTTTCATGGTCGTCACGACTCCAGATCAGAATTATGACTATGATCATTCATCTGATGAACAAGATTATGATCATCCTAATCTACATGACATGAACACGGCTGGCGGTAGGCAAACGAAGAAAAAAACAAGAGAACAAAACAAAGATCATGCAGAATATCATCCATCACAAGGACAACGGTTTATAATAAAATTCAGAAATGATCAAATTGTTCACGATAACGTAACAAGAAAACTAAACAAGAAATGCGCAATGGTCGCGAACGATTTCAAGTTACTACCAATGGACGTACCGTGGATTGAACAAGACCAGAAAAACATAGATGAGGCGATGGCAACGATACGGGTTTATTAATTTATAGTTAATTATTATTATAAATTTTATAGTTAATTAATAATTAATTTTATAATTATTCATCGAATAGAGAGAATTTGATTACAGCGGTTCAACCTTTGGTTATCGACGTGTCAATGAAAGGATAAATAAATTATGGAGAAGCGCTTATAACGCTTTATTAGATAAATATAATAATAGAGATCTAACAATCGAAGAGGTTATGAAAACATTACCCGACTACATCATCAAAGAACAATTTCTAAAAAAGCTGATCGAGAGAAGATCGCCGAGAGGATTAATACGTATTAATTAATTTTTTCTTTTTAAATGCAATAATAACTTAATTACTTCATTTTATTTTAACTTAATTACTTTATTTTAACTTAATGCAGGAAATTTCTCAAATTAACAAAGACAATCGAGCAAAACAAACATCACACAGTTTAGGTTCGAAAAGTCTAGCACAACGAATTTACGAAGCTGTAAGTAAATTATTTAATTTCATATATACTTTCAAGTTCTTTTTTCTGTTTTTTCCTAATTTTAATATTACATAAACAAAAGGGATTAAATGATATTGAAATTTGAAAACTCAATATAAAGGCAGCTTATCCAAAAGACGAACGAGTGGTACGTAATCTTTTAAATTAATTACAGTTAATTACTATTTGTTTGACTACATTCATTTGTTTGACTACTTTCATTTGTTTTTTAAGGATAAAGCGGTTCTATGGATAGACAGTGAAGAAGCCAAAAATATAGCTCAACAAGAAAATATGACTGACACGGTACGTATTTTATATTTTTTCCAATATAATTTATTAGTTAAATTTATTTTAATTATTATCATCTTTTCTTTTTAATTAGGCTCTAATCAAGTTTGCTATAACCGAATTTATCGGTAGAAGCTCGAAGAAATCTAGAACATTAGAACAACTGGTTCCTCATTGAGCAAGAAGACAACGCATCGGATGAATGTCGGGAACTTCTGCATGGATAAAGGAAAAGATGCGATGACCGAAGCAGAGGTTGAAGATAAGGTCAACGAGGCTGTCGAGAGGGCGATGGCTCGTCAGAATGAGGCGATGGGTCGTCAAATGGTGTTTTTTGAACAGTACAACACGACAATGCTCGCTCAAAATCCGAACTTGCGCTTACTGGAATTTCCGCCAATCTTCAACAACGCTACAGCGCATCCCGTGGGAGGGTTCAACATAAATTCTTCTGAAGCGTCAACTTCTAGAGCCGCACCTCAAGTACCAACAAACGAAACTATGCCATTTCAACAAACTACGCCACAAGAGGAGCACACTACTCCACAACCGCGCGGAGGAAGATCGATTATCTTCACAAAAGAGGCGTTACGAAAGGTGGTCGGAACTAAAAAAAAGAAGAAGAGCGAAAAAAAGAAATTAAATTAGTAATTAACGAATTTCATTATTGTCGTACATTCAATATTCAACTTCAATTTCAATTTCAATTCCAAATTCAATTTATTAATTTTATACAAAAATTATATTAAAAAACAAAATTTAAAAAAAAAACAATTTTTTTTTTAAATTTTTCAAAAGTGAACCAGCAGCGGCTTGGCCGCCAGAATTTTTTCCCAGGGAATTTTTTTTCCTACCAGGAAATATTAACCAGCGGCCTAGCCGCCAGAATTTTTTTTAATAATTTAAACTACCAGCGGCCAGGCCGCTAGAAAATTATTTCCAAAAAATAACTGCCGGCAGCCTGGCCGTTGGGATATAATTTTCAAAAAAATATTCCGCCGACTAAGCCGGCGGAACTATTTCTGTTAAAATCGGAATCCACAATTTTTTTCCGACGGCTTGCCCGCCGGTATTTCACAATTCCGGCGATATTACTTCCGGCGATATTACTTCCGGCGATGGAATATCGTCGGCTTGGTCGCCATGAACCATTATACCGACGGCCTGGCCGTCGGAATTTGCCGCCAGAACAGCACTGGTTTTTTATAGTGTTGGTATAGTACGGGAACCAACCCTCCTACCAGAAGCTCCTACTTCAGTAGCAATAGCGGGAGCTTTGTTTTTATGATCCTTAGTAAAAGGAGCCATAAATGGGATGGTTGTTTCTATTGGGTCGAAGCAACAGACTACGACTGGAAGTTCTTCCAAAGTGTCGGAAGCTATGGGTAGGTACCTGCCCCCCCGGGTGTCACAAAACAGAAATTTTTTATATAATATTTCTTTGCAGTTTTATGACCCCCTTGAGCAGTACTATTAGTTCCCGAAGTTTGAAATTAGCAAAAAACATTGCAAATTTTTTGCAATTTTTCTGCAGAAAATCGTTCCGCCGGAGGTGGTTTATGGGATGCCTGTTTAGACCTATCCCAGAAAAGGCTCCTTGCGTTGTTGAGAAATTCTGATTTTTTGTAATCGTAGAAAAAACTTTTTTCACGTAATGTGTGGTCGCAGAATCCCAAAATCAGATCTGGGCATTCCGGAGGTGGACCGACAGAATCACTGAAAGTGAAAAAAGGCAAAAAGCCCCATACTTTTTTTTTTACCGAAACGACGAGGCGAATCCAGCCAAAGCGATGGATTTTCGTTTCGGTCAAAGAGCTGGGCTATGAGTGGTCTTATTCAGCCATAGCGATAAATGAGTGGTCTTATTCAGCCAAAGTGATGAATGAAGACGATGAATGAGTGGTCTTATTCAGCCAAAGCGATGAATGAACACGATGAATGAGTGGTCTTATTCAGCCAAAAAGATGAATGAACACGATGACCGAATCGACAATTTAAGTGTGGGAATCGGCGATTCAGTTGGGAATCGTCGATTCAAGTGGGAATCAACGATTCAGATGCGGATAGGAGATTTTCTATGAAAAATCCAACCTATATGAAAGTGAAAGTACCAGAGCAAAAGGCATTAACAACACTTGCTCAAAAAGCTAAAGGAATCGGCGACTCCCTATGTGGAATCGGCGATTCAACTTATGGCCTTTTTTGAACCAAGCCGTGGACAACACTCTTAGCTAGCATAATAACCCAGAATCGATGACTCACTAGGTGGAGTCGGCGATTGCCTGTATGAATCGACGATTCCTTGACACAAAGTCAGTGATTCACCGGAAGGGAATCTAGCCGAACTTTACGAAGAAAATTTTGCGATTACGACGGAATATCGTAGTTCGATAGTCCCACAGACGGCGCCAGCTGATGAAGCACAAAATCTGCTACCAGTAGGCTCGCGGGGTTGCGAGGAGGGCCGGAGGCTTTGGAGTCCACGACGCGCGCTCTACGTCAATGTACCTGCAGAAGTGGAGGGGAATCGGCGACTCACATGGGATTCGGCGACTCGGGCTCCTTGGTTTGCTCTGGTTGGAGTGTGAGTCAAGGGTGAATGACTTGAAAGTGGATGACCCCCAAGGACCCATTTTATAGGGTCCAGGGGGCGTTTTCCCCATTCATTAGCATGAGGCCCATTCCATTATGGTGTCCAATTAAGGGTGCCATAATGACGTGGGCCTTCCCAAGTAACGGTTGGGAATCGGCGACTCCCTGAGTCGCCGATTCAGAGGTGAAGTCGCCGACTCCCTTGTGGTCAGGTCCTCGGTCTACCAGACCCGAGTGCCCTGTCTGGAGTCGGCGATGCACCCCTGGAATCGGCAACTTGGTAGTCCCAATCGGCGATTCCTAGGTGTTGCCTTGAGTACTTGACGTAGACACTTGCTCCGCACCGTGGATGCCTTCCGGGGGTTCGGCGTAAAGCGACGGAACCCTAGTCCTTGTTGAGGGGTGTTGCTGGGACTGACTGACGTAATCAGACATGTCTCACCAGTTTTACTTTTATTTTGTCAAACTGAAGTCTCATTTTCTCAAGTGTAGTTGCGTACTATACAATCTGTGGTTCTTTGATTGTGAACTCTCTTTTAGATTGACGTGCTACTAACTGAGAATCTATTCTGATGATTATTAAGAAAGCTTCCAATCTCTTAACTATTCATAGACTTTGGATTACAGCCTCATATCCTGCTATGTTGTTCGTAGCAGAGAACTTCAATCTGATCAAATGCTCGTATATTTTTTGATCGGGAGTGATTATTTTAATTCTTACTACCACACCAATGTTGTAGCTTGATCCATCGACTTCTACTATCCAAAGGGTTTCCTCACTCTCTTGGGTCATGTCAACAATAAAGTCTGCAATAGCTTGGCCCGTGATGGTCATGGTTGGGACAAAATCTATATCGAATTCCCTCAATTCCGAGGCCCACATCATGAGTCTTCTGAAGGTGTCTAGCTTGTGGATTATCCTCTGCAATGGATGTTCTGTGAAGACTTTGATCGTGTGAGGTAAGAAGTAGGCTCGGAATCTTCGTGCCACATGTACTACTGCTAAGACTATCCTTTGCACTGGTGGGTATCGTGTCTCCGCCCCTTGTAGTCTCTTGGAGTGGTAATAGATCATAATTTGCTCATTGCCCCTTTGACAGATTAATACCACGCTAATTGCTTCTTCTAATGCTGCCACATAAACGTATAATCCTTCTCCAACTTCAGAAGAAGCCAGGTGAGGGTAATTTAGTAACTTAGTCATCTAGAAAACAGGATATTGTATCTAGATCCAGTGCTGATGCAGAATATAGAGCCTTAGCTTCTCTAGCGGCAAAAATGAGGTGGTCTCATTTCATATGTAATGCACTTACAAAGAATATAAAATACATCCCTGAAATATGGACAGATAATAACTTAACAATATTTATGGCAAGTAATCCGTTAATTAGAAAAAAATTCAAACAAATAGAGACAGATATGCATTTTATAAAAAAATTGGTAACTAATGGTTTTTTAACACTTAAACATGTATGTTTATCTGATCAGATTGCAGATATATATACAAAAGGAGTTACTACTGATATTTTCTTAAAACTATGCATGAAATTCGGAATGAAATTCATTTTGTAAAAGAAACAAAAATAGAATAATTAATATTATTCATAATTACTAATCTCGTTGTAGTGTGTTGGTTTCCTTTTGTTGTTTTTCTTTATGTTTCAGATTAAAAGAAACCAAAAGGAAATAAAAGAATGGGAGCATAGAATTGGATAGCAGTTCATTGAATTTCTTTCTCTTCTCTGTGTTCAAGAGTTAGTATTTGATCTAAAGAAAGGGTTTTCCCATCACAAACAACCAATGTATTTTTCATCCCACTCTTTACAATTCCACTACAACCTCAGAATTTAAGGAAAAAAAAAAGTTCATTCAAAATTCAACAATGTCAATCTTCTCATTCTGTAGGATTGATACATACAAATAAGATTACACTTTTTTTCTTACAAAAGCAACACTTAAGGAGGGGTGTTAAACACCGTATGACTATATGTAATTAACTATTGCTTTTGTATTAATTATAGTTACAAGGCTAGTTAAGTAGTTATTACAAATGTTATAAATAGATTGATTACTTTGTTAATTCTCAGTTTTGATAATTCAATTCTTGATTTGATCTTAGACTCAATTACTCTACTCATATTTAGTCAAGTTTCACAGTTACTACATGTCCATAATCGGAGTGAAGGTTGATGAAGACGGAAGCATTAAACACCGATAGAGAGACCGGCGCACCAGCTGCAGAAAGCTCATCGGTGACCAACTTCATCCGTCGGAGAAATCGAGTAACGTCTTCATCCACCTCCAGTCGGAGAAATTCGCGACTGAGATGGCATGCCGTAGGGCAACGCTATCGTACTCTAGATTGCCGCAGCGGATTCAAGTCCTATGATTGATAGAATAATCTCCTCCGACAGTGAGGATGAAATCCAACTCACTAGGAGTTGTTTTTTCGCCACCATGCCCGATATGGGTGAGGGAGTTGGCAGAGTTACATCTAGGTCGATGAATGCTTGAAGAGAAAAAAAAATTAATCAGTGGCACGAATTGCATTTTCCAGATCAAATAATTCATCGCCGTGAGTTTTATGTGAAGAAAACTTTTGATCGAACCGAATGAAGGGGTTCTAGGGAGAAGTTACGGTATGTGAAGGCCGGCATGCAGTAGAGCCAGTTGTGGATTGGCTACAAGACCAAGCGATACATCTGATACCATGTTGGATATTATTCCAAATGTGAATGTAGAAGATGATGACATAGAAGGAGAGCATTGAGTGAAGAAGGTCATGATGAAATGAACAAATAACACAAGAAAATGAGCAATGATCGATGGATCATTTTCTCTTATTGGTGGTCACTTTATACAATTGAAGATAATAAACTCTCAACAAAGTGAGTGGGTTTGTTATCAAAGGGATGACAAAATAATATTCTAGAATCATATATTACAATAATATATTTATAATAATATCTAATACCAGGCTTAAGTCTGTAAATGGTATACCGAAATCCGTATTCGAATTCGAATATGATTATCCGGATCCGGATTTTTCGGATTCGGATTTGGATACTTGAATTGAAATCCGGATTTTATTCGGTCGGATTCGGATATCCGGAAAATCTGCCGATAAAATCCAAATTCGTTTAAAAATTCCGGATTCGGATATCCGAATATCTGGATAAATATATAATAAATTAATATTATTATATTTATATACTAATAATATTATATATTAATCATTAAACTTAAATACTTAAAGTCTTAAGTTAAGACTCTTAACTCTTAAACTAATTAGTAATTACCTAACTTATTAACTTATTAAATCTAAAAGTTAAAAAGTTAAAATATTAATAAACTTCTTCACTAACTTAACACTTCCGTAGACTCCGTAGTCCCGTGTCTGGTGTCTTCCACTTAAAAATTAAAATATTTTAAAGTTAGGGTTCTTCTCCCCCCACTCCGTCGGCGCCCAAATATTGAAGATTCTTTCTCTTCCTTCCTAATTCCTATATTGCCTCAAGAAGAAGAGGATTTCTCGCCGGTCGAGTCTCTTGCTCCGCCGTTGTTTATTTCTCAGGTAAACAAAACCACAAAGATATACATTTGCATTTATTTCCATTCTAGGTTTGTTTACTTGGTGTATGATCTAAACTGTTATTCTAGGGTTTTCTTTTTGAGATTTCGTCGTATTTTATCATCTAATCTTTCTATTTCACTGCAGATTTGTAGATTAGGGTTCGATGGATTGTATTAAAAATGTAGCTGAAGAAAATATTTCCCCACCTGAAGCTGAAGAAAATATTTT
>LFYR01000350.1:372042-386270 GCA_001185155.1 Zostera marina | reverse complement strand
AAAATTTTGGAATGGAATATCGACAAGAAGCTTTGCACTATTGTCGTGGACAACGCTAGTAATAACGAACCGATGGTCAAGTGTGTGAAAACTTGGTTGAATAGTAAAAACTATCTTCTTCTTAATGGAGATTTTTTCCACACACGTTGTTATGCTCATATAATCAACCTTATTGTCAGAAATGGAATGGATGTGATATTGTCTTTGATTGAAAAAATAAGGAAAAGCGTCAAATACATTGGTTCCTCTGTTTATAGAAATCAAAAATTCACACTTGCATTGAGCCAGACTAGACTTTCTGACAATAAAAAGGTAATTTAATAATTGCTGATTTAATATGTGTTGAATTGTTGATTTCATTTATCTTCTTATACTAGGTAAGTTTGGATACTGAAACACGTTGGAATTCAATATATATGATGCTTGAATCTGCTTTGCAAGTTAGAAATGCATTTGACCGATTAGGTGATTTGGACCCAGAATACAAAGATGCTCCAAGCAATGAAGATTGGGAAATGGGGACCAAGATTTGTAATTGTTTGAAAATCATTTACAAGATAACTAACAGACTATCCGGAACAAAGTATCCAACAACAAATTATTACTTCAAAGATATTATCAGAATCAATGTTTATATCAACAATTGGAAGGATCATGAAGATGGTCGAATCCGTGCAATGGCTCTTTTAATGGAAAGCAAATTTAACAAGTATTGGAGTTTGTGTGGTGTATGTTTGACAATTGGTTTAGTATTGAATCCACGATACAAGATGGACTTTGTAGAACTAGGATATGAAGAAATTTATGGCAATTCATATTCTACAGAGCTGCTGAAATTGTTGGTAATTTGCTTGATGAATTGGAGAATTACTTGAAAGAACCACTTCTGCATGGAAGAGAAGATGATCCAACCTCATTTGGTATTTTAAATTATTGGAATCACGACGGGTTGAAGTATCCAACATTACGAAAGATGGCGAGAGATATCCTTGCTATACCAGTTTCAACAGTTGCTTCAGAGAGCGCTTTTAGTTGGGGTCGACGTATAATTGAAGATTCACGATCATCGTTAAATCTGATACTGTTGAAGCATTACTATGTACAAAGGATTGGCTTCCTACTATTACTACATTTAGAGTAAGATTTACTATATTCGCTTTTAATTTTTTTCTTGTATTATTTTTCTTTATTTAAATGTTTGTATTATTTTTC
Source organism: Zostera marina (assembly GCA_001185155.1). Taxonomy (NCBI): domain Eukaryota; kingdom Viridiplantae; phylum Streptophyta; class Magnoliopsida; order Alismatales; family Zosteraceae; genus Zostera; species Zostera marina. The sequence goes on along the minus strand of LFYR01000350.1, from coordinate 385,058 downwards.
TTCATTTAAATAATTAAATGTTTGTATTATTTTTCTTCAATACTCAATAGGTTCCGATGGAAAACTCCGAGTCGAAGGGAGAAACTATCGAGACCGAGTCTTGATTGAATAGAATCCAAAAGCTTAATGCAAGAAAGCCAAGAATGCAAGATGCTAGCTAGGATTGAACACTTGAATTTCATTTAATTTTCTATTTTAATTTGTGTTTTTGATTGTTGTTGTTAGAGTATTTAATTTTCTGTTTGAATGATTGTTAATTGAAGTGTTGCTTGTTGTTGTTGATTGCAGGAATTTATTTAAAAAATACATGGATATTTTTGCATTTTTTTAAAAAAAATATTATATTTTTAAATTACAGGAGGTTAAAAAGTTTTCCGGATTCGGATTATTGGAAATCCGGATAATTTATTCGGATTCGGATTATCCGAATTTTATTCGGTCGGATTCGGATATCCGGATAATTATTCGGATTCGGATACCTGCATATCCGAATCCGACCGATATACAGGCTTAACCAGGCTCAACATAGTACATTTAATACTGTTTGGTGAGTGACATTTTAAATGACAGGTTAAGATTGGTTCGGCGCACGCGGCACGTTTAGACTCAGCGCATATGAAACCAATTTTATAATTTATGTACAACTGAAAGGTAATTAGGTTATTTGCATTTTAGAAATCATGACTATTAATTTAGCATTTAAAAAATAATTTCTATAAATAATTCATGGGTCCAATGAAAAGCACATATTTTGAAAAAAATTAAATGGTCTGGATCTACCTAGACTCATCTCGTTTATACACCTACCATATAAACATAACTCCTCTTTTTTTAGAACCCTAGAACTAAAAAGAGAGGTTGAGAAAATAGTAAAAGAATTGTCAATAGAATTAATAAATGAAATATTTAGGACTTAGAAACAAATTACCAATGCATATAAAAACAAACCCTCATCCGTCGTCAAATCCATTCAATTTTTCCCCCATCTTCGTTCAATATGCTGGTTTACCAAGATCACCTCTCAGGTATTAAGAAGCTTACAAATGAAAATCGAATGAATTCTTCCAGAAGATGAAAACTTTAATTTCTTCCATCTTTTTTTCTGTGAATTCTTCTAAGGGTTTTGGATAAGTTTTTAGATGAATTTTTACAAGGGTTTACTGATTCAAAACTATAAATTTTAATAAAAATTTACGTTTCTGAATTTAATATTAAAGCTAAAGGCATGTTTTGTATTCATCGAATCTCAGGCGATGAGCTTTTGTCCGACTCATTTGCATACAAGGAAATCTACGATGGTGTGCTATGGGAGGTCGAAGGCAAGGTAAGATGAAATTGGACACATTCAATTTGGACACACTAAATTTTCTCCCATCCCACCTGTACCTATCCTTTTTTTATATATAAAGTATTCGATTTAGTACTAATCTCCAAACTTATATGTATATATAGTGGGTGGTTAAAGGTGCTATTGATTTTGACATCGGTGCAAATCCCTCTGCTGAAGATGGAGGTGATGATGAAGGAGTAGATGATCAAGCTGTGAAGGTTGTCGACATCGTCGACACTTTTCGTCTACAGGTTTTAATATAATTAGTTTTCATATAATTAAAGTACTGATGATCAATGCACTGAATCAATTATTTTTTTATGAGAAATTCTGAAATATATATGTAGGAGCAACCTGCTTTCGATAAGAAGCAATTCGTGACATATATCAAACGATATATTAAATTACTTACCCCAAAACTTGAAATTGACGAGAAAAAGAAACTGACTTTCATGAATAACATCCACGCCGCCACCAAGTTTCTACTTTCGAACCTCAGCGACCTTCAATTGTAAGATTTAATTGTTAAATTGTTGGTTTATTTTTGGATTGAAGAATTTAAAATTTATTTTGTGTTGTCTTCAGCTTTATTGGTGAGAGTATGCATGATGATTCTAGCTTGGTTTTCGCCCTCTACAAAGATGGTTCCTCCAATCCGACATTCTTATACTTTGCTCATGGATTGAAAGAAGTGAAGTGCTGATTTCAATTGTCCACTGTGTCTCTTTTTTTTTGCTTTTTCAATTTACCTCCTTGTTTTTTAGACTACTTGCATTGAGTTAGGTATATATCTTCAGATGATATGTAGGAATTGAAATATTATTCATTTGATTTTTTTTTATTGATAATTGAAGATATATTTCGACAAGATTAGAAATGTTTATCTTCAGATGATATATCAAAACCATTTAAGCTAATTTAATTAAATTATACAAAATATTCGAACACTAAATCCTAATAAAACGTGTGGAAATAAATGCATTCCTTCGACTCGAAATACCAAATTAAAACTTATATAAATAACAATATCGATGAAGTGTAATTATTTTCACAAGATTAGGAAGTTAGTTTGGTTATTAATAGTATATAAACAATAGAGATTTTTTGTAATAGGTATTTATAAGTTTTCCTCTCTTCTTGAAATAATTTTCCCAAATTATTTGACCTAATTTCATCTCTTCTTCTTCACAGACTTCTTATTTCTTGTTGCTCTATCATCTTATACCATTCTTTACATGGTATCGAAAGCTAGCCACATACTTGGCCACCCTCCCTGCTAGTTATTTTCCCACTATCTCGTCGATTCTCTTCAGTTCGTCGCCTCTCTCTGCTATCTTACTTGGTTTTGGTTCTTCAAAAATCTCTGTTAGCTGGCTTTTTTATTCAAGAGAGTAAATGGATTTCTTGATAAAATTGTTATGATTTAAAAAAAAATTCAAATTTTTCCTCACATCTAAATTTTCAGGATTTCGATTTATGCAATGCTATTTTGAACTATGCCGTGCTATTTTCCGTTGCTTTATAATTGTGATCTGATTTTTTGTTAACCATAATTAATAGAATTAAAATTGGCATCTAAATTTAAAATTAGAATTAAATTTTTTTTTTTTCAATTTGATTTAGAATCTCATTATAATTGTTGCAATCTGTTTAGAATCTGATTTTTTGCAATTAGTTTCTTGATTTCGAATCTGATTTGGGCAATATTTTTCTTGATAGTTGCAATCTTAATTTTTGTTTTATATTTGATATATTGAAACTAAATAGAATAAAATAAAACAAAGAAGTTTTTTTTGAAAATAAAATTTAAGATCATTTCATTGGAAATTGATGATACCCTTGGTCCAATGTATGTTGCCTAAGGCGAATGGAACCCTAGTCCCTATTGACAAGAGTGACTTGTGTACAATCATGTGTCAGTAGTACTCCCCCATAAGAAGGGCCTATGACTAGGCGTATACCGCAAATATCCCCCCCAAACAGGGTTAAGTGAATCATTCCGACCATAATGGCATGAGCTGGACATGAGTAACGGTTTGAAATCGTCGATTTGAAGGTAAATCGGCGATTTAGTGACAAACTCAGCGAGTTCAAAGGGGCAAGATCGGCAGTCTGCTAGACTCTGGCGACTTTAGTCTCAACTCGGCGATTTGGCAGACCAAATCAGAGACCCAGAGAGTTGACTCGGGTCATTGGCAAAGACTTTAGTTGCGAGCTCGTGGGAGCCTTCCGAGGGTCCAGTATATAGTGAACGAAAACCTAGTCCCTGTTGACGGAAGTGACTGGTGTACAGTCATGTGTCGTCAGCAGTACTCCCCCCTAAGAAGGGCATGTGACTAGGCATGTACCGCCAATATCCCCCCAAGAAGGGTTAAGTGAATCATTCCAGACATAGTGACAAAATGATTCTCGATCCGCAACAACGGATAATAAATTCCGGCCATAGAGACATAATCACTACAAAAAAAAGTAGGCAGTTCGGACGAAGCAAACTTAATGGAATTTCCGTTACAAATACTCATTATCAAAGTTAACGGAATTTGTAACGGAATTTCCGATAACTTTGCTATTGCCGTTACAAATACTAGATATCAAGATGGACTTATATATTGTAACGGATTTTTTAACTATTTTTAACGGATATTCCGTTACAAATAGCAATTATTTAATAATTTTTATAATTAGTGTTAGGGTAAATGTAAATGATTAGGGTTAGGGTTAGAGTAAATGTAAATAATTAGGGTTAGGGTTAAGGTTAGTGTTAGGGTTAATAAAAATTAACAAAAATTAGTAAAAATAAGTATATATACATATTTAGATGGTGTTAGGGTTAAAAGTAAGAGTTAGAAGTTAGAAGTTAGGGCTAGAAGAAGTTATATTATAGTTTTTTAGATATTATAAATTATAAAAAATTTAAAGTTAGATTATAATTAGATAATTATAAAAATTTAAATTATAAAAATTATAAATTAAAGTTATTTTAGATATTTTAAATTTTAAAGTTAAAAAATAAATTTAAAGAAGGTATTTTAATTTTTAAAGTTAAAAATTCAAGTATAAAAGTTATTTTAAATTATAAAAGTTATTTTAAATTAACAACTAATGATTTTTTAAAAATTATAAAAAATATAAATTTCTAATATTAACTTTAGTAGGTTAGGGTTAGTCTAATTTAATAAATTTTAATTTTTAAATTCTAAAATTCAATTTAATAAATTAAATATTTTAAAACTTATAAAATAAGTTTATTTTAAATTAAAAAAAATTAAAGAAGTTATAAATTAAAGTTATTTTTGATATTTTAAATTTTAAAGTGAAAAATTAAATTTAAATGTTATTTGAAAGTTATAAATTCAATTATAAAAGTTATTTTAAATAATAAATCCTAAAAACTGTGATTTTTTTAAAATTATAAAAAGTATCAATTCCTAATATTAATTTAGTAGGTTAGTCTAATTTAATAAATTTTAAATTCCAAAATTCAATTATAAATTAACTTTATTTTAAAAGTTATAAACTAATGAATATTAAACTAATAAAAGTTATAAACTAATAAAACTTGAAGTTAAAACCCCCAAATCGTGTTTTGAAGTTAAAGTCCAAATAGACTTACTCCCTCCCGTTGATACTTCATGTTGTCCTGCGAGCAGCAGCGATACCTCCAGTCCGGCGAACAGCAGCGATATCTCCAGTCCGGCGAGCAGCAGCGATACTTCCTGTCCGGCGATACCTCTAGTCCATTCCGTTTATTTCACCTCCAAGTAAGATCGATTTGTTTCTATTCTTGATTCATATGTTTACTTCACCGATAATTTATGTTTTTGTTTTTGATTCTATTTTTAATAGTTGTTCTTGATTATTCCGTTGTTGATTCTATTCTTAATAGATGTTTTTCTTTTTTTCTGTTGACTTTGACATAGTTCAAGAGCATCATTCCTCATGTCCTCAGTCCAGTGGCCATGGTTTATGACATGATCATAGACTATAGATAAGAATCTGTAGAACCAAAATGTCTCTTTCTTGTGCTATATGAATCTAAGCTGGGATGCTGGTCATGGAATAAATCTCTAAGTTCTCCTCAAATTCTGAAAAATCCTCTTGCATAATAGCCTCTTGCATAATAGTCTATGTGTTTGTAAATCCTTATCTGTGTGTTGCTGGAATTTTAAATAACTCTATTTCCCACTTCATTATTTAAGCCAATGATCTGTTTGGAATTTTAGAAGAATGAAATTCAGATTTGACCATTAAAATTTCAAGTTTGCCAGGATTAGGGTCTAAAGGATTAAGGTGCCTGATAGATTGCAACCTAATATGTTTATAATTTACAAATAGGAATTTTTAGTCCTATCAATTCCCTGACCCAGCCATCTTACCCTTGAATATGAGGTTGAATATTCATCATTAAGAGGAAGGAAACCTTCCAGGAATTACTGGAATCAATTTCATATGGGGATCAGGAATACTTCCTATTTTCGATCCCTAAAATTTATAAACTCTTAGTTTCTATCGACTATCATATGATTCACATCGTGTTTAATTTTATAGTTTTATTGTTTTAAGTTTTTATAATAAAAGTTTTACTGTTTTAAGTGTTTAATTATAAATATCGACTATCATAAGTTTTACTCTCTTTTTTTGCTGATTTATTCTGTTTCACATTAGGCTATAATGGTGCATCAATTTCAATTTTGTATGTTTATTAATCATTATCTTATTTCAACCCTATCCTACTTTTGTAGTTCTATACTTCTATTATCCGTTCTGTTTTCATGATTTGATGTTTGTAGAACTCTATGCTATATTATGCTAGATTTTATATTATTTAGAAATGTTTAGTTAGAGTTAGTTATTTTTGTATAAGTTTTTTGAATACTTATTTTAATACCTTTTTCATTTAAATATTAATTTTTAAGAGGTTTCTTTTTATTTGTATGTTAGGAGATAGACTAAAATGACTGATCAAATAGAAGGGCTTGACAAATCATGGTTGTTTGAAAGTTCAACCTCGATAAAATTTCAAAGTGGATTGAAAAGTTTTTGTTGTATTCACAGATTTGTTTAAGTGCTGAATATTTTGTTACATTCACAGATTATAAATGACACCCAAAAAAACATTGGTTAGTAAGAAACGACGACTTACACGAAGTTCTGTCGACCATGAAGAACCTTTTTCAGGTACTCATGTTCCGACTACAACTTCGACTCCAACTTCAACTCCTCAAATTCCAACTCCAATTTCGAATCCAACTCCAACTCAAATTCCAACTCCAACTCCTCAAGGTTCGAGTACTCCAACTCCAACTCCAAATCAAATTCCAACTCCAACTCCTCAAGGTTCGAGTACTCCAACTACTCAAGTACCAACAGCAATGGGTGAATCTAATTCCGACTCCGACTCGGACCTCGGAGATAATGATGGTAACTAACTAATTATAATCGATGTGTATATTATATAATTGATTGATTTATGTGTATTTATTGACTCATTATTTTTTATTTCAGAATTGATTCTACCAAATAGAAGAGGTAGAAACTTAGATCATCGGAAAGATCACCCCAAACAAGGTGAAAGATTTAAAGTAGAATGGGAGTCAACGCACATGCAACCAACTGGAATTCTGCGTAAGAAATTTAATGCTATGATCAATAGAGTCGCAAAATGCATACAATTTTTCCATTGAATGTGAACTGGCCGAAACAAACATCTCAGAGCTTTCGACAAGCATTCGAGTACATTGAGGTATGTTTATTTTTATTTTCTGATTTAGATTTTTTTTAGTCGAATAATTTTTCAATTTTTATTATATAGGTTGATTTTGATTTAGACGGTTACCCAAATGCTCATCAATACATCAAATTCGAACTCAACAATACTTGGAGGCATTATCGAAACTATATAAAGGAAAAATACTTTGATCCATTTGTTGATGATGAATCAACTGAAAGGATGTATGCTAGTTTTCCTCCATACATTGATCAATTCACTTTCGAAAAGTGTGAGGAAGAATTATGGACTACAGAAGAATTTAAGGTATTGTTTTTTATACATCCATACTTCAATTATTTACTATTTTATATTGTAAGTTGTTTAACAATGTATATGAATTCGCAGAGAAAATCCAAAATAAACCAGACTAAGAAGATACTAAATCATAAAACAGGGTCAATTCCTTTTAGTGCAATAAGAGAAAATCTGTAACGCGAAGGCATTGAGGCATCACGAATCAATGTATTGATTCGTTCTTCAGGTACTGATAACGAAGTCGTTGTAAGTCTTAGTTTATTTTATAATGTTCATAATTAGTAGTTTATTGATCTACTCATAGCTTATTACTTATTTTATAGAGAAACGTGTCTGAATATTACAAAAGTGATGAAATTCAAAAATTACGTCCAACAACGGATGAAGATGTATGTTTTAAATTATTTTACTATTTCAAATTATTCAAATATTTTATTTTCTTATATATTATTTTTCGCATTTAGGTGATTCAGCAAAAATGCATTTCAAAATTTATTCAAAGCAAAAAAGGGAGGCACATTGGACTTGGTGGAGGATCATTTGCTGAGTCGAGCACTGCTTCTACCAGATTTTCAATTGAAATAAATGCAAGATCTATTGAGAAAGAAAAAGAAAAAGAAAAAGAAAAAGGAAAAATGAACGATCAAATGGAGAAGTTAATAGAGGTATGTGTATGAAAGTCAATAAAATTTTAAAGTAATACATAAATATAAATGAATCTTAAATGTTTTATAGGATAATTGAGTTTTAAAAAGGAAATATGATGAAATGTTTGAAATGTTTGAAGACCTGAAGAAAACAGTTTTATCCTCATCAAATACAACTCCACACTCCACAACCTTCAGATCGTGGATCGTTGCAAGATAGAAGTATTAATGCAGGTCAGAGCGATCAAAGATATCAAACTCCTCCATCCAAATAGGTCTTCCATGTTATTTTTGTTGAATGTTAGTTTTCTTGAATGTTAGTTTCGTTGAATGTTAGTTTTGTTGAATGTTAGTTTTCTTGAATGTTAAATGTTGTATTTGTTGAATGTTGTTTTTGTATTGAATATTTGTTGAATATTGAATGAATTTACAGGAATTAATATTAATCGAATAAATTTACAGGAATATGCAATGATTTTACAGGATTTTGCATTTAATTTACAGGAATACTGGAATTCCAGATGCACTGGAATTCTGGAATTTTTTTTTGCAAAAAAAAAATTTGTAACGGAATTTCCGTTCCGTTAACTTTAACTTCAGAGTATTTGTAACGGATTTTGGTATTTGTAACGGAAATTATGTTTCAGACCAAAGTTAACGGAATTTCCGTTGGAAATAGTATTTGTAACGGAAATTCCGTTAACTTTGCTCGTCCTAACTGCCTACTTTTTTTGTAGTGAATGGATTTGATTCCGGCCATAGAGACAGAATCTAGTTCCAACTATACTGATAGAACTACAATTTTTTGGTCAACTCCGGCCATAGCGACAGAGTGATTTTTAGATCCCCAACAACGCATAAATCATAATCCATTCCGACCATAGTGACAGAATGGATTTGATTCCGGCCATAACGACAGAATCTTGTTTCAACCATAGTGATAGAACTACAATTTTTTGATCAACTCCGACCATAGCTATAGAGTGATTGTTCGATCCGCAATAACGAATGATCCATTCCGGCCATAGAAATAGAATGGATTTGATTTTGGCCATACTCACAAAATCCAGTTCTAGCCAAAGCGATAGAACTATACTTGCCAAAAAGGAAAAAAAATTGAAATCCGTAGACACCTACGGATTCATTCCTACAAAACAGAGACATAAGTCCGAAACATTTTATTTATTGACTATATTGAACTTACCGTGAAATTTACCTTTCGCGCTACCCCCTCCTTTTTCTCAAAATAATATGTGATAAATCTGGCCATAGCGACAAATTTATCATGCTCAAATAGTTTGGAGGTAGCTTGTGATACTCTCCCTGCTAATACATGACTGTTACGCCAGTCACTCCCATCAACGCCCCTCAACAAGGACTAGGACTTCGTTCATTTTCGTGCCGGACCCTGGGAAGGCTCCCACAATTACGGAACAACAGTCTTCATCAAGTCGCCAAGTTGAGTCCAAGATCGCCAACACTGGCTGGCTTCCGATCTCGTCCTTGAACTCGCCGACCCTATCACCTAATCGCCGATTCATCCCATAAATCACCGACTTCATGACCGTTACTCGTCGTCAGCTCACGTCATTAATGGCACGCTATTAATGCCAGGTGCGATCACCGCCTCTATAAAAGGGGTCCTCCGAGCTCATTCCAAGGCATCAGTTCTGATTCCTCCCGGAAGCTTTGACGTAGAGCGCGTGTTGTGGACTCCAAGGCGTCCGGCATCACCTCGCACCACTACGAGCCCTGGTAAGACTTTTCGTGCTTCATCAGCTGCCACCGTCTGTAGGAAAATCGAATCGCCGATTTCCCCGTCATAATTGCCGATTTTTCTTTGTCAAGGTCCAGCTTGATTTCTCTCCGAGAGATCGCCGACTTTTTCAACTGAGAAATTGCCGATTCCAGATTAGAAATGTCGATTTTTATCTGAAGCTTTGGTTGGATTTCTTAACGAAATCGCCGACTTCATACATAGAATCGCCGATTTGGGAATCGTCTACCCGCTAAGAATGATGTCCACGAAAATTTGCAAAAAAATCCCAGAATACAAAATCGTCGATTCCACCTAGGAAATCGCCGATTTTTGCAACGTTTTTTGTACGACTTTAGTCGAATCTTCTCTTATGCTTTTGGAACATTTCTCTTTTGCTTTTTATGGCTCCCACAAAAGCAACGCGGGCTTCTTCCTCCGCTACAGCTCAAGAGCAAGCGATGAAGTAAGACAATTAGGAAAAACTTGTCGTCGGTATCTGAAGAGGATCGTGCTCACCCTAGTGAGTCTCCTCAAGTCAACATACCCTCTCAACAGAATGAGGGGGAGATTGTACCGACTCCTCCCAATGAACCTCAACCTCCCCCAACCTTAGAGGAAAGGATGAATACTTTCATGGAAGATATGGGGAAGACGATGAGCAATCTCGAGGCTGTGAGGAATCGAAGGACTACCACCCGAGATGTGACGGGTGATTCTGACTCACACCAATCCCCATCTGTGATGAAAATCAAGTAAAGCTCACATCACATGTCAGAATCGAGACCTACCAAGAGTCACATACATGCGACCTTGTCAACTCGGTTCATGGATGAACTTCGTCGGAAGCTGGCTGACGATCATGTCGTTGGCAGTCCAGACGAATTTATGAGGGCCAAAAGAGATCCCTTTTATAGGGACCTTTTGAAGAAGTCCTTTTCACGGTCTTGGCGGTGCCCCAAGATAGACGTGTACGAAAGTACGACTGATCCCAGGATCACGTCATCTTCTACATGAATATCTTGGAACCGCAGACCACCGATAACGGGTTGTTGTGCTGGGCATTCCTAGGCACTCTCAAGGGCAGCGCTTATAGGTGGTTTTCTGGTCTGCCAGTTGGTTCGATCACCAGCTTCGCAAATTTATCTATGAAATTCATCACCCAACACGTGGGGATGATAAGGATCAAATACATCGCTAACGCACAGTTAGCACTGCAACAAGGAGATTTGTCCCTGAGGGATTATACGATTAAGTTCACTTCTATGACGACAGAACTCAGAAGAGAATGACTTAATCCCGAGTATGGCCATGCGAGATATATCAAAGGGTTAATACCCTACTCCCCATTGGCAAAATGTCTGAAGGTCTAGAAGGTTGCGACCTTACCACAACTCTTTCAGAGAGCTCAATTGTACATTGAGATAGAATAGGAGGATGTAATCTAGATAGTGGAACTTGAGACCCCCAGCTTCAAAAAATCCAGATTCAAAAAAACGAGATACAATGGAAAGGAAAAGTTCCATGGCACCTCTAAGAAGTACACCAATCAAATGGCAGAAATCTCGAGAAGAGAGTGGAGGCCTGATGGGGGTGAAACCCGACCAGTACTCCAAGACGCGCAAGCAAGCGCCAAGCGGGGAACTCCGTGGGAAACCGGACCGGAACTCAAGTGTGAAGAGCTCTGCTTCGCTAGGAATCCTTTCGCTCCAAATGACCTGCCTTTAATGAGTGGGGGGTGCCCTCTATTTATAGGGGTTCTTATGGGGGCAATATGGTCATTTGGGCAGTAACCGCCTAACTGCCCAACTGATCAGATTGGGTCCAGGGGTCGACTTTCCAGAGATCGACTTTCTGGGGGTCGACTTTTCCTGGTGATCGACTTTACTCAAAAGTCGATCCCAGGGAAGTCGATCCTCAGGAAAGTCGATCTTCCTAGGATTCGACCTGGGACCTCCCCAACCCTAGAATAGATACCTCAACACATCTTAGGCTATCCGGACTTCTAGTTGTTGGTAGGTTGTGACCGTGTTCGGGATACTGTATCACCAGTACTCCCCCCTCCTCTGCGTATTAGATACTTTGGGATACGTCTTTTAGTACTATGGTCTGCGTGTCGGACCCTGTACTATCAGTATTCCCCCCCTCTTTGCGTGCTGGGATGTGGATTTCTGGTGATGTCCCTGGATGTAAGATCCTCTCTCACCAGTACTCCCCCCCCTCCACGCCTGCGAGGTTGTATCTATGCTTCCACGGAGGTTGTCACGCGCTTTTGCCAACTATCGTCCGGTTTGTCCTAGCCGAAGCCTACTCCTTGCACACCTGTCCGGCCTGATTCTCCCGCGGAACCCTGCTTGCCCACCTTGACACCTTGCCTGAGCTGTCCTTGAGCACTGTTTGGGTTCTCTTCCCTGTGGCGGATTTTGAGAGTACCCGACCCCCTCCTTTTTTCCGCCTTTCTGCGATAGGGGCTGAGTGTGCTTCCTCGTCTACCCACGTTCATCCGTGGGTGAGGACTATTAATTGAATACTTGCCCCCTCTTTTTTTTTCGCCTTTCTGCGATAGGGGCTGAGTGTGCTTCCTCTACTACCCACGTTTATCCGTGGGTGAGGACTATTAATTGAATACTTGCCCCCTCCTTTTTTCCGTCTTTCTGCGATAGGGGCTGAGTGTGCTTCCTCGTCTACCCACGTTCATCCGTGGGTGAGGACTATTACTTGAATACTTGCCCCCTCCTTTTGCTCGCCTTTTTGCGACTGAGGCTCAGTGTGATTCCTCGTTTACCCACGTTCATCCGTAGGTGAGGATTGTTGTTTGAATACTTGCCCCCTCCTTTTGTTCGTCTTTCTGCAACTGAGGCTAAGTGTGACTCCTCGTCTACCTACGTTCATCCGTAGGTGAGGATTGTTCTTGAGTACGTCCCTCGTTTAACCTACGTTCTTCCGTAGGTGAGGTTTACTTTTGGACACTTGCCCCTCTGTCTACATTTTTGTAGAATGGGGTGTGTGTTTAGCCGACGTGTCCCCCGTCTAACCTACGTTCTTCCGTAGGTAGGGTTCACTTTTGCCGATGTGTTCCCCGTCTAACCTACGTTCTTCCGTAGGTGGGGTTCACTTTTGCCTGATGTGTTCCCCGTCTAACCTACGTTCTTCCGTAGGTGGGGTTCACTTTTGAGTACGTCCCTCGTCTAATACTACGTTTCCGTAGGTGAGGTTTACCCTTTAGCTGATATGTTCCCCGTCTAACCTACGTTCTTC
>LFYR01000350.1:335041-362889 GCA_001185155.1 Zostera marina | reverse complement strand
CGGGTTTTCTGAAAAGAGGTTTGGGGTGTCCCTCTGGTTTGCGAGATAATGGCGCGCTTGAGTGTGCTGCCCTATGACTTGACACCTCCTGCTGTGCCTTGGCCTGCTTTGAGGTTTGAGCTTTTGACTGGTATATTGATGCCTTAGACTTTTCAATATCCTTTATCTTCTCGCTCATTTTCTCTATGGTTTCCTTCATTTTTTCCAGTTCTTCTATGGGCATTTTTATGAACCCATGAGTGGATTCTGATGCAGCAGTCCTTGGTTCCTTGCTGCTTGTGGGTCCCCCCTTTTGAGGTTGTTCTTCCGAAGGTTTCTCCTTTTCAGTAATGAGTCGGATGGCCTCTGCTATTGCCTGAACTGTGATGTTCAGATTTTCCCCTCCTGCTGAATCTTGGGGGGTTTGCTCGGGTTCGCCTTCGGGGTCAGCCTCAGGTCCCGTGGGGGTCCTCTTGTTTTTATTGGCCTTGGGTGGTCGACCCACTGGCCTTTTAGTTTTTGAGTTGCCAGGTTGTTGCTCTGGCGCCTCCTGAGAATTTGCTCCTCCTCCTTGGGAAGTGCTTCGAGTTACCACCATCCTGGAGTGTTCGACTTTTCCTGGAAGGAGTGTTCGACTTTTGCTTGGAGAGAAAAGTCGATCTTCAAAAAGTCGATCCCTAGTGCACTTGGAGGATTCCTTGGGAGTCAATGTCTGAAAGCCTAGCTCCTTGAGGGGTCGACTTTTTCCTTGGAAGAAAAAGTCGATCTTCTGAAATGTCGATCCCTTGCTGGCTGATTTCCTCGCAAAACTTCCTAGCTGGCGACTTGGAAAAAAGTCGATCACTTTTTTCGAAAAAGTCGAGGAGCTTTTGTCGTGAGTATCTTTGAGTCACAGACGGCGCCAACTGATGGGGGTGAAACCCGACCAGAACTCCAAGACGCGCAAGCAAGCGCCAAGCGGGGAACTCCGCGGGAAACCGGACCGGAACTCAAGTGTGCAGAGCTCTGCTTCGCTAGGAATCCTTTCGCTCCAAATGACCTGCCTTTAATGAGTGGGGGGTGCCCTCTATTTATAGGGGTTCTTATGGGGGCAATATGGTCATTTGGGCAGTAACCGCCTAACTGCCCAACTGATCAGATTGGGTCCAGGGGTCGACTTTCCAGAGATCGACTTTCTGGGGGTCGACTTTTCCTGGTGATCGACTTTACTCAAAAGTCGATCCCAGGGAAGTCGATCCTCAAGAAAGTCGATCTTCCTAGGATTCAACCTGGGACCTCCCCAACCCTAGAATAGATACCTCAACTCATCTTAGGCTATCCGGACTTCTAGTTGCTGGTAGGTTGTGACCGTGTTCGGGATACTGTATCACCAAGGCCAAAACACGATAACAAGGTATACCAGACCTCGAACAAACAAGCACCAAATAAATCCGCTAAGGGTATAAATATGAACCAACCATGGAGAGATTACACCCCACTCACAATTAGCGGAGGTGACTTGTTTGAGAAAATGAAGAACCAACTTGCATTGATTCCCCGCTCCTTATTTTTTAAACCCTGCAACCAAAAGTAGTCGTACAAAAGATGGAAAATACTGCAAATTCCACAAGGACCACGACAACTTAACGGACCATTGTAGTTAGTTCTCTGGCTATATCGAACAGTTGATCTCGAAAGGAGAACCTGACAACTTTGTCAAGGGACCTCGAGGATCAGATAACTGCAAGTCTTATCCGAAAGGAAATCGTCCACGCTCCCCTTCACCAGACAGCGACAATAGAGAGAACCACCAATGGAAGACCATCAATATATCATGCAACCTCACGAGGATCCACTCGTGATCCAAGCAGACATCGGTCCCGAATCCCGAGTCTCCCGATGGGTTGTTAGACAGACCTGTAAATCACTATCAGATTGAGCATCAATCTCTGCTTGGGTCTGGAGAACACGAACCTCAGAAAGCTTCCTCTGAATATCGTCAAGCTCTTTCGACTTGGCAGACCAATCTTCGTTCAACTTCTTATGACTCTCATTTATAAGAATGATGGCATGAGTCTGTTCATCATATTGGGAAGTAAGAAGTTGAAGACGACCTTTGGACTTCCGAAGCTCATCTTTCAAAGCTTGTTGATCTTGGAAATCGGCCAAAGCTTGAAGGCCTCCTCTGTACAGATGGTCAAGCTATAAAAACACACAGTAGAAGATGTGAGTAAGAGAGAAGGCAAAATAAAAACGTAAACGAATATATAAATTCAAGTTAGCAATATTCTGATGCACTTTATCCACAAGCTGGTCCATATGATATCCAGAAATTGTTCTAAAGACAGCACAAGTGGAATCATTATCAGGAACATTCAGTCTCTTGCCATAATTCCATGGCTTGTAGCCCTGATAACCAGGGAGTTGAGTCTCTCGAGTAGTGTGGTATTCATGATGATGTGAAGAAGTCCCTTTGTAGAAGCGTCGCGAAGGAGTTTGTTGCTTCTTTTTCTTCCGTTTTTCTAAGTTCGACGTAGTTCTAGAAGGAGAAGATTTTCTTTTCCGCATCTCCGGTTGAGGTTCAGAATGAGCACCAACTTTTTCTTTTTCTTTCTCTTCCTCTCTCTCTCCCCAAAAAGGTTCACGAACATGAACTCGTTCAGCAGCAGAACGGGGAGGTGGAGGAGGAGGCGTAGATGGAGGCATACTCTCAGCACGTACATTCTCAACCTCAGGAATAATAGGGCCCTCAGAAAACTTATGTTGCTCAAGTCTCCTCAATTGTCTCGCATCAGAAGACTTAGCAGCTGGTATAGAATAAACCTTGGTCCCAGTGGACTTCTGACCAACACGTTCAAAAAGACCACCTAGGTGCCTCCTATAATACACTGCAGAAAAAAGGGGGAGGGAACAAATGTTAGAAAAAACTCAATAAACCACAAGTAAATTAAAATCCTAACCTTTACTATCAAAAATATCGCTAATGGCTTCATGAACCGGCACTGCCATAGGGTGACGGCTGGCCAATTTCTGTACAATTCCTAACTCTTCCGAAGTTAGGTCAAGTCGATCGGTTGGTCTCCGGTTATCAGAAATCATGGGAAGTAACCTACTCCCTGGACACAACCTACTATCTACGAAAATAAACTCATTTGTCCTTCGCTTAGTAGGAGGGAAGCTAAGAAAAGAGGTATGATAAAGAGAAGAAGGCCTACTCGTGCAAGCAATGAGGGTATTGGACTTATGAGCATTGTTAAACGTAAAAAAGTTTAAAAAGAGACAGGCAGTAGGAACAATGTGCAGATCTCTAAGGATATTATAGAAACCCCGAACATAGAAAAAGAATGCAGGGCCCAACTGCAAAATACAAACATTAGAGTAAAATAATATTTCACTAATAATAAAAGAAATAGGAAGGACAGGGAAATTAGTGAAATAAAGTTTAGGCAACGAGAGCATGAAATAAGGAGGCACGTCGCCAGTATAAACATTGGGATGCATCCAATCCACTCTTTCCCGGAGTTCCAAACTCATCAGAAGTCTAACACATGAGGCATATGATGCAGTATTAGAAGAGGAACCCTGGTAAGAAGAAGAGGGGTAGTTAGGGATATCCGTCGATATAGAACGGATAGAGCCATAACCAACTCCGTAGTCCCCACGATCCAAAAAAGGAACTACATGATAACCATCAACAAGGGAAACATACCATTGACGCCACGAACCATCCAACATATGATAGAAGGATGGTGATGGATGTCCATCATCCTCGTTAATAGGCACAGGGAAAGGATAGGGGGTTTTGGTATCAGCAATAGGAAAGAACATAAGACCCGCCCCTAAAAAGTGAATATTGGCAGAAGAAACCTCAGAGGGCAGCGCAGTAGACATATCTGAAGCTAATGTCACTACTGGCTCTATAGGGACATCCTCAACAGGAGGAACCTCCTCGGGTATGGGAACCAAGCTAGGAGACACTAATGGTTCAACTACAGGGACTTCAACCTCAACTATAGTTGTTGTCCCTTACGATCCAGTAATATCAACATCTTGTTCGGAGGATGAAGAAGAACTAGAAGTCCCTGACCTTGAAGCCATAGGAAGAGGCAGAAGGGGTCCGACGAGGAACTTCAGCATCTGCTTTAGACTCTGAACTAGATGTGTAGGACCCGCTAGAAGAGCCTACGATGAAAACAGAAAATAAGATTCAACACATAAAAAATCAAAGAGCAAAAGAAGAGAAACTCACTGTTAGGGAAAACCTTTTGCTTGCTATGCAATTTAATTTTTACACTCTGTGAAGGAGAGGGTTCCTCCAATCCCACAGGAAGCAATGCTGCTTCAACCGTCGCAGAAACCTCCACTTCTTATCCAGACACAGGAGGAGGAAGGTGATGAAGCATGAAATCTGCTACAAGTAGGCTCGCGGGGTTGCGAGGAGGGCCGGAGGCTTTGGAGTCTACGACGCGCGCTCTACGTCAATGTACCTGCAGAGAGGAGGGGAGTGGGCGTCTCAGGTGTGGGAGTTGGCGACTCGGGCTCCTTGGTTTGCTCTGGTTGGGATCTGTCAAGTATGAATGACTTGGGAGTGGAGGACCTAGGGTCCTGGGGGCGTTTCCCCATTCATTAGCGTGGGGCCCACTCCATTATGATGACCAATTAAGGGTGTCATAATGACGTGGGCCCTCCCAAGTAACGGCTGGGAATCGGCGACTCAGGTATTGGAGTCGCCGATTCAGAGGTGGAGTCACCGACTCCCTTGTGGGCAGGTCCTCGGTCTACCAGACCCGAGTGCCCTGTCTGGAGTCGGCGATTCACCCCTGGAATCGGCGACTTGGTAGTCCTAGTCTGCGATTCCCAGGTGTTGCCTTGAGTATTTGACGTAGACACTTGCTCCGCACCGTGGATGCCTTCCGGGGGTCTGGCGTAAAGCGACTGAACCCTAGTCCTTGTTGAGGGGCGTTGCTGGGAGTGACTGACGTAATCAGGCATGTCTCATCATTAGCCAACTCTTGTTGTCTAGTCTTAACCTTCTCATCACCTTTATTTTTCTTCTTTTTATTTTTATCCTCTTCCAACACTAACGTCCTCCTCTCCTCCATCTCCTTATTCCTTTTCAACTCCTCCTGAATTTTATTTTGCCTCTCCTCTACCTCCTCTCTTCTCCTACACAATAAGCAACACACTCCAATGAATTTATTTGTGTATACCTTACACATAGAGAGAGATTTTTCATGTTCCCTGAATTTTGGCCCTCCTCTAAGATGTAATCCTCATCAGATTCATAAGATTCATCGCCATCCTCACTCTCTACCTCATCGCCCGATTTCACTAAAAGTACATCTTCACTCGCTTTATGTCCCTCCTTTTCTACTCTCTCTTTAACCCTGTCCTCCATACTATCCATGACAACCTCCTCTACGCCTTCATTATTTACTGAATTATTTACCTCATCAGCCACTATCTCTCCATCTTCAGTCTCATGGATCACATCGGGCTCATCTCTTACCATTACGACTTTTTGCACCTTCTCAACAATTTTTTCCACCAATTTATCCTTCCCTCCAACTCTTTCCTTTCTACTAATCTCCTTATGGGTAGATGTCCAATGATAAAAACTCCTACACTTCTCATATTTCAGAGGTGAATTTTGATATTCCACCCTTACATCCTTCACATCACTCCCACCATCTTGACCCCTTATATTTATTTTTATTGAGGTTGGAAACTCTTCTCTCGCATCCATTCTGATCAGTAGCTTAGCATCATACCCTTCCCCATTAGAAGTAGCCCCATCCACCATCATCGGCTTCCCCAGTTTACTTCCCACCATGCAAAACGCTTCCTTCTCCCAAATTTCTGACGGAAAATTCGGCAGAGTCACCCAAACTGGCATTATAATTGGATTAGAACTTTCCATGCTTTTAGCTTGAGCCCATGGCACCTGCAAAATGGATCCCCCATCTCCAATATTCTTCTACACTCCTTGGGGTCCTTGATGTGCACGTAGAATAAATTCCTTGGCCTTGGTTTGTAACATCTCTATAGTTCTTCTCTTATTGCTCTGGGCGATTTTTCCTTCTCTCAAGGGCAATTTTCTTTCTTTTTCCTTCCACGATCTCTCCTTAACAAAAAATGGCAAGAGGATATCAAGGGAAGGGTAGTAGGCTCCCCATGAGCCTCCCTTCCCATTTTCAGGAAGATATAGTTTTGGGAAAAAATGGCAAAAATCAAAATTTTGCGATTTTGAGAAATGGGGTTTCAAATCATCACAGAAGTCAAAGCGACCTATACAGGATTATATCTGATCATAATTCGGAGGTTTTTTTTGAATTTCAAAGGCTGGGGCAGAGTGGAAAGCAAAATCAAGAATTGGATGGAAATAGGGGTCAAGATCAAGATTTGGCGATTTTTGAAAATGAGGCTCCAACTAATCACGAAACTCATATTGGACTATGCAGGGGTGTAGGAGACCAAAATACGAAGGTTCGTGCAAAGTTTCAGGGGTTGGGATCGAGCGGAAATCAAAATCAAGAAAAGGGTGGAATTCGGGCTACAAACACTAGTTGGGCGGTTTTCTCAAGGGAGAGTCCTATGAGGCCAGAGATTGAGGGAGGTCATATTGAGGAGGTAGGTGACCTCAGGGAGAGTATTTTTTATGGTATAGAAAGTAGAATGGTTGGAGATTGGGGCTTTGGGGTTAACTCCTAAAAGGGCTTGAAGGAGAAGGAAGTAATTATGAAGGAGGTGATCACGCAAACTTCAATGGTTGTTGGTGAATTCAGTGGGGTGGTGAAGGATGTTATTACTAAGAAGGATACCATTCTAAAAAGTTTGATCATCTATCTATCTGAGAAGAAGGGTCGTGAGTTGGGGATGGCGATTGGGGTGTTTGCACGGGTATTGGCCTAACTAGAAAAGGCGACAACTGCAACTTGTGAAGTAGTAGTTGATAGACCTATACTTCATAGAATCCTATCTCTACTAAGAGCATGTCAGAGATTCAACTCATTACCTATGGAGGCTATTAAGGTTTGCATTAATATGGTTACATTGTTGGATATTGATAGGAAAATGCTGCAATTGAAGAAAAGCAACTGAGTCATGCCAAAATTTAGGGCACATCCAGGTACTTTTATATCTGGTTTAAGGCCATCACTAGTTGAATATAATGAAGAATGCAATGGTGGATTTTGGGTTGCACTATGTTGAGCTAAAAAGCGATGTGATTGAAATTGGAGTGGATATCCAAGCACGAGTCACCAAGAAGTGGGATGGGACTGTGGTTGTGAAGGTAATTGGTAGAAAGATGTATGAACAACAGATTTGCATATATGGTTAAACATATGTGGAAAGTGGTAGGTTGCTTTGAGGTCAAACCAAGGAATGACGGTATCCTAGAAAGCTCTCGTTCTTCCCATATTTCAATCGAACACTACTGGTTCCAACAAACGACGGTTCTCCAACTAGAAAGATCACCATATCCAGGATAATCGTTAATTGCCCACATAACTGCAGCATACATTTGATAGCTATTTTGATTAACCACATCATATGTTGTGACACCGGTAGTCCATAAAATTTTTACCTCATCAATCAAAGGTTGTAAATAGACATCTATATCATTCCAAGGTGATGTAGGTCCGAAAATTAGAAGACTCAAAATGATATTGGGTTGTTTCATACACATCCACGGAGGAAGATTGTAAGGTATAAGAATGACTGGCCACGTGTTATGAGAAACCGACAGCATACTAAATGGATTAAATCCATCGCTTGCAAGTCCCAATCTGATATTACGTGGTTCAGAAGCGAAATCGGGTCATCGATCGTCGAATTGTGTCCATTGCAATGAATCTGCCGGATGACGAAGAATTCCATCTTTTTCCGATCATTTTTATGCCAAGTCATTCTTTTAGAAATATCTTTACACAAAAACAATATTTTAAGTCGTGGAATCAACGGAAAATGTCTCAAATATTTGGCGTTGATCCATTTTCTTTTTTCATCATCATTTTCGGTCAATCACCTTGAAACACCACAAGTAGGACAACTTTTGCTATTTTTATATTTTTTCGGTGAATGATACAATCGTTCTGATATGCATCGATTTTCTCATACCGTAACCCCAAATCACGAACAACTGACTTAGCTTGATACATTTTCTTCGGGATCGTTTCCATTCCATTGGGATGAGATCGACGTAAAATGGATAATTACGTCTGAAATAATTTATCGGACCACTGATTGATGCACTTACATTGAAGTAAGTCCAAAATAAAAGATAACTTAGTAAATTCGGTATAACCAGGCCATAACTCTTGTTCAACATCTTTCAACCGATTAACAAAAGTCGAATCGTAATTGAAATCAGGTAGATCTTCGTTTGGTTCTGGAAGATCTTCATCATTATGATTTGCAATAAGATCTTCGTTTCAATCGGGAAGATCTTCATTTCGATCTGGAATATTAACAATATTTTCAATCTCATCATGTCTACCCATCGCCACGCAAACCAAATTACGCATTTCATTTGGTCCATCTTCAACTATATTTTCCATGTTTAGTTGTGAATCGTAAGTTCGCTCACCAACCATTCATAATGTGTCAACAAACCATTCATGAAGATGTGTTGACGTAAATCGGCAATTGGAATCACATTTATATTAGTACGTACAATCTCTACATGGACATGGTAAACATCTTTCCTTATACAAACCCAGACATTTTCGTAAACCATATTCAACAAACGTCGTCAGGCCATCTCTGAATTCTTGGGTAGAGGGCGTCAGGGTTAACCACGCCTTATCGGGTAACCGGATTCCAGATATTCAACTGAAAATACATACATTCATAATTGATTAATAAACAATTATTTAAAAACTAACTAACAATGACACCTAGTGATGGTGTGTGGGCTCGCGCTAGGGTGCCCACACACATAACTCTCTAGTATTACAGTCCCTGGTAACCGATCCCCCTCTCTGTTGCACTACGGGAGGTATTTATAACTCCTGCACTAGGGCCTAATTGGCCTAGCAGGCCTTTCTGGTTTGGGGTCCGACTCGACACCCCTGGTACCAACAGTACTCCCCCCCTCCAGGCCGGGAGGGCAAAAGGGCCGCCCACCTAACTTTCTTTATGGCGTCTCGTGTACCACGCCTTCCCTCTTCACGTGTCTATAAGTAATCCCCTTTCACTTTTTTGATGACCAGAAAAACAAAATCGATGGTCGTCCAAGACCTACTGGAGGAGTTTGGCCGCGAGGTGAAGCTCCAACACTCCGCCTGGACTGAGTGCTTGCTGTTGCCTGCTGGCGCTTTTCATTTTGTTGCTGTGTCAAAGGGCCAACAGCTTAATTCTGTCTTGATCGACATCCACCGTTGCCTGGCGCAGCTTCGTCAGGCCGACGCTCCTTCTTCCTCTGGAACCCCGGCTTCTTCTACTATTGCCGCTGCTACTGCCACGTCCAATTTCTGCTACTCCTTGCACGGTTCGGCCAATGTTGCCCCTGGTGCTGGTGGTGGTCGTCTCCAGCGCTCTCGCGGTCGTCGTGGCTCACATGGGTCCTCGTCCCTCCCTGCTACTGACTTGCGGCACTTCTTGTTAGGGCCGCCAAAGTCGGGCCGCTAGGCCTCCGTTCGCGCCGGGTTCGAGGGCTGTTTCGGCCCTGTCCTTATGGATCATGGGTCTGTTTGGCCCTGCAAGTGCGCCATCTGGGGATACCTCCTCCTCTATCCTCCTTAGGTTGTGCTCAGAGGGAGGTCATGTGGTTCCCCCGACTTGCTTCCCGGCGTCGTTTTGTTTTTTCTTTAAAGCTCAGGGCATCTTGTGGCTTTTGTTGTAATTTTATAGTGCTCTCAGGCTTGTAATAGAAATTTAGCACTTAATACTATTTCGAAGCCTTGCGTCCCTTTTAAATTTTGAACGTCTCTTTTTCTTTCGTGCTTCAGTTTGTGCCGTTGGTTTACTTTCACCGCCTACCGTCGATCTGGCCTGAGTCCTGCTCGTGCTTCGCTCGTCCGCTGATACTTTTTCCCGGACCCCCAGTGCCCTCCGGCCTCCGGGTGATGCCTCGCCGGCCCCGCGGTCCTCTGCTAGTCATGTCGAGTCCTACCTCGGGGCTCGGCCCCCGTCCGTCGGCCTCGTGACCCGCTTCCTTCCCTACTAGGCTTCCGGCTTCGTTGCGCCTTATTGGGCCGTTCTTCTGGGCCTCCGACCTCTAATGTGGCCAGGTATTCACGACTCTTCGTCTTCTGTGCCCTGGTGAGACATGTCTGATTACATCAGTCACTCCCAACAATGCCCTTCAACAAGGACTAGGATTCCGTCGCTTTATGCCAGACCCCCGGAGAGATCCACGGTTGCGGGCAAGTGTCTACGTCAAGTACTCAAGTCAACACTGGGAATCGGCGACTGGGACAACCAAGTCGCCGACTCTAGAGGTGAGCCACTGATTCCAGGCTTCGTTGGTCAGTTCTGGTAGGCTGCCACCTGGCTCATGGGGAATCGATGGCTTCACCCTGAGTCGTCAACTCCCACACCTGAGTTGCCGACTCCCAGCCGTTACTTGACTTGGCCCACGCCATTATGACACCTTTAATAGGGCACCATAATAGCGTGGGCTCCACGAGTAATGAATGAGAAACGCCCCAAAGACCCTATAAAAGGGGCCCTTGGGGGGTCCTTATTCATCAACAATTCCCCTCCAACACACTTGACACACACTCCAACCAGAGCCAACTAAGGAGCCCGAATCGTCGACTCCCACACCTGAGAAGCCGACTCCCCTCCTCTCTGCAGGTACATTGACGTAGAGCGCGCGTCGTGGACTCCAAAGCCTCTGGCCCTCTTCGCAACCCCGCGAGCCTACTGGTAGCAGATTTCGTGCTTCGTCAGCTGGCGCCATCTGTGGGACTATCGAACTACGACATCCTGTCGTAATCGCGAAATTTTCTTCGCAAAGTTTGGCTCGGTTCCCTTCGGGTGAATCGCTGACTTTGTGTCAAGGAATCGTCGATTCATACAGGCAATCGCCAACTCTACCTAGTGAGTCGCCGATTCCGGTATTCTGATAGCTAAGAGTGTTGTCCTCGACTCGGCTCGAAAGACCAAAAACCTAAGGCCAATCGCCAACTCCACCTGCTGAGTCGCCGATTCCAATTGGTTTCTTTAGAGTTAGTTCGGTCAATACCTGCGCTTCGGTTGGAATTCGCTTTTTGTCATCCATGACTTCTGAAAGGCAAAAGCACGATTACCATATAAGGAACAAAGGAAAATCCTCAGTGGCACCCGATGTGGCACAAACTGAGCATCCTCAGCAAAACAGGCAAGTTGAAAGGTTTGAGGATGCTCAAACTGATTTGCCCCCTCGGACATCCATCCCTCCCTCTCTAGAAGCGAGGTTGATTAACTTCATGGAGACCATGGAGCAGAGAGTTAACAACCTCGAGAAAGCGAGGAGTCAGAGGACCATCGTCCGCGAAGGAAAGGGTCAATCTTCCTCTCACAATTCTCCATTTGCGGAGAAAAAGAAAGGTCCAGAACCACAAAATTCAAAAGCTGGACCTAGTAAGAGTCGCACTGAGAAGACTCTTACAACACGGTTCGTGGAAGACCTCCGTCGGAAGCTGGCCAATAATCCGATCGCCAGCGGTCCGATCGAATTCATGAGAATCAAAAGCGCTCCTTTTCATGAGGACCTTTTGAGAGTGCCTTTTCCACCAACCTGCTGGGTACCCAGGATAGAGTCGTATGATGGTTCGTGATGAAGCACAAAATCTGCTACCAGTAGGCTCGCGGGGTTGCGAGAAGGGCCGGAGGCTTTGGAGTCCACGACGCACGCTCTATGTCAATGTACCTGCAGAAGGGGAGGGGAATCGGCGACTCTCTTGGGAGTAGGCGATTCGGACTCCTTGTATTGCTCTGGTTGGTGTGTGTCAAGTGGAAATGACCTGGGAGTAGAGGACCCCTTTTATAGGGTCTTGGGGGAAGTTTCCCCATTCATTAGCGTGGGGCCCACCCCATTATGGTGTCCTATTGAAGGGTGTCATAATGACGTGGGTCCTCCCAAGTAACGGCTGGGAATCGGCGACTCAGGTATGGGAGTCGCCGATTCAGAGGTGGAGTCGCCGACTCCCCATGAGCCAGGTTGGCAGTCTACCAGAACTGACCACGAGGCCTAGAGTCGGCGATTCACTCCTGGAGTTGGCGACTTGATAGTCCCAGTCGGCAATTCCCAGGTGTTTCCTTGAGTACTTGACGTAGACACTTCCTCCGCATTTGTGGAACTCTCCGGGGGTCTGGCATAAAGCGACGGAACCCTAGTCCTTGTTGAAGGGCGTTGCTGGGAGTGACTGACGTGATCAGGCATGTCTCACCAGTACTCCCTCCTGAAGAGAGCATGGAAAAACACGCGTGTACCGCCAGTATCCCCCCCCCAAGCAAGGTGATCCGCATCAAGGCCAAAGCGACAAGATGGGATTGAGTCATTGCGCTCACAGCGATACTAATTACTTCGCGTTATCCATGCACTATCAGATTGACTGATTCACTATCAGAATCTAGTTTCAAACCAACGGAACTACATGTTTATAGTCCTACTCTGATCAAGAGCGACTTTTGCTGTGTGGATTCTGGCCGAAGCGACAGAATGCGTGGATTCACTATTAGAATCTGATTTTGGCCGAAGCAACAGAATGCGTGGATTCACTATCAGAATCGGGTTCTGGCCAAAGCGACAGAATGTGTGGATTCTGGCCGAAGCGACAGAATCTAGTTCACTATCAGAACTGATGTTTATAGTCCACCCTGATCAAGAGCGACTTTACGTCCGCAACGACGGTTACCCCATAGGCCGAAGCGTAAGATGGGTCGAGATCATTAAGGTCAAAGCGACAAAATGATCTCCAAATGTTTAAAGAACTATTGAAGCCAAAGCGACAACATAATTCTTGGTCTGATTCTGGCCGAAGCAACAGAATCATGCCTGCAAAACAAAAAACAACCTGCAAAACAACTATATCAGTCTAAAGGATATATTTATTGATTTACTGACCTTGCTGTGTGGAGCTGCCTCTCATGCTGCTCCTCCTTATGCTCAATAAATCCTTGATTGATCTGGCCGAAGCGACAGATCTATCATGCTCAAAAATATGACAGCTTCTGGCCGAAGCGACAGAAGTGCCGGGAGAACTTGTGATACTCCCCTTGGATTTCTACGACTTCTGGCCGAACTGACAGAAGTGTCGGGAAGAGCTTAATTGTGATACTCCCCCCTGAGATCATGAAGGCCGAAGCGTCAAAATAACCTCTGGTCTATCAAGGCCGAAGCGACGAGATAGACCAACTCACTATTAGAGTCTGACTCACTATCAGAGTCTGGTTCACTATTAGAACCTTCCCTGCAAAAAAGAAAACATCCTGCAAAACAACTAGATCAGTTCAAAACGCATATTTAACTTATTCAACTTACCGTGTGATTTTACTTTCCTTGATGCCTCTTCTTTGCTCAATAAATCCTTGGTAAATCTGGCCAAAGCGACAGATTTTACCGTGCTCAATTTTTTGATGACTTCTGGCCGGAGCGACAGAAGTTTCGAGAGAGCTTGTGATGCTCCCCCCGAAATTTGACGACTTCTGACCGAAGCGACAGAAGTGTCGGGAGAGCTTGTGATACTCCCCCTCGAAATGTGACGACTTCTGGCCGAAGCGACAGAAGCGTCGGGAGTACTTGTGATATTCCCCATTGAAAATGTGACGACTTCTGGCCGAAGTGACAGAAATGTCGGGAGTACTTGTGATACTCTCCATTGAAAATGTGACGACTTCTGGCCGAAGCGACAGAAGTTTCGGGAGTACTTGTGATACTCTCTATTGAAATGTGACGACTTCTATCCAAATTGGCAGAAGTGTCGGGAGAGTTTGTGATACTCTCCATTGAAAATGTGACGACTTCTGACCGAAGCGACAGAAGTGTCGGAAGAGAGAGTTTGTGATACTCCCCCTTGAAGCGATTGTTAATGGGCTATCTTTTATTTTATTGCTAACCTTTCATATAAATTACCCTTTAAATTGTAACTAAGGCCCGAAACTAGATTCACAAGTCGTAATTTAGCCACTCTGGACGTAAATTAGACTCTGCTAACCCTATTGCTAGCCACTCTGGGCGTAGACTTGGTCGTACGAATCGTAGCTCAGCCTACGGTTAAATTTGCGGATAAATTAAACTTCACAACTAACAAAGACTCGCAAAACTAAGTGAAGTAATGAGTTGGAGATACAAAAATTATCGGTAATAGGACTTAGGAGTTTTTGAGAACCTAAGACTCTAGATTTGATTCCCTAATGTATAGTTGAACTCTGGCCGAAACGACAGAGTAACTTTTTACCCTTATCAAGGCCATAGCGACAAGATGGGGTTGAATCGTATGTGTTGTGGGTACTTAGAACCTCTTAGGTTCATTTGTACTTAGGACATGATTTGTGATTATCACTTAGACTCGTGGGTCGTAAGCTAAGTTTGAGCGACGGGTATCATCCAGCAAAAGCGATGGGTGATATATGAGATTGAAGGGACGGACGTCATCCAGCCGAAGCGATGGATGTTTGATCCGTCTGAAGCGACAGGTGATTATTCTAAATATGATACTGCATATATCTCTATGGATTAAAGAGAGATTTATTTAGAATAATATCGCTATTGAGAATACATAAGAATAGCATGGACGACAAACAAAATAATCGACATGTTTTGGTCGTTGGTTGCCACTGACAGAAGCATAGCCTGCATGGTTACTCTGGCCAATCCTATCTCTTAACAGGTGATAGTTCCTCACTCCTAGCGTGATGCACTTGATTGCGAGTGTGAACTGTGGCTCTGGTTTCCAGGACTGTCATAGGATTGAGAGTGTGGGCTATGGTCATAAATGTTACTGGGCCGAGAGTGTGAGCTATGGCTTTCGTGGCCATAACTGTTACCAGACTGAGAATGTGAGTGATGACTTTGGTGGTCATAACTGCTGATGAGAAGCTCCTCTCTATACCGAGGAGGACTAGTCGAGGTTTCAGACTGGGAACTTGTATCCTCGTATGTATCTTCTTTAGCATAGCGAGGTTTTTTCTGGCTGGGTGGCTCGACTCCGTCCAGCTTATTATTGTTCTCCTCTTCTATCTCAATGAACGATTGAGCTCGTTGGAAGAGGTCGGGGAGGGTCTCCACTTTATGGAGCGTAAGGTTCTGGGCCAAAGGGGAGTAGGGTATTAGCCCATTCATGTACCCCGCTATGACCAGACTCGGGATTAGGTCGTTCACTTCTGTCATCATCGAAGTGAACTTAATCGTGTAATCCCTCAGAGACAGTTTGTTCTGTCGTAATGCGAGTAGTGCGTTGGCACTGTGTTTTATTCTTATCATCCCCACATGTTGGGCGATGAACTTCGAAGAGAGGTCCGCGAAGCTAGAGACCGAGCCAGCTGGCAGACCAGAGAACCACCGATAAGCGTTGCCTTTGAGAGTGCCGGGGAATGCCCGACACAACAGTCTACTATCGGTGGTCTGCGGTTCCAAGACACTAAGGTAGAGGTTGATGTGATCTTTTGGATCACTCGAACCGTCATACGCTTCTATCTTGGGTACCCGCCAAGTTGGTGGAAAAGATTCTTTCAAAAGGTCCTTGTGAAAAGGAGCGCTTTTGATTCTCATGAGCTCGATCGCTGGCGACCGGATTGTCGGCCAGCTTCCGACGGAGATCTTCCATGAACTTTATTGTAAGAGTCTTATGAGTGCGACTCTTGCTAGGTCCAGCCTTTGCCTTAGAAGGTGCTGGAGATTTCCTCTTTTTCCCCGTAGATGGAGGATAGTAAGACTCAGATTCACCCGCTCCTTCGCGGATGATGGTCTTGTTGCCCCTCGCTTTCTCGAGGTTGCTAACTCTTTTTTCTATGGAATCCATAAAGTTAATCAACCTCTCTTGTAGCGCAGGAGTTAGGTTCGCTCCCCCATTTGATGGAAATGCTTGAAGTAAATCTTGAGTAAAGCCTGGAACCCCGGTGGTGGAAGGTTCGCAGGCTGGTATTGCGACATCCAGGAGCGGAGATGTCCAGAAATCTTCAATCCCCTCAAAAGATCTTGAACCTCTTTCTCGAGCCTCTTTCCCGCTCTTCTTGAACTTGGCGATTTCCTTGTAGGCCTGTTATGTCTTCCTCTCATGCTTCCCCTGACCTCTTTGTCGACGACATCATCCACCACGCCTTCACCCCGTCTCCTGATCCTAAGAACCCACTCTCAAAGGCTTCCCCGTCGGCCTGTGCCAAGGCTCTTAAGGCGATGTATAAGTACAAGGATCCTGCGAAGTACAGGATGGCTGAGGACCTTGTTGCCTCACACCCTCCTCCTGGGCACATTGTGGTTTACATTCCTTATGCTGATATTGGTCTGACCCTACCACTTCCCTCATTCTTCCAAGTTATCCTCAATCATTGTCGAGTGTCTCTCTCGCAGTTTCCACCTGGTGTCGTCGAGTGCATTGTTACTTTCTCCTCTCTTTGCACCGCTTGCGACATTGAGCCTACTGTGCCCTTGTTCTTTAACTGGTTCCACATGTATCCGATGATAACTGACCGGAACCGTATCTTGGCTGCCTCCTGCGGAGCCTACCGGAAGACTCTCTTCGAGGCCCTGCCTGATCGCGCTCATGGTTGGCGCGACCAGTTCTTCTTTGTGAAGCTGTCTTGTCTTGGGCCTCTTGTCGAGCCTCCCGAGAGTTGGCCCCCGCTGGATACTCTGAGGACCCTTACTGCATTGTCCCCACTTCGCGCCTGACCACGACCGAGCTTGAAGCGCATGGTCTGCTTACCCGGCTCTCCGAGTGTCTCCCTATGAAGCCCAGCCGTATTGGAGCTGGCTGGTCCGTTGAAGACCACCTTCGGCCTACTGACGCTCATAGCTGTGATGGGGGGGACTCTTCACCTCCTCGTAAGAAGAAGAAGAAAGCAACGTCCCGGATCATTTTTGAGGACACCCCCTCTCTTTCCTTGGAGTTAAGTCTCGGGAGCTCTTGGAGTGACAACTTGGCCAACACCCCGTTGGTCAACGCGCGCTCGGCTAGGCGTGCCGCCACGGTCTCGCAGGTGCCCGACCTCTCTTCTGACATTCCCCGGCGGTCCGAGATCGGGGAGGGGTCCCGACGCGGCCTCACTGGACCCATGTATGACCTGGAGGGAGGAATGCTGGATCGTCAAGGGTTCGGCGTGGCCCTGGACTCTGCCTTTCTTGTCGGCAAGTATCCCGCGGAACCTGCTTCTGCCGACCCTTCCACTGCTATTCCCCAGATGGCGGGGATGCTCCTGAAAGGCTTCAATCTGCTGCAGCCGTTCCTCCAAGATGAAGCCGAGTACAAGTCCCTTTTTGCGCGCGATGCCTCAACGCTTGATGAGGACTTATATGTCGACAGCCTCAGCGGGGCCGCTCTCTCTTACGTCCGTCACCAGCGGGGTTTGGATCTGCAGGAGGAGCTTCGTCGGCTCAAGGAGCGTTTGAAGAATCTCTCCTCCGAGGTCTCAGCCACCGTAGCTGCTCGGGGCCAGGCTGTGTCGGGGGCCTTTGAGGCCGCGGAGATTAACCTAGTTGAGCTAGAGAGGGCGTCCGGCGAGAAGTTCGCTCTGGAGGAGGCCCTTGTTGAGGCTGATAAGCAGGCGAGGAGCCTTGAGTGCCGTCTCACGTGGGTTGAGGCTCGTGCTACCGAGTCTAAGGAGGCTCTTGACCTCGCGACCGCGCGAGCCAACAAGCTGGCCGAAGACCAAGTCGGGGCCGCGTCCACCTTATCAGCCAGGTTCCATGCCAAGTTCTCCGACTACCAGGCCGACGTTGCGGGCCGGAAGGTGGTGGAAAAGCGTGCGGGCTTCTGAAAGGGTTATGAGCACTGCCGCGCCATGTTTCGTCTGGCCTGCCCCGAACTTGCCTCTGCCGTTGGGCGCCGGACCCCGTCGGAGTGGGAGCACTGGCAGGCCATTGATGGGGTCGGGCCACCTGCTGAGCAGCCTCGAACTTATGTTGGCGATAGTGATGAGGAGGTCTAGGATGCCGATCTCGCCGACCCCCCGTCATGATTTCCTTGTTCTTTTTTGCTTTCTCTTTTTTTATTTCCTGTAACATAAAACACTTCTTTTTTCTTACTATTTTGCTTCCGCATTTTTCTTACTATGTTGCTTCCGCTTTTTTCTTACTATTGTTTCGGGGCTGCCTGTGCCGGCCGCGGGGCCCTTTCGTGGCCTATCGGCCTTAGGTGCGCTCGGCCGGCCCGCCACGTCTCTCATTTCTCTCTTCCTTGCGCGGGACGCCCGGGGGGTGAAATATCACGTGCCCCCCCGGGCGTCTTGCATGGCCCTGCTTTTTTTCCTCTACTTAGTACTCATATACTATTGCATTTTCTAGCCGTTTCTTTTCCACGGCAAAAGTCATTGT
Source organism: Zostera marina (assembly GCA_001185155.1). Lineage (NCBI taxonomy): Eukaryota > Viridiplantae > Streptophyta > Magnoliopsida > Alismatales > Zosteraceae > Zostera > Zostera marina. Next base: position 344,468 of record LFYR01000350.1, on the reverse strand, counting down.
GGTAGGAAAAGGAAAAAAAAAGAAAATATACAAAGTGGTGAGACATGTTTGATTACGGCAGTCACTCCCAGCAACGCCTTTCAACAAGGACTAGGGTTCCGTTGCTTTAGGCCGGACCCCCGGAGAGCTCCCACGGTGCGGAACAAGTTCATCGGCCAAATCGTCGAGTTAGCCCGTAGGTCACGATTGGAATACCAAGTCGCCGACTTTAGGGATAAGTCGCCGAGTTAGGGCCAAGATCGGCAGTATGGTAGACTGAACATCTCGCCCCTGGAAACTCGGTGAGTTTGCCCTAAATAGGCGATTTTCATACCTGAATCGTCGACTTACGACCGTTATTCGCCGCCAGCCAATGCCATAAATGCTCCCATATATGGCAATAGGCGCGATGTCCGCCTTTGATTGCGCCCTCCGAGACCCTATAAAAAGGGTCCCAAGGGGACACTCAAAGGGACAACACAAGTTCCTCTCTCACCAGAGCATCACTAAGAAACTCGCCGATTCTTACTAGAATCGCCTATTTTCTACTTGCAGATATTTGACATAGAGCGCGCGTCGTGGACTCCTGAGCCTCCAGCATCACCTCGCACCACCGCGAGTCCTGGTAGCAGATTCAGTGCTTCATCAGCTGGCGTCGTCTATGGGAATACCGAACCACCAGTATCCCGTCGTAATCGTGATTTTTTTTGCAAAATCCGGTTTGAACTCTCCTAGAGGGTTCGCCGAGTTTGTCAACTAAGTCGCCGATTTAGATCGACAGCCGATTCTCGGTCCAGGTCCGATTTATCCTTAAATCGCCGACTTATCCTTGAGAATCGCCCGATCCAGAATATCGTCTGCTAGTTAAGAGTGTTGTCCACGACTTTGTTCGAAAAACACCTCGAAATCTAAAATCGTCGATTTAGCCCCCTAAATCGCTGACTTATTTTTTTTGTTTTTTCGAACAAGCTCAGTCAGGTCACCTCCCCGCTTTGGTACTTCTCCGCTTTTGTCTTCATGACCATCATCGAAAAACCGAAGCACCCTTACGCCACAAGAAGTAAGGGTAAAATACCAGCAATTGAGCTGGAGCAGGGCGAGCAATCCCGGCCAAAGTGGCCCAGCAATGCTCAACCTGATCAAACAAACTTGGTTCCTCCACACGTCGAGGAAGACATAGTGCTCAAGGCTCCACCCACCTTGGAGGAAAGGTTGTTCAGTTTTATGGACAACATAGAAAGAAGGATGACTAACCTCGAGCAAGCGTGGAGTCAAAGGACCGCCACCATCCGTGAAAAAGCGGATGAATCTGGGTCCATCTACTCTCCATCTGCGGAGAAAATCAAACAGAGTTCCCGTCTTAAAACGGGACCCAGTAAGAGTCGCTCCGAAAGGACTCTTACCACTCGGTTTGTGGAGGATCTTCGTCGGAAACTGGCCAACGACCCAGCTGTCGGCAATCCGCGCGAGATCCTAAGGATCAAAAGTGCTCCTCTTTGCGAGGACCTTTTAAGGGGATCTTTCCCACCGACCTGACGGGTACCCAGGATCGAAGCGTATGACGGTTCAAGTGATCCACAAGATCACGTGAACCTCTACCTTAACATCCTGAAACCGCAAACCATCGATGATGGACTGTTGTGTCGGGCATTACCCGGCACTCTTAAGGGCAGTGCTTATCGATGGTTCTCCGGTCTGCCAGCTGGCTCAATCACCAGCTTCGCAGACCTCTCGTCCAAATTCATCGCCCAGCACGTGGGGATGATAAGGATTAAACACAGTGCCAACGCACTTCTGGCACTTCGACAGGATAAGTTGTCTCTGCGGGATTACACGATCAAGTTCACAACAATGATGACAGAAGTGAATGATCAAGTTCACAACAAGCTAGCTGAACATGGGACTCCTAGCTTTAAGAAACCAAAATTTGAGAAGAAGGGGTATAGTGGAAACAACAATTTCCACGACACCACTAACAGGTACACCAACAACAGGGCTAAAACTTCCAAAAAAGAGTGGAAGCCCAGGCACGATAATAAGGTGTACCAAACCTCAACCAGACAACCGCCAAAGGGTGCATCTCCACTGTGGAGAAAGAACACCCCGCTTACAATCAGCAAAGCTGAGCTGTTTAAGAAGCTAAAGAACCGAGCAGATCTGCCTGCACCTCGTTCTTTAGACCCTACAAGCAAATATGGCCGCACGCAAACTGGGAAATACTGCAAATTTCACAAGGACCGCGGCCACCTAACAGACCATTGCAGGGAATTATCGTTGGCGGTACACGCATGTTTCTTGTGCTCTCTTCAGGGGGGAGTACTGGTGAGACATGCCTGATTACGTCAGTCACTCCCAGCAACGCCCTTCAACAAGGACTAGGGTTCCGTAGCTTTATGCCGGACCCCCGGAGAGTTCCACAAATGCGGAGGAAGTGTCTACGTCAAGTACTCAAGGCAACACCTGAGAATCGCCGACTGGGACTACCAAGTCGCCGACTCTAGGCCTCGTAGTCAGTTCTGGTAGACTGCCAACTTGGCTCATGGGGAGTTGGCGACAACACCTCTGACTCGGCGACTCCCATACCTGAGTCCCCGACTCCCAGCCGTTACTTGAGTGGGCCCACGTCATTAAGGCACCCTTCAATAGGGTACCTAAATTGGGTGGGCCCCACGCTAATGAATGGGGAAACGTCCCCCAAGACCCTATAAAAGGGGTCCTTGGGGGTCCTCTACTCCCAAGTCATTCCCACTTGACACACACCACACCAGAGCAATCCAAGGAGCCCGAATCGTCTACTCCCAAGAGAGTCGCCGATTCCCCTCCACTTCTGCAGGTACACTGACGTATAGTGCGCGTCGTGGACTCCAAAGCCTCCGGCCCTCCTCGCAACCCCGCGAGCCTACTGTTAGCAGATTTCGTGCTTCATCAGCTGGCGCCGTCTGTGGGACTATCGAACCACAATATCCCGTCGTAATCGCGACATTTTCTTCGCAAAGTTCAGCTCGATTCCCTTAGGGTGAGTCGCTAACTTTGTGTTAAGGAATCTCTGATACACACAGGCAATCGCCGACTCTACCTAGTGAGTCTCCGATTGCGGGTTATTCTGCTAGCTAAGAGTGTTGTCCACAGCCAGACTCGAAAGAAAAGCTACCTAAAGCAGTCCCTGATTCCACCATCGTGTGTCGCTGATTCCACTTTGTGATTCGCCGACTCCACCTTGTGAATCGTCGACTCCACTTGGTTTTTTCTCTCGAGCCTCGATTCAGCTCGAAAGTCAAAAAACCTAAGGCAGTCGCCGACTACACTTGGTTTCTTTCGAGTTAGCTCGATCAATACCTGCGCTCCGGTTGGAATTCACTTTTGTCATCTTTGGCATTTGAAAGACAAAAGCACGATTACCATCTGAGGAACAAAAGTAAATCCTCAGTGGTGCCCGATGTGGCATACACTGAGCATCCTCAGCCAAACATACAAGTTGAGAGGTTCGAGGATGCTCAAACTGATCTGCCCCCTCGGACATCCATCTCTCCCGCTCTAAAAGCGAGGTTGATTAACTTCATGGATAACATGGAACGAAGAGTTAGCAACCTCGAGAAAGCAAGGAGTCAGAGAACCATTGCTCGCGAGAGAGCGGGTGAATCGGCTTCTCATAATTCTCCGACTGCGGAGAAAAAGAAAGGTCCAGAACCAGAAAAATCAAGAGCTAGACCCAGTAAGAGTCGTACTGAGAGGACTCTTACAACACGATTCGTAGAGGACCTCCATCGGAAGCTGGCCGACAATCTAGTCATCAACAATCCGATCGAGTTCCTAAGAGTCAAAAGCGCTCCTTTCCAAGAAGACCTTTTGAAGGTAGACTTTCCACCAACCTGGCAGGTACCCAGAATAGAGTCGTACGATGGTTCGGGTGATCCAAAAGATCACATCAACCTCTACCTCAGTGTTCTGGAGCCGCAAACCACTGACAACGCAATGCTGTGTCGAGCATTCCCCGGCACTCTTAAGGGCAATGCCTATCGGTGGTTTTCCGGTCTGCCAGCTGGATCAGTCTCCAGCTTTGCAGACCTCGCATCCAAATTCATCGCCCAACATGTGGGGATGATTAGGATCAAATACAGCGCCAATGCACTGCTGGCGCTACGACAGGACAAACTGTCTCTGAGGGATTACACGATTAAGTTCACTTCAATGATGACAGAAGTGAGCGACTTAATCCCAAGTCTGGCCATTGCGGGGTACACAAATGGGCTAGTACCCTACTCCCCTCTGGCCCTGAATCTTACGCTCCATAAAGTGGAGACCTTACCGGACCTCTTCCAACGAGCTCAATCATTCATTGAGGTGGAAGAGCATAATGAAAACAAGCTAGTGGAACTTGAGAACGCTAGCTTCAAAAAACAAAAGTTCGAGAAGAAGAGCTACAATGACTCCTCGAACAGATACACTAGCGATGCGGCTGATTCCTTCAGAAAGGAATGGAAGCCTAAACGCGATAACAAGGTGTATCAAACATCCACCAAACAGTCGCCAAGGGGTCCACCTCAACCATGGAAGGATCGGACCCCACTAACAATCAGCAAAGACGAGCTGTTTGAAAAACTGAAGAACAGAGCAGATCTGCCCGCTCCTCGCTCTATAGACCCTGCAACCAAGGATAGCCATCAAAAAAGTGGAAGATTCTGTAAATTCCACAAGGACCACGACCATCCGACGGACTATTGCAGGGAATTCTCGCTTTATATCGAGCAATTAATCTCGAACGGCGAACTTGACAACCTGGTCAAAGGATCCCGAGGTCGAAATGATTGCAAGTTTGACACGAAAGGGAAGCGCCCACGCTCTCCCTCACTAGACAGTGACAATAGTGAGGACCACCCATGGAAAACCATCCATATGCTATTTGGTGGTAGACCCACAGGAAGGCTAGCATAACTAAGAGGAATAGAGATAAGCTGTCACCCAAAAGTCCTTGCATCTGGCACACGGACAACATACAGCAACATTGCGCTTAGTTTTGAGCATGTTAGAGCCTCTTAGTCTATATGTTAGTTTAAATTGCAAAGTAGAAAAATTAGATTTTACTGTTGTAATTTACATTCTCAATAAAATTTAGATTTATCATCTACCTACGACTCTAGCTAGCACCCCACACTATGAATCTATTTCGTCGCTATTGCCTTAATAGATTAAAATCATTTTTAATACATTACGATTCAACCCAATCTTTTCGCTTCAGTCTAGATATGGGTCCAAAAAGTTGCTCTGTCGCTACGGCCAGAGTTCAACCACACATTAGGGTCTAAGGGTAGAATCCTAGGTAGTTGATAGGTACAAGTGAACCCAACCACAAGAGGTTCTAAGTACCCACCACACATACCAGAATCTATTATATCGCTACGGCCTTAATAGATTAGTAATCGTTTTGTCACTATAGCCTTAACGATTCAACCCCATCTCATCGTTACGACCTTGGTGCGGGTCAAAAATTGCTCCGTCATTTCGGCCGGAGTTGAACTACATAGTAAGGAATCTAGAGTACAATTCTAAAGTCTTAAGGTTTATAGAAAATCATATCGACATTGCGATATTTTGGTTATCTTTTGTTATCTTCTCCGATATTTTTGTTTTCAACTTATTAGTTTAATCGATATTGCGAGTTTTTATTAGTTGTGAAGTTTAATTTATTTTCGCAAATTTAACCATAGACTGAGCTACGATTCGTACGACCAAGTCTACGCCCAGAGTGGCTAGCGATAGGGTTAGTCTAATTTACGTCCAGAGCGCCTAAATTACGACTCGCGAATCTAGTTTCGGGTCTTAGTTACAATTCAAAAAAGTAAAGTAAATAAACAATTAATAAAGAGAAAACAAAAACGATTCATTAAGTTCAAAAAAGATTACAAAAATGATAACAGATTACAAAATAAATCTAAGGACTAATAAGTTGCTATTCTTGAGCGGCTTCGTCCTTCATCTTGTCCAGAGTATCCTTGTTCTTCTCAAGTTCCTCAGGATGCTGCTCTACCCATGCCATTATATCCGTAATATAGTCAGGGGGAAGAGCGGGAAACACGGAGGGACCAAAGAAGATGAGCTCTTGAAGTTGATCGGATTGGTATCGCACGTCCAACTCCAATCCTTCAGCTTTCCCGGAGAGTGCAGATTTGTCCTTCTTAAGCGCCAAGATCTCCTCTTCCGCGCTAGCTAGCTCACCCTTCAGCTCAGTGTTCTCTCCTTGGTATTGGGCAATTTGCTTTCTCAAATCAGCTATAGTGGCCTCAAGTGAGACTACATGCCCAATCTCACCAGCTAGCTGACCTTTCAAACCCTCAACTTCTTTAGTATGGGCAGCAGAGGTGGCTTTCAGCTCTTTGCGAAGTCCCAATATCTTCGCGACATATTCGTCAATCTCTTTCTGCTTAGACTCGATCGTCTTGTCCTTCTTTGGCAGAATGTTGTCGCGCATGTTCTCCATCCGGGACTTCACGTTCTTCAGCTTGTCTAGGGCTTTCTCACTCTTCTTGAACTTTGTGTCAAGCTGATTATATCTTTCATAAATCTTCTCAGTGTCGTGGATGGAATCGACACTGTAGCACGCATGTGCCATGTAGCAAGCGGCAGTCATATGTTTAAGTAACTCGTTCCGACACCACCGCCCGGACTGGCCCATCAGGAGTGACATCGCTTTCTTCCTAGTCTTAGGATCAGCATTGAAATCAGGAAGCGACACACTAGAAGTATAAGGCTTGTAACCAGTAGGGGGTGGCTACGCAGATCGAGAGTTTGATCCTTTCTCGAAGGTCCGACGAGGCTCAGCACGTTTCCTCTTTTTCTTTAACCGAATGAGCTTGCCCTCTCGGAACAGCTTACACATATAGAGAGGAGCGGCGTCGAAGTATAATAGCGATCGTTTTTTTCCGCTCTCCAGCTCCTTCTCCGTTGTGACTGCTGAGCTTCAACCACATCCTCAAAAGTAAAGTCTTCCCTTTGGCAAAGGACAAAGGGAACACCGCGCGGCACAGAATATTCAGCCAGGGTCCACGCTATCTGATCAGAGGGTTCGATATCCCTCGTAGTCAACCCAATCGAAGCACTCATGTACACTTGTTGAGGATCATTCCACGCTTCCCGACTCCCAGGAAGAAACTCAGAAGTGATGAAGAAGAATTCCTTCTTCCAGTTGCATCCAAAATTCGTCGGCAGCTCGTCGACAATATTCTTATCGAAGTGCCGTCGCGTAAACCCGACGCGACCAGATCCTGATTTTTCTTTCACAAGTTTGTAGTAATGAAGGAACAAGCTTGCAATCGCAGTAATCCTCAGGCCCCAACAAATATTCAGAAAACCCCGTAGGATCACGAAGAATCCCGTCGGGAGCTGCGACAGGGACACTTCAAAAGTGAGCAGTACTTCACTGATTATCTCAGGAATTGGTAATTCCGAGAAATGCTTGAAGTATATCCGTGGGATAGCCTGGAATCCCGGTGGTGGGAGATTCGCAGGCTGGTAACGTGATATCCAGAATCGCAAATGCCCAGAGATCTGCACCCCCAATAACAAGCCTCGAGCATCGCTCGCGTTAAGGTTGGAGGGGGGGTACAGTCCATCAGAACCATCCAAGGTTGCATGAGTCATGACTTGCTCGAATTCGCCGTCCCCGGAGCGGCCTATTGGGAGCAACCTTGGTTCGCCATTCAAGGCGATTTCACAGTGAGCAAACCCAGATGGGTTCAAACCTCCAACGTACGTATCAAAATCGAGGTCCGGATCTCGATTGCAATCCAAGTCTACTGGAGGTGGCGGAGTTCTTTCAATAGAGCGCCGGCTCGCTCTACGGCGTGGGTTGGGAGCACCACGGTCAACGCGCAAAGCCTCTTTAAAGTTTACATTAAGAGGCGGGGGGACCCCCTCATCCTGTTCGGGCACGTAGATTTTACCCTTGCCATGGGTGCGTCGTCTTTTTCGTTTGTTAGAGCCATCACCCACAGATGGCCCCTGGTTCGGGTTCAGTCCCGACACAATAAGACCTTCCGCATTCACAACCAACGGAGCGGTGTAGTGCGCAGAAAAGTCATCAATCTGCATAGGAGTCGGCGACTTAGACCCTTGACTCGCTGATCCAGTAAGAGAGATCGTCGACTCACGGCCAGCAGTCGCCGATCCAATGACCTCCAAGCCATGCGCTCTTCGCTTGAAAGATCTTCCCTTTACGGGCCCAGTCTGTGTCGCCGACTCCACGATAAGAGTCGTCGACACAGAGGTCCCGGGAATCTCTCCCAGCTCAAGAGGTCCCTCTGGCACGACTACAAGGGCCCTGCTCAGTGTCGCCGACTCCTCAAGAGGAATCGCCGACACCGGCGAAGCGCCAATAAGCTCGTGCACAGAGGTACTCAAGTCCATGTCAGAAGGTGGAACTACTAGAGTCGTCGACTCAACCCCTCTGTCAGGAGAGGGAATCGGCGACTCGACGGTGTTCAGCACCTCGTCAAGACCCTCAGCGGTCATCTCAGCAACGAAGGCTGACGTTTCTGATTCGTTTAAAAAGTGGGAATCGGGGGAAGACATGGTATGGGAGTCGTCGAGTCAAAAAACTGTAACTCGGGAATCGGCGACAGAAAAATCTAGGGTTTTAGGCGATTGAGAAGGGGAAAAGCGTTGTGAGGTTTTGGGGAGAACTCTCCACTATTTATAGCCCCCTAGAAAATCCAAAAATTACAAAATTTGAGATCGGGAATTGATCTCCAAATCCCCCATATCACGCCATTGTCGCCGACTCCACAAAGGAGTCGTCGACTACAAACATAATCTCGCAGAACTGTGAGATACATTTCCTTATTTGGAAATTTTGCATATATTCCCCGTATATTCTCCAAATATCTCAAGGATCTCCTAAAAAGATCCGACGGTTACGCTAGGAGTCGCCGACTCACAAGGGTAAAAAACAAAATGCCCCCTGCAGTTACCCAGACCATAGGTGTCGCCGATTGGTGGCCTCCAGTCACCGACTCCGGGTAAAATAACAGCAAAACTGCCCCAAGTGCATGTTTTCGAGGGGGAGCATCAGAAGCTTTCCCGACACTTCTGTCGCTTCGGCCAGAAGTCGTCAAAATTCAAGGGGGGAGTATCACAAGCTCTCCCGATAATTTTGTCGCTTTGGCCAGAAGTCTTCACATCTCAGGAGGGAGTATCACAAGCTCTCTCCATCATTAGTGATGAAGCACGGAATCTGCTACCAGTAGGCTCGCGGGGTTGCGAGGAGGGCCGGAGGCTTTGGAGTCCACGACGCGCGCTCTACGTCAATGTACCTGCAGAAGAGGAGGGGAATCGGCGACTCACGTGGGAGTAGGCGATTCGGGCTCCTTAGTTTGCTCTGGTTGGAGTGTGTGTTGTCAAGATGAGTTGAGGGTAGAGGTCCCCCAAGGACCTCTAGAACTTTCCTGGTACGGGT